>OU898282.1:92552231-92944455 GCA_918026665.1 Diabrotica balteata
TATGTAAATGTAAGGACGTACCACCAGATCAGTATTTCGAGCAGCAGTAAATAGAATGAAGACCATGCAATTAGATGTTGACTTTATAGGAGGACATAAAATTTAGGGAAAATATAGTTTAGATTCATTTTTTTTTTTTGTTTAACAGTGTGTTTAATGGTATTTACTAATGGTTTAATGGGTACTTAGTAAGAATTGTATATGATGTTAGTTTAATTATAGTACACGTAATGTACATACCTCCCAAAATGTCCTCCAACGCAGCACTTGGCATGGTCAGCTCCCGCTCCAAAATTACAGTTTTTGAAGCTCAGCTCGTAATCCGTAAGAAAGTTGGGTTTTCCGTCGGGTAGTACTTTCCCATAAAGAAAATTGGGATGCATATGTGCAACATCTGTCGAAGAGATGACATCTTGGGAGGACTGAGTTTCGTCGACGAGTCTGGCGTCTTCAAGTGGGACTTTTCTGGACTAGGTGTGCCAGTACACGTTTCTACCGGGTTGAAGATGTACGTTGTTAGGCAACTCTTGTCCCCACCACCCCCTCCTTCGCCACACCCGTTTTCTAATTGTAAGTCTGCCCCCGCCAGTATGATTGTATCTCCTTAGAATAGTAAGTTGTAGTCCATGATTATGGATAGCTAGATAATACAAAGAAATAAGTAAAGTATTTTTATTTTTCTACAAAGTTGTAACCTTCTGGCATTTAATAGATGTTTTAAGCTTTTCATTAAAAATTAACAAGTTGCAAGACAATGCAAAAGAAATAATATATCATCTGTAGTATCGCTAATATAGAAAATATTGGATTCCATAAGCAAATACGTCAACTTTCTATTTAAAATTATAAAGTATGCATAATACATATTGATATTCAAAAATATTGAAAGAACAATTTGTAAGTAATTTATGTTTTTATTAAAGTAACAAAAGCACATCTGAATTCTTTTTAACATCAGAACGATTGATTATACTATATGATACGTGATTGTAATGCATTTTACGCCAGCTCCACACATGGGGGCCAACGTTGGCCCCAACAGCATTTCCCCAATGTTGGAAGTTTTTCGTGGACTGTCGGTTTTTGCGTACATATCAAAGGCATTGGCGCCAATACTGGTGTTGCCGTTGATGCCGACCACACAATAGGCGCTACAGCAGTGTTCCAATCGGCGTATTTTGCACAATCTAGCAAAGCAAAAGAAAATAAACTAATGCCAGGACACAGTTTATAAAAAGAGTCATTATCTTCTTTTATCTTTTTAAAACGCTTGTGTTATCATTTTACACAGCATTCTTTTTAGAAAATAAAAATTACTTTATCGAAGAAAATTTCCATTCCATGACGGTATTAAGAATCAAATTTACAACATATAAAAATCGATCTTCGGCCACCTGAGCCACCTCCGTTGAGTTCTTTAGGATTAAAAATTCCGATACACGTCGGTGGTCTATCAGATCGGAGTTTATGCTCTAAAAGCTATTTCTTAGATAAATGAATAATATATCTGGTATATATTATAAATAAATAATATATCTGATATAAATACATATCTGGTT
Organism: Diabrotica balteata; assembly: GCA_918026665.1. Lineage (NCBI taxonomy): Eukaryota > Metazoa > Arthropoda > Insecta > Coleoptera > Chrysomelidae > Diabrotica > Diabrotica balteata. Next base: position 92,553,791 of record OU898282.1, read on the forward strand.
TTTTCAGTACCTTTCAGACAAAAAAATGTACTTGTATATGCATTTAATTTTGAAATATAGATCAATTTGTTCTAATAGACCATCATCGTCGTGTGGTCATGTAACTTTTAAAATGTGTACTTTCATGGCTAAATTATGGAATGGATTAAAGTCACGTTTGATGCAGAATATCAAAATAGAGGGCTAAGAAATTTTGGGAATCGAGTTAGGACCCGGCGTCAGGTTTACACTTATATTATCAGTCTGCAGTTGCCAAATACGGCATCTCTAAATATCTAGTAGATTTAATTAACGCTGTAGATAAAATGACGTAAAATTCGTCTTTTTGTAGCAACATATAATCATATGCACTAATTATCACGACAGTCGCAGCCGCTACAATTTGCATGCCAGACATGTTAATGGTGGCTCTAGAGAGAACAGACTCATATCGCCTCAGTACAAACGAGAAAGGAACCTTCTTCTTCTTAAAGTGCCCTCTCCTCAATGGAGGTTGGCTACTACAATTTTAAACTCTTCTCTATCTTCAGCTGTTCTTATTAGCTGTTCAAAATTTAGCCCTGTCCATTGTCGGATGTTTCTGAGCCATGATAGTCCTTTTCCTTCCTAGGCCTCTCTTTCCCTCGATTTTTCCTTTCACTATAAGTTGGGCATATTGGTACTTATTATTTCTCAGTATGTGGCCTAGGTATGATGTTTTTCTTACTTTTACTGTGTTAAAAAGTTCTCTTTTCCTTGCCTATTCTATGCAGCACTTCTTCGTTTGAGGTATGCGATGTCCATGAAATGGAACCAAAGCTAACCATTTCAATATGTGGGCCAAATATTGACTAAAACAGACAGATACTGCTAGAACGCAAGGGAATGATGCCGTATCTACATTATTAAATAAATGTTTTAAATCAATAAGGCATAATCAAAATAACGATAGACTAAATTGACAGCATATATTTGTAATTACACTTTTGTAAATATTTTTGCAAAAGACTACTCCACCCGTTACCAGAGGAGATGAGTCACGGATGAAACAGAAGACAGATATTGGTGTTTTCTGCTAAATTATGGAATATTATCATTATTTCGAGAACAGTCGAGTTTTGGGGGAAATCCCAAAACAGGTAAATTTTTGTTATAAAATACCCATCGTATAACTTCCATGGAGTAGGTATGACGTCACCGGTGTAGGTGTAGTGACGTAATCGTTAAATTTTTTAAATATAAATCGGTATAATGCGACCCCTCATTTAAACGAGAATTTAATTCTCTATTTAACGACATTACATTTTTAGCTAAAATTTTTTTTTAAGGGTACAAAAACAATTCTTTTTAATTTAACTTCAACTAAATTACAACTAATGATTTAATTAATAATGCACTTTAAAGTAACCAAATTATGCATAATAATTATTTTAAATTAAATGTTCGAAATTAAATGTTCGTTATAAGATGGGTATTTTATAAGAAAAATCGACCAGTTTCAGGATTTCCCTCAAAACCCGACGGTTCTCGAAATAATAATAATATTACATAATTTAGCCGTTCATTGTAAGGTGATAATGTATGCGGTTTGATAAGTTTGGTTTTTATTAAAGGTATAAGGGTTAGTTATTATTTTGCAACAATAAATAAACGATTAAATATTTGATCCATAATTCATTGGTTTTAATCATTTAATATTATATCTTTGTATTTCGTTAAACTATACTTCAATTATATTGGGAAGCAAATTCATTTCTAATTTTCTGATTTTAAGACAATTGTAAATTAAAGTTTTTTTTATTAAAATTATATTTTTGTTGTCGATGATATCTTTAATGCATTTTAAATTAAATAAATATTTCTTCTTCGGCAAGAAAATTGACAAATCAAGTTTACTCTATGTAGTATTTCACCCGCAAAAAATAATGAGTTGATTTTAATGAATATGTGTCTTGTACAATTAGGAAGCATAGCAAGTTGGGTAGGTTTAATTAACCATTGTTAGTTTCCATTGATTTCTGTTTATTCCACTGATAGAGAAATAGCTTCCTTCATTGTGCTAAACACATAAATTAATTTAACATATCATCGAATCACATGTGCTTCCGCACAAAGAGAAGTGTGTGTTAATTATATTTTCTTGTCTTGTCTATTATGATTATTATTATTAACAATATTCTCCGCTCATTCTGATACTCGCTGCCACATGACAGTGGCGGCTGGTGATAATTTTGTTCAGGGTGTGCCGATTCGAGAATACAAAAAAATAAATTTACTTTACAATTTCCGGGCAATTACCAAAAACCTACTTCTTACACTGAAACTCAATCCTTCTATTTTTATCTGAGATGAATCTTTTCATCACCTTTTCGTTACAGTCACAAATGTCTTCAACTAAAGTTTTTTTGATGGACAACACGGCAAGCGCCGTCAGTCTTTCGTCCGGCGTTGTATTGTTTAGAAAGTTCTTGATCAATTTCAAGTATAGAAACATTTTTCAGTTTCCGTAAAATAATCAAAACAACTTATTTCACAAAATAATGAATCCAAACCATATGACAGTATTAAAATTTAAACTACGTAAGGACTCAAATACTAATAACACATAACTTAAAGATTTTTAAAAAGATTCTGAACTGTTTTCAGCTTATTATTTGCTAATTTCTCTGTTCCATTATGTTTATATGGGATTAGGACAGATTGTAATGAAAATTGCATTTTATAATTGATGTTTGACGTTTCGATTTCTACGGCGGAAATCGTTGTCAAAAAAGATTATTTCAAAAAATAGTGAATATTATTATAATTAAAGGTTGTTTTAGGGATTATGTTTTTTCAAAGTGACGGGTGACTTACTTTGGTCTCAATTTTAAAAGCAAATAGCCATGCTATTAGTTGAAAACTCTGGGGTGGTATTTTTATCCTAAGGATATCAAATTTTGAATATTTTTTGTGTGCTATTATCCATTTGTTTGTGTCTATATATATATATATATATATATATATATATATAATATATATATATATATATATATATATAATATATATATATATATATTATATATATATATAAATATATATATATATATACATATATATATATACATATATATATATATATACATATATATATATATATATATATATATATATATATATATATATATATATAAAATAAGGATCACTCGAAGAGTGGCGGGTTTTTCGGTCAAAAATTGTAGAAAAGAGACAAAGATGATGGCTACTTCATCTATTTATTGAAAACGTTTCGCTATCCAATTTGATAGCATCATCAGTTCATCTAAAAAGAACAATATGAAAAACCTAACATCCAATGAAAAGCTATTAAGTATGTTACCTCAAAAAGATATGTAGCAGTCAAAGATATTCGCAATTATTGTAAAGAAGCTTACGACAATGGACATTGTATAATTATGTTGTATAAACAATAAATTGAACTAAATATAGTTGACAATTTTCATAAAATTAGCACAGCAAAAAAAAACATGTGGTAGTTGTACATGTATGTTAAAAAAAAATATAGGTAAAAACTTTACATGTATAAAAAACAAAATTAGTGTAGAAAAGAACTAAAAGGTCCAAGAATGCACTTCCAACAGTAATTAAATAATTAAGATTTCATTTTAATTTTAGGTGGCATTATTCTAATGTTTAATTAAAAATTTTAGTAATTTAAAAGTAATAATGAAGTTATCACTAAGAGCTTGTCGAGTGCTGCCGGTGAAATGAAGGCAACAGGTGTTAAACGTCAACAACGTGAAAAGACAGATGCCAAGAGGTCAACGAGTGACAGAACAACAAGGCGTATTACTACCAACTCCAGTACAATAGGGCGGTTTATTTAAAAATATGACAAAATTTGGTCGACAAACTGTCTGTAAAAACAAAAAAACTAAAAGAAAAAGGTGGTTAAGAACTTCCTTTTTCTCTCCAGTAATCCGTTGAGATGAAATAAAGAAGAAACAAGAGAAGTCAATCCAAAAAATTATATGTTAATAGTCTACGTTGTGACTGGTTAGCCAGCCACAGGTTATATATATATAATATATATATATATATATATATATATAATATATATATATATATATATATATATATATATCTTCATATCAAGGCGAGATCCGTTTGTATCATAAGCTATACAAAATGAGATCCGTTTTGCAAGGCGAGATCCGATTTTGGATCTCACCTTGTATTCACGTGTATATAGTGACATCTCGATGTAACAATGATGGGGGTACAAAGAAATCGATTTTTGTCTGGACCTCATTTTGCACCCCTTTTGGTGAATTTTATATTGCAGTAGTTCCACTAAATCCGCTGTAGAGGCAGTGCGAGCGATCCGTTGTGTATATGCTAAATATACATTTTGTAGACAACCCGAGATCCGGTAAATTTGGCAACATCGCAAATGAATTTTACAGTCAGACCTCTCACTCCCTTCGGCTTATTTCCGGTTTGAATAATATTATTTACATTATTAAAGAGCTCTGTCCAGAAAGGCGATTGTCAAATATCTCGAGAACTAGACGTCGTATCGAAAAAACTTAGGAATTCTTTTTTAATGGTTTTTCAAAATCTATATACTTATGCAATAGCGGGGTTCTTATTCTCCCTGCGAACGCGGTGGGTGTAGCAACTTGGAATTTTCAACTGGAACCCTTCATTTTTATTTAAATAAACATTTTGAAATTCTTCTTCTTCAAGTGCCGTCTTCGTTCCGAAGTTTGGCTATCATCAAAGCTATGCGTATTTTTGATGCTGCAGATCTAAACAGTTGGTAATTGGTGCAATTGTACCATTCTCTCAAGTTTTTCAACCATGAATGTCTTCTTCTTCCTATAGATCTCTTTCCCATTATCTTTCCCTGTATAATCAATTGCAGCAACTGGTATTTATCTCCCCTCATAACATGTCCCAAATATTGTAGTTTGCGCTTTTTAACAGTAAGTATCAGCTCTTTCTCTTTCCGCACTCTCCGCAAAACCTCTCTAATTTTGAAATTAGATTAGAACTAATATGGATATAGATATAAAATTAGAATAATTAATTAAATTAGAAATTTAGAGTTGAAAATACACAACTTTTGTGTGAATCTATAATAGCTTCTTTCACCAGTGGGAAGAGCTTCAAAATCGTCGTTTTGATGACATTTTTTGGAGTTAGATGATTTTAAGTAATTTTTATATAAAATTATGTAGAACACGTTGGTAAGTACTCGAAGTCTAAAAAATTTCGGAGACATTGTTTATTTGTAGTATTATTTTTTTTTAATTTTTATTCGCATATCTTCTCCACTGTTTGTTTTACAAAAAATGTCAAAAACTTATTTTAATCGCTTTTAAAAAACCTACAAAATAAATCTAACCGCGTTCAATTTGAATGAGAGTTACAAACACAAATCTGTTTTGCATATCATTTATAATTAAGGGGCCAACTATGCTGTTCACCTACTATATTAAGATTCCACGGGAATATTTTTCAATACATGTAGTTCATTTATGCTAAACTTGGACACTGTACGTCAAATAGTTTACGAGCTATAGCTTTATAAACAAATTAACTTTATATTTCCTTTAAATTCGTTTACTGAAGAAAATCCAAGTTTAGCTATACAGCTCGCACTCCTACGTAGGGGAAAATTCACTCATCCCAAATACCCACGTTATCAAAACGATTGACCTGTGGGACTCTTTCTGTGTTCGATTCCTAGGTGACTTAGTACATCGGGGTTTGTCCCAAAAATGTTCATACATTATTATCTAGTATTATATAAAGCTTATTAAGGACGTCGTAACGGCGTTAAAATTCAAAAGCTTGTGATATATAAAACATCTAAAATTGCAACGGTTTTTCCCTGGCAGCAAATTTCACGTTCAAGAACAAATGATAGTAATAAAAACAATTAAATCTATGTACCTATTTCTGAATTATTATCTTGTGTTAGTTATCTTACTCTATGTTAGACTCTTCATAACTATAAAAAGAAGTAACACTCTCTATGGTTAAAATTGTTCACGTTTATCACCTTTTTTGTAACATTTCACTTGGGCCATAATATATTTACAAGAACCAATGAATTTGATCTCGTTTCCGTTTACATGAGCATTGGAGCCCCTGTACAGTCTGACAATTAGAAAAAAACCAATATAATAATTATTCGTCACAAAAAGGTAAAAATAAACTCATCTTTTACACCTATTAGGAGTATAGTATATGTATGTATGTTTCTTCAACTTGGATTCCGTGCTTAAAACTGGTACCAGCTCGACATTTTCTTTACTCCAGCCAGTTAGCAACAGATTCGGGAGTCAAAGTCTTGGTGTCACACTACATACTCATGATGATTGATACAATATTATATATTATACTGTCTGAAGTAGGAGAAAGTTTATATGGACCATTACAAAGATTGTTAGTACTGGTCAAATACAAAACCAATCCTTTTAGGGTTGTAGAGGTTCTTGAACACTATTGATTTTAAATTTTTTAGACTTGCAGTTGCAGTTGGAGGGTTTGCCAACGGATTGGATTAAACTCATACCTTTAAGAATGTGGCACTTTTGTTACTTTATAATGGTAATGGTAGATATTTAGACATAACTGTAAACTGTCCTATTATAGAACCTAAGGCAGATTTATTTGATGGTATCGATAAAACTCCTACAGGTACAAGTGACATTGGATATGCTGTAAATTCATATTTGAAAATATTCTCATAATATTTATGTTACTTTCAATTGCCTTGGTTGTTAGTATTTTTTATAAAAGCTCTTGCTCAGCATGAATAATTTTTTTCTTTTCAGAGACAGTTTTATAGTGTTGGAAATGTTGAAAGTACTTCTTGTATGCTGATAAAAATTGGGAGTTCTAACAGTAAGAAGAAATTTTGCTAGGCTCTTCTCCATTTTTTTTGTATATTTAGTAAGGGTATTTGAACATTTGGCGATGCAATCTTATTAGCTGAAATTACGAGAAGACGATCTACGCTTTTGAAAAATACATTAAATCGTAAAAAAACTGATCATGTAGTTTTTGTACAGAATATTCGTCAATTTTCATCCGTTTTTTTTTCTATTGTCTACGTTTTGACTTGAGTGGTTGCTTAGGTCTCATGATGCACGAAATTCATCTACCATCATGCCAATCATATTGTAGCTTAACAACCATTCGTCTAGTTTGGTGCTGGTTTTAATCAATCTCACGATTCCTCCTGCATCTTTTGAGTTTGTATTTATATGTTTCAAGCTGGATCTACAAAAGTTTCTGTTCAAACTTTTCACAACAAAATTTTTTCTCATAAAGTCTTCATTCAATTCTGGAGCCTTATCAGCAAGTTTGTACATGTCCAACAAATGTAATGTTCCCCAAAAAGAATAGTTCACATGGTCAAATGCAAAGAAGTAGGGGTACATTTTTCTAAAACTAGAACAAAAATGTATTCTTCAGTTTCCGCTTCTTTTAGCAAACGAAAATGGAAATGGACTTTACGTAAAGAAACATGCCGTAATCTGATTTTTGACTCAAGTTCACTGTCATACCTGCTGCTGTTCATTAAAATAATTTAAAACTTCTAATATTAAAAATCTCAGCTCAGTGGATTTCGTGCTATTAGTAAAAAATAATGCACAATGATGCACTTTCTCAATCGAATATACAACACAACAGAATTTCAATGTAAAATCGACCCTAACAACATCGCCATTACTAAAGTCGATTTGAGGTTGACTTCAGATTATGAATCTCGCCCTTCCTCGCATCTCTGCGTTTGCCACTGTGCGTCGTGACATGCCTTTCGATTTATTTAATTTTTTCTTAAACTATTTAACCAATCGACATTCTAAACAAACCGACATGTTCTCTGATGTTTGGTCTATAACTTTTATAGAAAGCCATTTTTTGCTAGACCCAATATTTTTCGGGGTAGAGCGAGGAGAAACGATTTTAAAAATATGGGTTTTCAGACTCATTCTAAGTCATTTTGTATAAAGGCATTCCGTATACAACAATGGTTTGACGTATTTTTATAAATAAAATAAAAATATTTCTAATGTCCGGATCGATATGCAAATTTGAAGAATGAATTTTCGGATATCGTAGATCCGAAAAAGGACGAAAAACAAATTAGCACCTTTTTGTAAGGCTCCCCACCACTCCCCTCACGCTACGATTTTTGGACGACCAAGTGATTTTGCATTAGAAAGATATTAGAAACGAATAAAAATAGGTTTTGCATTTTAGCAACAAAGTGCCCACCAAAATCTATTCTAGAAGCCTTTTTCCAGTCTATTTACTCTTCAGTATGGAATTGTATTTACTCTTGTACAAAACTAATATTTTTATGTTAAAACACGATTAGAATGTTAAAATGATAGCTTTTGTTATACAGATAAACTGTTTAGTTTAAATAATTTCCCCTTTTTAATTTTGTACATAAATAATTAACAAAAAGAGCTTTGAGAATAGATTTCACAAATTCAATAAAACAGAGCATTTTAGTAATTCGGTTTATAAAGTTTATGTTGAATTATTTAATAATATACATAAAAATTATAATCATTACTTAGCTTCTGTTATCTTTGAATTTTGTTTTACTACTTCAACTGACCGCTGCCCTTGCAATATTTTTAAAATACAAAACACCATAACCGCAAATAACTTTACTGTTCGAGTAGGAAATATGCAATACAACACGAGCTCCGGTCGCTCGACTAATACTCTTTAGAGCTGGCAACAGTGTCTGATCTCGCGTTGATCTGTAAATATCTAAAATTTCGTATATAAGTCTTCCCCTTCCCTTTTCAGCTACGGATCTCATTTTGTTGTAAATTTATCAAAAAAATTTAAGTTCAAAAATCTTTTCCCCTCTAAGTGTGCCATGATTAATATGTTAATTATAAAGATACTTATGAACAATATACTCCATTAATTAATTTCCTATTGGTGGATCTCGGGTTGTCCTCGATTTAATCGGATCTCGCCTTGATATGAAGACGTATATAATATATATATATATATATATATATATATATAATATATATATATATATATATTATATATATATATATAATATATATATATATATATATATATATATATATATATATATATATATATAAGAAATACTGGATATTATTGACTGTCGATATAAACAAATAAAAGAGTTTATTAGGGTTGCAGTCAGAATATTGGCCGGGATGTTAAAAAAACACTCTTTTGACTTTTTTGTCGAGCTTTCGGAATGGTTTTATTCCTTTTTCAAGACACTGCAATAAGACAAAAATGTAAATATTTAAAAATATCACAATTCTTCAGTGTAACTTACTAGTCGTTGAGATTATTTATATAAGCATTTACACTCAACATTTATAACACACATTAAAACATTAAAATATACAATTATGGACACAATACATTATAAAACTTTTAAAATTCATTGTAAAAATAGTAGGTAAAACTTAGTTGATAGCATGTTTTACTTGTGTATATTAACTCATGCAGAGAATGGAAAGTAAACACTGTAATTAATATGTAATTAGGTGTAATTGATGTTATCTTTCTTTTTAGGTGAACTATGCTTTTAACCTGTCTTAATGGTATGCAACATATTATACATAGAGGTGTAATTTATGTACAGGTAAATTTTTATTTTATTTTTGGTGTTTTTCTAGTAAATAACAATAAATGTTGCTTAATTTGTCTATGTCTGACCTTTTGTTAATGCAAGATGTGCTAGATTTTATGAAACACATTTCCAAAAAAACACGTTTTGAAAGGTTCTTTTCTTTTGCCAAAATACAGGAATCATCGAAATTGAATTCATGTTTCAAAGTTAGTGCATGTTCTGTCAATGCACATGCATTGATTTTTTTGGTTTTTATATCACTACGATGTGATATCACCCTGCTGTGAAAATTACGAGATGATTCTCCTATGTAAATTTTATTACAATTAGTACACGGTATAGAATAAACAACATTCGATGACTCCTGTATTGTGAAAGGATCTTTTGTTTTTGTGTAAAGCTTCGATACTGTTTTCACATTTTTGGTTGTAATTTTTAAGCCACTAATATTTTTAAAGATGTTCATTAGCTTAGGTGTCAAAAATGGAATGTAAGGTAGGCAACCATAAGTTATTTTAGATGGTAATATTGATGCGTTATGTGTCAATGTCATTTGTCGGATCTCATTGTTATGAAAATTTTGGTTGACAGAAACTTGTGAAGGAAAAGGAGAACCGAAAATGAGTTTATTTAACAGTCCTATGGGATAAGAATTCTCTTGTAGTATGGATCTCAACTTTTTTAGTCCCTTGTCCCTGAATTCTATGTGTGACAAGTTGATAACCCTCGTTTTTAAAGCCAAAACCAAATTTGTTTTCATCTTAGGCGGATGTTGAGAATAAAAGTTTATGAAACGGTTACTAAAACAAGGTTTACGATACCACTCCGTCCTTAGTATGCCATCATTGCCACGATGGATTAGCATGTCTAAAAAAGGAATCATATTATCAGCCTCTCTCTGAACACCTAAAGTTTACGGTTGAGAGAGAGGCTGATAATATGATTCCTTTTTTAGACATGCTAATCCATCGTGGCAATGATGGCATACTAAGGACGGAGTGGTATCGTAAACCTTGTTTTAGTAACCGTTTCATAAACTTTTATTCTCAACATCCACCTAAGATGAAAACAAATTTGGTTTTGGCTTTAAAAACGAGGGTTATCAACTTGTCACACATAGAATTCAGGGACAAGGGACTAAAAAAGTTGAGATCCATACTACAAGAGAATTCTTATCCCATAGGACTGTTAAATAAACTCATTTTCGGTTCTCCTTTTCCTTCACAAGTTTCTGTCAACCAAAATTTTCATAACAATGAGATCCGACAAATGACATTGACACATAACGCATCAATATTACCATCTAAAATAACTTATGGTTGCCTACCTTACATTCCATTTTTGACACCTAAGCTAATGAACATCTTTAAAAATATTAGTGGCTTAAAAATTACAACCAAAAATGTGAAAACAGTATCGAAGCTTTACACAAAAACAAAAGATCCTTTCACAATACAGGAGTCATCGAATGTTGTTTATTCTATACCGTGTACTAATTGTAATAAAATTTACATAGGAGAATCATCTCGTAATTTTCACAGCAGGGTGATATCACATCGTAGTGATATAAAAACCAAAAAAATCAATGCATGTGCATTGACAGAACATGCACTAACTTTGAAACATGAATTCAATTATCGATGATTCCTGTATTTTGGCAAAAGAAAAGAACCTTTCAAAACGTGTTTTTTTGGAAATGTGTTTCATAAAATCTAGCACATCTTGCATTAACAAAAGGTCAGACATAGACAAATTAAGCAACATTTATTGTTATTTACTAGAAAAACACCAAAAATAAAATAATAAATTTACCTGTACATAAATTACACCTCTATGTATAATATGTTGCATACCATTAAGACAGGTTAAAAGCATAGTTCACCTAAAAAGAAAGATAACATCAATTACACCTAATTACATATTAATTACAGTGTTTACTTTCCATTCTCTGCATGAGTTAATATACACAAGTAAAACATGCTATCAACTAAGTTTTACCTACTATTTTTACAATAAATTTTAAAAGTTTTATAATGTATTGTGTCCATAATTGTATATTTTAATGTTTTAATGTGTGTTATAAATGTTGAGTGTAAATGCTTATATAAATAATCTCAACGACTAGTAAGTTACACTGAAGAATTGTGATATTTTTTAAATATTTACATTTTTGTCTTATTGCAGTGTCTTGAAAAAGGAATAATAACATTCCGAAAGCTCGACAAAAAAGTCAAAAGAGTGTTTTTTTAACATCCCGGCCAATATTCTGACTGCAACCCTAATAAACTCTTTTATTTGTATATATATATATATATATATATAAATATATATATATATATATATAATATATATATATATATAGTGCCAGTCAAAAGTCCGTTCCCCCTTCGTATCTTTTGAATGGTTATTCAAAATGGAAATATTCAGGTCGTAACCTGAATATTTAGTTTCTGTTTCGGCTTAGTTTAGTCAATTAAAGTTTAGTCAAGTTGTTTTTACTTAGTTGTTCTTAGTTAATATTTAGTTTAATCATTGTTTAACGAGACTTTTAAATTTTTACAAAGGCAGAATGGCACGTACTGTAGCCGACAAAGTAGTAGCTGTGTTAATAATTGGTGAATGTGGAAATAATTTCCATGAAGCGGAACGTCTTTTTTCTCCTGCCCAGTTGCATCTATCTCTGGAATCAGTCAAAAGACAGTACACCGAGTGTTGGCTGAAAATAAATTTCATGCATACCAATTAATAATTGTGCACCAACTTTCAGATGATGACCCCGCCCAAAGACTAGAATTCTGTGAAAATATGGTCAATAAAATTAACCTACCAATTTAGAGACAAAAATACTTTTTCTCTCAATAGAAATATTAACATACACATTGTGAGGTATTGAAGTGACAAAAATCCTCACTTTCGTGAAACACATTTCCTACTCAATTGCCAAAAAACGAAAATAAATGTTTGGGCAGGTATTTTAGGAAACTACATAGTTGAGCCTGCTTTTATCAATACTAACTTAACCGGTGAAGTGTATCTGGAGATGTTACAAAATGCAATTGTGCAAATGCAAAAATACGAGGGAGAACGGACTTTTGACTAGAAGGGTATACATAATGGACTTTTAATCAGTTAGTGTGCGTTCATAACGAGGTGTCGACCCTAGATCGGACCATAGGATGGTATCACATTATTATCGCCACGTAAAATAAATGCAATTTTGTTAAATGCGAGTGTTCACTGTCAGTGCTATGCTCTAGGCGAGGATACCATGCGATGGCCTCCATAATGAACGCACCCTAAGACGTAAAAGAAAAGATTAATGGGTAAGCAGTTGAATTAAAAAAGCCAAGAGTACTCTTTTTTTCAATAATCAAATATATTTCGGTATGATTTATACCATCATCAGTGATAGCTTAAAAGTTTTTGTGAGTAATTACATTTTGAATAATAAGTAAAGATTTAACTTACAAAATTGAGATTACAAAATCTCAATAGAATTCCATTGAAATATTCTTAGAATATATTTTTCTATCTTAGAATCTCTTATAATATAATATTCTATTAGAATATTATTGTTATTTTCAATATAAAGATAGCAACCCCCAATTGAGGTAGATTCCACCCCCAAGGTAAAATCACACTTCGACATAGGATAGATTTTTAAGTAAGTGTAAATAGGGGTTAATTCCAAACTTTCCCTGAATCATCACCCAAAAACAAAGTTTTTGTGTTAAATTTTTTAAAAACAAATTATTGCCTATGTGTTTTGTTACTGATGGTGATTTAAAGATGTTGCACATGGTCGTTTGTAGATTGAATTATTTATAAACATTAACATCAAAAGCGTCATAATATCAAGTGTGTATTAATCGTAAACAATTTCAATGTAATAAGTTATCAAGACGTATTTAAAAATAACCTTACTTGAATGAAAAATATTATTTGTGTTGTAAATAGATATTAAGTTACTTCCAGTTCATGATTGTACAAATAATAAAAAAATTATAGTGTTTTATTAATAAAACAGATGAATAATATATTAAGAATAACCAACAGATACCAGACAGTAAAACAGATGTTACAACATAAATCAAATATTTAATAAGCACATAATTCATTTGAAAGAAGTAACCATTACAAAATAAACATAAAACTATGGTTGTGAGATAAGAGAAAATTTGTTTAAAATAACAAATTATTTAAATACTAAAATAATTTTTAAAATATTAAGATGAACGCTCATCTAAAAAAATTAAAATACATATATTTGTTTCATCACCATCATTGACAGCGTATTCAACCGCTTATCTTGCAGCATTTCTGCATTTCTGCCCACGATTGCCTAATATTCGTTTTTCTGTGCCATGTTGTACCGGCTTGTTTCCTTATAACATAGTCCCATCTTAAATTTGGACGTTTTCTTTGTCTCTTGACGTCTCTTCTGTACCACAGTGTAATTCTCTTAGACACGGAAATAGAGAGGACAAGTAACACTCATTTAATAAATCTTCGAAAAGTGAAGCCAGTTTCGATTGACCGCCATTTTTTGATGCCTATACCTTGCCCATTACTACCTCTCGCAGGGTTACCAGGTCTACTGTTTTTTCAGCAGATCTACTGATTTCAACTGCTCTTTACTTATTTACGGAAACACTATATCGATCTACTAAAAAATATGTAATGATAAAATCATGTTCCAAAAGTGATCATTAGTGTTCAATTATAAATTTTGAAATAAATTTATTTATTGATATAAATCCATTATCCTCAATCTACTGAAAAAATAAAATAAGACCTGGCAACCTTCCTGTGTCGGTTTGGCTTCAGTCAATCCCATACGGTTACGTGTCCCCTCTCTTTAATTGTCTAAGGTCTATTTTAGTGGACTATCTATTGTCAGTTTTTCTTGCTAAATGTCGCGTCCAGCTCCTTTGTAAATATTTAATTCTGTGGATTATATCACTGACCTTGATTTTCTGTCTGATCCATTCTATTAATACCTCTTTCTTTAGTGTTGCCGTATGTCATGATTGGTAGTATACACTGACTGGATGCTTTTTTTTTCAGGCAGAGTGACACCTTCGATTTGATATAACTGCATTTCTACCAAAAGATGCCCAAGATAGTTTCATTCTTCTATTGATTTCTCATAACGGGGCTCATCTATATATTAATGGGACGCAGATAGAGCGAGTAAAACAGTATTGTTACCTGGGAACTATTATTAACGAACAGTGGAGCAATTTACAGGAAATAAAGTGCCGCATAGGAAAGGCAAGAACGGTCTTTAACAAAATGAGCGCCATCTTCAAAAGTCACAACATATCCCTTGATACAAAAATGAGACATTTGAGATGCTATGTTTTCTCTGTGTTGTTGT
The DNA here is from genome assembly GCA_918026665.1 of Diabrotica balteata. Classification (NCBI taxonomy): domain Eukaryota; kingdom Metazoa; phylum Arthropoda; class Insecta; order Coleoptera; family Chrysomelidae; genus Diabrotica; species Diabrotica balteata. The sequence goes on from OU898282.1 coordinate 92,568,796, forward strand.
ACGGGGCGGAGGCATGGACGCTTACAGACACTACTATTAAAAAACTTGAAGCATTTGAGATGTGGCTTTATAGAAGAATGCTGAGAATATCATGGACGGCAAGGATCACGAACAAGGAAGTTCTAGGAAAAATGAAGATGGAACCAGAGATTGTGTTTACGATCAAACGCATAAAATTGCAATATCTGGGACACGTTATGAGAAATCAGCACCGTTACTCAATGCTACAGTCTATATTGCAAGGTAAAGTCAAAGGTAAGCGAGGACCCGGTAGAAGGAGAATATCATGGCTGCGGAATTTAAGAACATGGTTTAAGAAAACTTCAACGGAGCTGTTTCGAGCCGCAGCGAGCAAGGTTATGATTGCCAATATGATTTCCAACATCCGAAACGGATAGGAACCAGAAGAAGATTGATTTCTAGGAGTAAGGAGCCAGATTTATGTATTAATTGTCCCAGGTATACATACTCATCTACTGTCTCAAGTGCAGTGTTGTTTATTATTACATCTTAGACATCCACTAGCTTGATTCGACTAGCTAAGTTGGCCTAAAAATGATCTTAAGTTCTCATTTTTAGGTCAACTTCATTATCAACTGCCATTAGGTTGCTTATAAGTTCTTGTAGTTCTGCAGGATTATTAGCAATCAGAACTATGTCGTCTGCACTTTAGATGGCTGAGATATTCTTTATCAATGGATAAGTCTTTATTCTACCAGTTCATTTTGCTGAAATGTTCTAGAGTAGCAGTGAAGAGCTTTGGTGATACTCGCGTCTCCTTGTCGGACGCCTCTGATAGTGGGAAATTCTGGAGTGCTTTCATAAATATTTACCTTAGCTTTTGCTTGTCTGTATATATTTGCTAAAATCTTTATGTACGCTTGGTCAACGTCTTGGTTGGTCAAAGCTTCTATTACTGCCTTGGGATATATAGAATCGAAAGCATTCTCTAAATCTATGAAGGTTAATGCCAGCGGTATTTCATATTCTTTAGCTCTACTCATTAGTTCTCAAAGCGTATGAATATGATGCAGGGTATTGAATCCACTTCTGAAGCCAGCTTGTTTTCATAGCTCTGCAGCATCTAATGGATTTGTTAATCTGTTGTTGATGACCTGTGTGAATAGCTTGAATATGATTAGTAGTAGACTTATAGGTCTGTAGTTTTTGATATCCTCTCTGCTACCTTCCTTATGAATAAGGATTATGTTTGCAGTATTCCAGTGGTCTGGTATGCATCTTGATCTTAGGCAGTTCGGAAAATATTGGACGTTAGCACTGCATATATATATATATATATATATATATATATATATAATATATATATATATATATATATATATGTGTAGTGTTTGGTTTGTGTGTGTGTGTGTATATATATTCTCTTACTATATCGTGTATATTTGAGTTTACTTTTTTCTTGTAGTAGTTTCTGTTGGTCTTTCCAGCTCTTCGCTTTTATTATACATTTCTTGCACTATTAAATTCTATTTTAAGTTTAAGCTATTTTTCCATCATTTTTTGTATGTCTTATCTTAGTCTTTTTTCATCTTCTAGGTCTACCTAAATTCCTGTTATGAACAATTTATTGCGTATTTCTTGTTTATCTAGCAATTTCTTAATGCCTTCAATGTCCGTTAATTTTGTACTTACTTTTTTTATGTACGTGTCTGGAGCTTTCTTACTTTTATGTTGCTGTTCTTCGGTTCTCTTCAACTCCGACAGATATCTCGGATGTCCTCCGGCGTTAGTAAACTCTTATTATACCTCGCTCTCCATTTTCTCTCAATTATCCGCGACGCTCTTGCGTACTCTCTTAATCCTCAGCGCGCCGAACTACTCCCCACCTATCCGATTCGTTATTTATGCAACGCCCCACTCCGCTTCTTCTCTAAATACAAACAAAGACCCACTCTCTCCTAGTAAGAGAGCGCGAGTTATCAACATCATACACCACCTCTGCGCCCTTCATCACCTACCCTACATAAAATCTTCTCTTACTCCTGCAGACTCCAATCCTAACGACAAAACACGCCGGACACGCCCTGCGCCGTAACTCACATCTACCAAGACACGCAAACTCTACACAAGTCTCTCTCATAACAACCTCGCGTACAAATAACTCCAAGGCTATCATATCTATCAAATGTACACTGTCCCTCCGATGGGTAGTAGAAGATTTTTTGACTTTGGTTAGAGGTAGTAAGTTTCCAAATATTGCGCTCATCATACGTAGGAACTATCTGTGTAGATGTTACACAACAAAAAAATAAGAGAGATGTGACAGGGTTAAGGATGGTGAGACTGAGGTAATAAGTATTTATAAATCAAGTAAATTGGTTTCGGGGGGGTTTAAAAAATAAGTGGATATGAGGGAGAGATATCACATGAGTGTGTTTTATTGTATAATGTTTTTTGAATGATTGACAACCATTAATGTGTGCGCCTGTGGGTGTGGGTGTGGGGTGTTGGGAATTTTGAAATTAGTATATGGAAATTTTTAGTGGAGTTATTATTGGGGTTGAGGTTGTTATTAAAATATAGAAGATAAGTTATGAGGTCGGGAGGGTAATTCAGGGGTATTTAAATGGGTGGAGAACTCGGCATAAGGAGTGTAAAGGGGAATATTGGTATTTAGATTGATAAAATATAGATTTATGTTGTGGGTTTTTTATTTTAAGTTTTAATTGTATGGGGGTTGGTTGTTTGTTAAGGTTTTAGTTAGGTGGGGTATGGGGGAATGTAGTGATTTTTTTATGGGTTGTTGGGGAGTGGGGTAGTAGTGGTGTGATAGAGGAAAAATAGATAAGAATGTTTTGAGTTATTGGAAATAAGTAAATTGAGAGTATAGGTAGGGTGTATAGGGAAATTAATGGGTTAGTGATATTTGTAGGGGGTGTTTGTTGTGAGGGGTTGGGTGTGTTAGTGGGATATGGATGTTTTGAATTTGGGGGAGGGGGATGGAGGGGGGAGGGGATATTATTATATTATTTGGAGGTGTGGGAGAATTATAGGGATGGGTGGAGGAAGAGGTGATGGGGGAGTTAATGGTTGTGGGGGGGAGTAGGTATTTTATTTGTAGGTAGGGGAGGGTTGGAGTATGTTTTTGAGTTGTGGGATAAAAATATGGGTGTTGGTTTTAATTTTGGGGTTGTAGAATGTGTGGGTTGTGATTTTGTGGTGTAGTTTATTGTTTGAATAGTTGGGGTTGGGGTGATGTGGAAGGTGAAGGGGAGGGAAAAATTTGAGATGATGGTTAGTTGGATTGGGGGATTTTTGTATATTTTGTTATTATTTTTATATATTTGGGTGATTGGGTATTGGATGGAGTTATGGTTTGTTGAATGGTGCGGAACAGCAATATAATATATTTATAGGCAAATGATTTATTGCCCAGAAATTTTTAAATTGTAACAAAGGACGAGAAATGGTATATTATTCAATAACTCATGCAAATAATACTGTATTTACCATCAATAATCAATATTTCCTCAATTTCCGTTAAAACAATAGCTACTTATTTATAGAAATATAGAGCAAAAACACAATACCGAAACTGTTAACATTTTTGTTCGGTCGACAAACAGGACAATCACTTTATTCTAAAAATAGCTTATATCAAACAAAATACTCGCGCGCTCCTCATAAACTTATTTGTCTGATTAACACCATAATTGTCTTAGTCATGAACGATGCAATTAATTATTCTCATTAGGAAAATATGCCGGCAAATGGTTGTATATTCATTAATTTATTTTGAATGGCTTTATAACCAAATGCTTTCATATTAGGCTTCAATGGTTTTAAAATTCAGCTGCGTTTCAACGTGCAGGAACTCCGCAGGAACATTAAATAAACATGTAATTTAACTAGACACTCGACAATATGTATTTCTTTAATGATTAATTAAGTAAAACAGTGGTCAGATGAATATAAATAACAACAAAAGTTTAGAGAAATAGCAATAAAGAAAAGATGAAAACTATAAATTATTAATATATCTACTGACAGAGTTCTAATGTAGACAATAGTATACGACAGCATATACTAAAGTCGGCTTATTTTTAACATCCTTCTGGTTAAACCCAACTAAATAACTTGTCAGATTACAAATACAACAATGAGTTACAGTTTTAGAAACAATAATATTGTAGATAAAACGTGAATTTATTTATTTTTCGAAATATATTTGAAAATGTCCTAAATTTGGTTGCCATCTTGTATTAAACGGCGAAACTAAATATTTCGGGGATTCACAGAATTGTGAGAAACTCTCAGATGTGATCATAATTTGTTAGTTTTCTATCAGATGTGTATTAGCATTGTATTAGGAAGTTGTGTATAGTTTTATAATTTACAATGGATCCATATGAAAGAGAGCATCAGCGTCTTATACAGATATGTCAAGAATTATTATCAAATGATGACGAAATGTATGATTCCGACTGTTCGATTAGTGATATTGGCGATAAAGAAATTAGTGATCACGATACTGATACTGAGCAAGAGGTGGAAGAAGAAAATAAAGATGGTGTCGACTATCGTGTCGATTATCGTGAAACTAATAATATTTATAGGCGTTTATACTATTTTGGGAAAGGTGGAAAAAAATGGAAAAAACTGGCACGAGTAAAAATTCAATGAATTTAATTGAACATATTGTGAGTTTTACAAATATCTACATTTGAGAACTGTCTGTCAAATATAAAAATAAAAACGATACCCAGCTAACAGCAATTATGGAAATAAAAGCGTTCTTAGGTTTATTGTATTTAGCTGGCTTATATCATGGTGCAAGAAGAAATTTGAAAGACTTTTTTCAACAAGATGGCATGGGATGTGAATTATTTGTAGCAACTATGTTACAACGTCGATTCAGGTTCCTTCTAAGAGTTTTACGTTTTGACGATAAACGAACTAGAGCAGAAAGAGGAGAAGTGGACGTGGGAGAAGTTAGCTCCGATAAGAGAGATATTCGAACTGTTTGTTCAAAATTGCAAAAATTGCCATAGTGTAGGAGAATACGTAACACTAGATGAAATGCTATTTCATTTTCGGGGAAAATGCAATTTCAGAATGTATATTCCCAATAAGCCAAAAAAATATGACATAAAAGTATTTGCAACCACAGATTCACGAACATTTTACACAAGTTACGTGGAAATTTATGCAGAACAACAATCTGATGGTCCCTACAAAGTTGATAATTCCACTGAAGCTGTTACTCTTAGAATGTGTCAACATTTATCTGGGTCAGGAAGAAATATTACCATGGACCGATGGTTTACTAGTTATTCAGCTGTTCAGAAGCTTTTAGCATATCATCGACTGACTGTTGTAGGTACCATAAAAAGTAATAAAAGAGAACTTCCTACAATTATTTCAAATATAAAAAGTCGTCCTGTTAACTCCTCTATACTTGGTTTTGGAGAAAGACTTATGGTAGAGGCGTTTGTACCAAAAAAAGGAAAAAACCTTTTAATGATATCATCTTTACATGACACTGAGAATGTTGATGAAGAATGCTCTAACCCCGAAGTTTTTTATTTTACAATAATACAAAATGTGGTGTAGATATGGCTGATAAAATGGTTTCATTATAAAATGTTGCTAGAAATACTAAGCGGTGGCCATTAGTTATTTTTTATGGAATTCTCAATGTAGCTAGCCTTAATGCGTCCGCTATTGGTAGACAAAATAATCCAGATATGGATTTTAGCTAAAACAGAAGATTATTTGTAAAAGCTTTGGGATTAGAGTTGGTCAAGGATTATATGACTTCTCGGGCAACAACAGCAGGGTTACATTCATACATCCGTAATGCAATAGGTAAATATTCTGGTAGGCCAATCCAACAACTAGATCCACCACCAAATAAAAAAGGTCACTTTAAGTATTGCAAAAAACGAAAAACTCGTTATTTTTGCAAGTTTTCCAAATGTTGGCTCTGCATGGAGCATATGACAGCAACTTGCACAGAATGTCTAGGAAATCATACCTAAATAATTAATGTATTGTAAGTCATTGTAGTTTCTGCGTAGGGGGTTAATATTTAGTTTTGAGTATATAAGTAAGTTGTTTCACATATTCTTTATACAAAAACATAATTTTTGTTGTTCATTTAAATATTTTTTATAGTTTTGTAAATTAGCAATAAAACGTTTACCAAAAATTAGTGTTTTTATTTGACGTCGTATATCTATACAAAAAAAGCAGAATCCACATTTTTAAGACATATAGTATAAACATACATCAATACGTATTACAAAAAAAGAATTTGAATTTGTATGTACCAAAGGTTAAAAAAAATTACAGAACTTTTGGTCCTGACAGACCACTGTCGTGTACTCATGTAATTCTAAAAGCGGTCGTGAATCGGAGTGTTAAGAACGCATAATTAAAACCAATATTTTTATAAAAAAACGTTAAATGGAGAATATTAGAATTTCTAAATATTAGAAACATACTATATGCATATAGTGTTACTAGGAAATATACATCAAGCATGGTACAAAGAATGAAAGGTATGATATTGCGCAGGCCACTCCCCCTACTGTCGACGTCATAATGAGAGTTATAATACATTTGTTTATAATTTGAATTTTATCAATGTTTAACCTTTAGACGTCTTTAATAATCTTGTGGAAGATTTTATAGTGTTTTTGTGAGAGTTAAGTTGATTTGTAGGCATTTTAGTAAAAAATAATTATTATTAAGGATATATTCAACTCTCTATGCGAGTTTTTTGAGTGATCGTGGCTTTGTAGGTATACCTACTTTATATGGGCAACAATTTGGTCTTTTAGAAATTGTAAATTAGGTATGTTTAATTATTATTGAGTCAGTATTTAATACTCAACCATACCTATACCCATCTTGTATTTTTTAGGGGGGTTTTGCTAAAAATTGTTTACAACGTAAACATAAAATGCGTTGTGCAGTATATAGTTGTTTAAGTGATAATCAGACAAAAGGTGCCGATAAATCTGTTAGGTTTTATAGTTTTCCCAAGGACTCGGTAGTGGAAAAACTGTGGGTTATTGCTTGTTACCGTAAAGACAAATTTAATACTAAAACTTCAAGGATTTGTTCCAAACACTTTAAGCCGGAAGACTTTAAAAGAAATTTGCAGCATGAATTGCTGCAGTATGAAGCAAAGAAAGGACCCAAACTGAAGGGTGATGCGATTCCTTCTCTTCATCTACCAAAATCAAAAAGCTTATCCATAAATCAACTTAAAAGGCAGGAAAGGTTTTCCAAAAGGGAGTCAAAGAGGATTGTGGAACAGATAATTACACAATCTAGGTGAACATTATTTTATTCTACATCTTTTGGTAGAAACACTTTTAAGTATTATGACATAAAAATAATATCTTAACATTTATTTTTTAGTTCTACAGCTGGAGAATCAGGTGTGGACTCGGTGTGTCAAGGACTCAAACTGATTTACCTGAAATTATAAAATCAGACGGGTATGTAAAATGTTCTAAAATATGCTGTGATCAGTCGTCTGAATGAAAACATAATATTCTTAACTTTATGCAATATATATATATATATATATATATATATATATATATATATATATATAGTAGATTAAAAATATGATTTTTGTTTTTAGATTAAATACAGATATGGAACCTGCACAAGATCTTGAACTTCAAAAGTTACGTGTCGAGAACAAAGCCTTACTTCAGCAGGTTAATGAATTAATAGAAATGAAGTCAGCAGTAGATAAGATATTTACCAAAAGACAGCTAAAAATACTGCAAAGGCCCAAAGTTAGAACAGTATGGACTACTGAGTAAGTCTCCCAAGGTATTGCCATACATGCAGCTGGACCAAAAGCATATAAATTATTGCTGAAAAAAGGTTATCCATATCCTGCTGTTTCAACCCTTCGTTCATGGACTAAAAAAGTCAAAATTGTTCCAGGCATAATAAAACCTGTTCTAAAAATTTTAAAAAATTTCTCACTTATCCGAATCTGAAAAAATATGTGTTGTTTCCTTGGATGAAATGAAGATTCGAAAAACCTATGCATACGACAAAGCAAATGACCATCTTTTAAAACCTTCCAACTATGTTCAGGTAGCAATGATGAGAGGACTACTGACATCCTGGAAGCAGCCAATTTATTTTGATTTTGACAGAAAAATGGAAAAATCAATTCTGTTTGACATAATTAAGGAAGTAGAAGAGGCAGGATTTCATGTCTGTGCTATTGTTAGTGATTTGGGAGGTGGTAACAGAGGCCTTCATAAAAAATCTTGAAATAAATGAAGAAAAGCCGTGGTTTATAGGCCCTACAAATCATAAAATCCATGTTTTGTGTGATGTACCACACCTTATAAAACTTATAAGAAATAATTTTCTTGATAATGGCTTTGTCTTTCGTGGAGCGGAAATTAATAAGAACATTATTTATAAATTACTAAAACTTACTTCTACATCAGATTTAACAATCTCGTTTAACGTAAATGCGTAAATGAAGAAATGCTAAATGTACGTAAAGAGCAAAGGCAAAAAGTAAAGTTAGCAACAAAGTTATTCTTAAATAACACAGCTCAAGCTATTAATAGTGTGGAACACTAGGTTACTTTCAGGACGAAAGTTGGATAGAAACTGCTCAGTTTTTTAAATTGGTAAGCTAAATCTAGAAGTTTGTTATGTTTCTGTTCATACATTTTTTTGTTTTTTAGGTAAATGATTGGTTCGATTGCCTTAACGTTAGGGTACCCTATACAGATTCCCGAGAACGAGTACAAGGCTATGGGTTAAATCTAGACGTTCAAAATAAGATTATTGATGAGATGTCAGAAGCTATAAAAGCTTTTGTTGTTTGTTTGTGTTTAAATGACTGCGGACACTAAATCCATTCGCCAATCTTACAATTTGAGGTGTAGTGTGTGTGTGTGTGTGTGTGTGTGTGTGTGTGTGTGTGTGTGTGTGTGTGTGTGTGTGTGTGTAGAGTAATTGTCTTGATACTTAGCAAAATCGACGTCATTGTCTTTGCTAAGAGACGCTAATTGTATCCGAAACGTCTGCGGTCCCTCCGGTGTGTACCGATCACACACGGATAGAAATTATTTTCATTTATTATTTTTTTTTTAATAAACGAAAATTTCCACCCAGGTGGGATTCGAACTCACGACATTTAGATTTAAAGGCAGGCGCTCTTACCACTGAGCCACAGAGGGGGTTATATGAAACCTTTAAAAGTTAAAGGAAAACGATCATTGTTGCCTTTTCAGAAAGGTATGTTATGTTGCTTTTGAAATATTCTAATTAAAACTATTCTTTGGAGCTAATAATTAATATAAATATTATCGTCTTTTGGCAAAATTTAATTTCGTTGTTATTTTTAGGAATAATTCAAACTAACAATTCCTTAAAAAATTTATTTGAGGATATAAAAACTAAATTTAATATAAAATACATCCTTACATACAACTTAAATCAAGATGTACTCGAAAATTTTTTTGGCAATATTAGGAGGGTTGGTGGATTACATGACCATCCCGATGCTGTGGAATTTCGCTACCGGTTAAAAAACTATATTTTAGGGAGAAATGAAGGTTCTTTATCTGAAGCTGGCAATACAGAAGCTGATAAGGTCATTGATGGACCAATTGATAACTTGGGAGAAGTTTTGTTAAGTAAAACATATTTTTTAAATTTATCCTGGCAGAAAAAGAAGAAGTGGATGCAGACATGGAAGAACTAGACCAACTTCATTATGATGCACTGGAATATGTCAGTAGGTATATATGTAAGAAATTAGATCTGCCTGAAACTACGGATACTTCCACTTACACGTGGATTGATCAAGTATCCGAAGGCGGTCTAAGGAAACCTCCAGAAGAATTGGTGGCAAAAATTAATGAACTAAATATTATTTTTAATAATTTCAATGGATCTGAACATCAATTAAAATCAGGCAAAAATTATATACAACAACTAATTGACTTATCGGAGAACATTGAATGTGATTATAAAATCAAACATCTTTTCTTTCGGTCTCGAATGTATTTTAGAATTAGGAAATTAAACCTAAAACTTAAAGAAGATATAAGAAATAAAAGAAAATTAATAAAAATTGTAACTTAAAACCTTGTGTTTAATTTGTTTTCCGATTTTAGTGCAGATAATTTATGATAAATTACTTTCTTCTGTTTACGCTTAGACAAAGACTTTTTTCCTCCTCGATACTGGCGCCAAATAAGACAATTCAATCAAAAGCTAGCTCGTAAAATTTATAAAGATTACCTTTCTAGGATTAAAAAGCGAAAAACTAAAAAAAACTACCAAATTTATTTTACAGATTTATTTTTTTTTTCACTGTATTATTATTTTTTTCAATCAAAATAATAAAACACCTATATTTTAATAAATCCAGAATAGTTCAATACAAACTCTATTAATCCATTAAAATGATTTTTTATTGCCAATTAAAAATTAATTGTGTTCTGATTGCTAACGTTCTTACGGGAAATATTTAAAATCTCTCTCATTGTGACGTCATGCGCGAACTCGTCTCAATTTCTCTCTCGGGAGTATCATACCTGTTATTCTTTGTACCATGTACATCAAGTACTTTGTAGAAATAGTTTGTTTATCCAAAATAAATCACAATCATGCATCACTTTATTCTACAGCGGTTTAGTGCACAGGTAACCCCTGTATAAACAAACGTTTTAATAAACCAGTAGTAGCGGAAACCAGATTAAAATATCTTCAATCCAAATAAGTAAGTGCAAACAAAATAAAAAATGTCCCATATACCTAAGCACTTCAGCTTCATGGAATAATTATTTTTCGTGTAATGGATTAAGTTGAGAAGCAAGATCTATTTATAGAGATAATACCGTACGAGGGCAGTTCTTGCAATGGCAGTCTAATTGAGTAATCCGTTACGATAAATAACTGTCATGTTTTCTAAGAGGAGTCGAATAAGAATAATCATTTAATAGTTACCTACTCGATACAAACTGGATTATAATTGATTCCCTAGTAAAAACTGTACAAAACAAAATAAAAAATTATTTAGTTAAAGTCATAAGTGATATTGCCTTATATATGCAGTGTCAGTACCATTGGTGTGTGTATCATAAGTCACATATGCAAATAAAAAAAATGGAACAGGATACAAATGTATATCTCATAGTTCATTGTCATCAATGGGAGAAGCGGAAAGAACTTCTGTTTCCCGTCACCATTGATGAAACTACTTCTAAATTATATGATGAAAAACTGAGACATTGCAACAATGCGTTTAAAGAGTTTGTTATTGTCTTAAACTAAAATTAAATTTATAATAGCAACTCAAGTTGTTTAAACATATTATTTCTAAACTGTTATTGTAATTAAATGATTTTAAAAAATAGTTGGTTACAGTCACATTTTTTGTCAGGTAAAGCCTAGAATATTCTTCATATCCATATACTTATACCAGAGAAATTAGCAAATAAAAAGCCTTTTTTGTGACACTCATTGATACAGGTATCTAACAATTGCTTTTGGTAAATTTGGTAAAAATAATATGTAATAAACAAAATATGCAAAGGATTAAACGTCAATTTGTACTTATGAACAACATATAAACAATGTAACATCGCTAATGTATTTTAAATACTTACGGTGAAGACCGGTAAAGCAACTGAAACTAATCAGTTTTGGCTGCTCTGAACAATTGCCTTGAGCTGCAACCGAACCACTCTCTCAGGTTCTTCAACCAGAAAACGCGTCTTCTTCCTACCCTCTATTTTTCCTTGAATTATAAGTCTCAAGATGTTGTATCTTTCGCATCTTATCACATGTCCGAGATATTGCAATTTCCTTGCTTTTATTGTATTTTCCATTTTCCTATCTCTGCCTATTCTCCTTAACACTTTTGTATTCGTGACTTTAGCTACTCATGAAATCCTTAACAATCTTATTTCTGCAGTATAATCGTTATTTTCTGTGATTATCGTTCCCAAGTAAGTATATCTTTTTACTCTCTCAATCTGCTGGCCGTCTACCGTTAATATTTCGTTTGTATTGTTGTTCTTGTTAATTTTCATGAATTTGGTTTTTTTGATGTTCAGCGAGAGTCCGTATTCTCCAGTATATCTTAATATTTTGTTCATTATTCTTCCAAAAAGGCATAGAAAAGCCTTTAAAATGAGGGTTTATCAAGTTATTTTTGTTAATTTTTCGCTTAATTATGCCAAAAAAAGCTTCAAAATAATTTTTTCGAGAATTATTAATAAATTTTCTAAAAATGCACAAAAACTTTAATTTCCCGTAATAATAGGGACAATATCACATACATTTAGCTATACAAATTTCAAGAAGTTTCACCTAAGACTGCAAAATTGAAATTGTTTATTCCAGAAAGCTTTTTTCTACGTTATTATGCGTAAACTATTAGGTATACATAAATTTTGAAAGCAACAAATTGAAGAGAATGGCTTATTTTATCCTAATTAAATCATCTAACAATTAAAAGATTTATGTTAAATATTGTTAAACAGATTTACAAAAGTACTGTGATTTTAAACTTATAAACATTTAAAATAACTTCGACGCACCAACGTATAGGAAGTTAATCTTTTTATTCGAAATATTGAGATTTTTACAAGAATTTAAAAACTACATTGTCATACGACCCTCAGAACCCGAGTTCTTTTTTATTGGTGGATTTTACTATTTCAAAAACTAAATTTATCAATTCAAATTTATAAAAGTCGCAATATCTGCGGTTCTAATCGACGAGAATTTATGTTTTTTTTAATTTGGGGTATTTTGCTGCATAGAATATATAAATTCAATTTTTTAATTGTTTATTTAATCGAGTAAGGTAAAACTACCTATAAACGGCCTATACAAATTCGTGATGTAAATCCGGCCTATTCAAAAAATTGAAATTCTTTTGTAAATACGTTTAAGTTGGTTAAGCTAATATTACTGAGCGTGTCTCCTAGCGAGAAATTTATTAGGCTATTTTTTTATGTGTAAATGGTGGGGTGACATGTTCTAGTTTTTATTTTAGTCAGTTTCGATAGCGTCAATCCTTAATGTGTCAGGTAAGCATTGAGAAATTCATTGATTACAATATTTGCTTGCAAATTATTACAGAAAATATTTTTCACCTAAATGCAGAAGTTAATAATTGTATTTTTTATAAAACATTTTAGTTTTTGGGCCAAAACAAAGAGGATTTACAAAAATAAATTAGGCCGGTATGAGGTCACAATTATAGTAGCTAATCTAATTCTGGACCAATGGGTCGTAATTACGAATTTTCCAATTTAATTTTTGACATTAATATAAAAAATTTTATTAAATCAAAGAAATACGTTCTTTTAAAAAATATTAATAGTAGAAAATCTAATAGTAGAAAATCTCGAATTTATTCCAAAAAATTTTTTTTTTTTTTGTAACTTACCCAAGTTACAATAATTTTATTTTATTGTGGTCGGTATTAGATTTTATTATATTTGGCATGTGCTCTAATTTCAGCCTAACCCAAATTTAGCCTGAAATGCCATCTACAAAAAAGACTCAATTATTCACATTTAATTTTTTTTCTAGAATCATGGTCAAAACTAAAGCCTAAGCCAATGCAAAGAAAAAAATATTCACAAGATCCACTGGATCGGACCCCAAATGACATGAAAACTGGCATGTCTGCCTATGAAGCATCCCAGATGTATTTTAACTGTCGCGGGTTTTCATGTGACATGCGATCAGCTTATTAGCCCCGTAGCAGTGCTCATTAAAAATCTAAAGTGAGCCAATCCATTTAAGAATAGAATTTCTGGAAATAGAAATTCTGGTACTAACATTTTCTAATTCAAAGTAAGACCTCGTGAATTGCAAAATCTGACAGGCTAGCCATTCTAGCTAGGTAGACATTAAGAAAGTATATGATTATTTTAGTCAAAATGGCTTCACAGATGTATTTAAAGATCCAAGCAGAATATATATTTAACTGCAACGACAGCCTTTTTCCTGGCTCCATATTACAAACAAGTATTAGTTAAAAAAGGGTCTAAAACTGTATATAATAGAACTGCTAACGACGAAAAATAATGTCTGATCGTATTAGCAACCATATCCGGTAGTGGAGATATCCCACCACCAATGGTTTTGTTTGGTGGTCAATAGATTGGAGTATCGGATACAATGAAAGTGGATGGATGAATACAGAAACGTTTTATAAGTATGTCGCAAACTATTTTAATAAATGGTTGAACGAAAAAAAAAAACAATAAATGAAATAATATATATATATATATATATATATATATGTATATATATATATATATATATATATATATATATATATATATACATATATATGTATATATATATATATATATATATATATATATATATATATATATATATATATAATGTATATTTATGCGTAAATTTAAAGTTACTCATAAATACTTTTATTTATATTCATGTTCAAATCATTTTAAAATTCAGTTACTTACTGTGTGACTTTCTTTGTCTAAAGTGTATTCTTGGTCAAAAGTTGTCAAATTACGAGTAAACCACCCGACGGAATTTGTTCCATCGTGTGTAACTTTGTAATAATATAATAATCCTTTTCCAAACTATGTGTAATCCCTTTCCACTGCTACTTTAAAGTTATACAAAGTTTTAGGATTACCAGCTTAAATGAATTTATATAATAATATATATATAGATATATATATATATATATATTATATATATATATATAATATATATATATATAATATATCGAGGAGAGGAGTACGACCGTTAATCCAATATAAATTAAGGATCACTCGAAGAGGGGTGTATCATATAAAGCATCATCAGTTAATCTAAAAAGAACGATATGAAAAACCACACATCTATACAAAAGTCATTATAGGTGTGTTACCTCAAAAAGTCAATGTTATAATATTTAAATACGTAAAGAAGACGTTAGACAGCTATGTTGTGTAAACAATCTTGATGTTTCAGGAGAAACTAGACGAAGCAGAACTAATCTGACTTGACAATGGCAAGTGTGACCTTGCCGAAACGTCGTCAAAACAATGGTTTTTCTAAAAACCAAAACTATTTAACGCGGAGTCAAACCCGGAAAACAACTGAAATCACATATAGCTCCCGCGGAAATTTCAAATCCAAATCCATATATATATATATATATATATATATAATATATATATATATATATATATATATATATATATATATATATATATATATATATGAAAATCACTAGGTTCTCGGGAAGAACCGCGTTGAGAATTTAATGCTCGACGTTTCGGCTCCCGTTTTGGAGCCATTATCAAGAGGGATACGGTTCGGTTCGAGTTCGGGGTCTCAATCTGCCTACTCCCCTCACTCGACACGTACCAGTATCGTGTTCTGTGTTCTGTATTATAAATACAAGAACTGTCTCTCGGCACTAAGGTCTTAATCTGCCTACTCCTCAGTGTCGAGTGACACTGTATATATATATATATATATATATATATAATATATATATATATATATATATATATATATATAATTAATGTAATTTATGTATGTTACATTTTGTGGTTTCCTGTTTACAGGCGTGTTCATTTGCCAGTTCCTACATGAGTTTATGGAAACTTTATTCATAACTTGTGAAATGAGGATTATGTCGTCCGGAAAGAGACTGTTATTATGTATTTCTAACGTCACGAAACGAAAAGGTGCATTAAGCAGTCTACTGAATATTACTCAAAATAACTAAAAAGGTATAATATAGTGAGGAAAATGTTTTACTTTTCTTACAAGGCAGGCGCTTAAAGAACATACACTTTTTATGACCTGTTTCAATTTAATTCTATCAGCTTTTGATTAATATTTTTAATTTCATTTATTTTAACTTTTTTTGCCTATTTTTACTATTTAATTAGTATAGTACTACAAATGTTTTAACTTATTCTTATGTGGAAGACACTCAGTTGTATTATGTATTTCCTATGATTTATCCTGGTAGATAGCGATTATTATATAGTATGGCAAAGTACATAGATTATTTTTCCAGAAATTTGTTTAAAAATTATGTCCGCTAACTTTCACTGCCTAAGAAATACTGTGTGTATTTTACATTATTTCTCAAGCTTAGTCCCGCCATCCCATCATCCGATTGTTCGAAACTGTTTCTATTGGTCAAAACATTGATTTAAAGTCGCCCTAAGCAGTTTTGGCCAAACACCTTAAAGGTACGTATACATATGCGCGCCGCTCGGCGCGCGCGCTGTTCGTTTGTAGCATGTTCGTTAGGTTAGTACGTGTTTGCAAGAGGCGCACAAACGGCGCACATACGGCGCACTACGATCCACCTTCTGTCGGTTTTTCAACGAACACTTTGGTGGTTCGCATTACATATTTGGACGGGTTAGTGAAAGGTGTGTTGATTTTTGGCGCGTCTGAGTATTATAATAGTATATTATCTTAAAAATATTTAGTAGTAATGGAGTGGTCAGAAGAAAATATTATCAAACTTATTGATGCTTACCGTGGGAAATCCCTATTGTGGGATCCTCAACATAAGGACCATTTTAAAAAACCACTTAAAGCCGATGCCTGGAGGGAAATAGAAGCTGAAATAAATATACATGCGGACCAATGTAAAAAAAAAGGTGATTTCCTTGTTGTCTTCTTACCGACGTGAAACACACTGGCCATTACCAAGAAAGCACCACTCATCACAGAAATAGCGTAAGTTTTATCGCTTGACAGAGACATGATTATCTACAATTACTAAATGTTCGTCAGTTTTCTTTGGATCGCGGAAGGTTCGTCAAAATGAAAAATTTCAACCAACATTGAACGCGCCACAAACGCGCGGCGCACACAAGGCGCGAGTTTCGCGGCGCGCATATGTATACGCACCTTAAGACAATCAGATGGCGACGCCGTCAAAACACGAGGCTTATTCGACCTCGTAATTGTCAAATGGGTAAAAACCTCGTACATTTTTTTACAATAAGTCGACTAGAATACTCTAAGGATTTAAACGGTACCAAAAACATTAAAAGTTGTTCAAAAATAAATATTTTACAGCCTTAGCAGATAAAGTTTTAAAAAAAATTTATCCGCCAATAAGAAGTTTTGTGACGAGGTCTTTTAGACCTTGTTCCGCCAAATAGGAAGATATCTAAAAACTGTTCCGGAGGTAACGTGTTAATTCGGAATTATCGTCTCGTAGCATCTAGTTCCACAAATAATATAGTAGTAGTACGTGCTTTTTTGATTCGTGTGTAAGCATGCAAATCGTTACCTCATAAACGTTCAATGCATTAATTCTATAAGCACTATACGCTAATAGTAATTATATTGATGAAAATAGTTTCGTCAATATATTAAATTGTTTACTTTATCTCAAAAACCACGCCATGTTTTATTTATAGGAGAAAACTTTGTTATGATTTGAAATTGTATGCTAGAAGTACCTAACTATGAAAAAAATAATAATAAAAGCAGGTTAATAACAGAAAATGTACCAAGCAAAATATATATATATATATATATATATATATATATATATATATATATATATATAATTCTTTGGAGGGTAACTTTCGGGAAAGCGTCAAAACAAGAATCAGCTAGAGATGGTATAAGCCAGTTTCGTGTAGAACTTTATTCGAAATGTGAAATTTTCGGTGATATGTTGTCACCTTCATCAGCACCTAAATGGAAAGCCTATTTTAGTACAAGTGGTGGAAATCAACATTTAAAACCTACATTGAAAATGTTCAGTTAGTCCTAGTGGTGAAAAACACTGTCACAAACATGTTAAAAATATTAAAAAATACATTTAAAATTTTGAATAAAAACACAACAGGGTATTATTTCAAATACAAACACAACAAAAAATCTAAAAATTACAACCTACAAAAACTGCAACTTCATGTTATAGGTAGAAAAGAAGAATTATTCTTCTTTTTTTGATGACATATTTCTGATTTCTGTCAATATCCGGGTGTCATATGTAACGAGGTTATAATTTTCATATTTGAACCTCATGGATATGAAAAGAAAGAACCCAAGGAACCACAATCAGCAGGGAAATGAAGTCTTTTCTCAAGTACAGGTAGGCAATCTATGCATGCTATGATAAGTTCCCTACATTCTCCAGTTTGTTACATCTTGTCAAGTCCTGTTGAATTAGAAAGGAATAAATACAACTTAAATTGGTTGTCAACCCTCTTTAGTACTTGCACATTTTCATAGTTAGCAATGTGTCCAGTATTCTTAATATGTTAGCTAAAGGCTGTGCTGGTGGGCTTCCTCACTACATCACTCTTGTGTAAAGCTATTCTTTTTGAGAGTTTCTGGCTGGTTTGACCGACATACACTTCTGAACAGGAACCACATGGAATAGAATACACTACATTGAAGTTATCCAGTTTTTTAACTCTTTCTGTCAGGTGAGTAAAGTATGTCCCTAATCTTTTGTACACTGAATTTGCTATCACTAAGTTGAACTGTCTGAAAAGGTTTGTGATCTGTGGTGATAAACCTCTGATGTAAGGCAATCTCCCATAGAAAACTTCTACTGTTTCTCCTTCTAATGTTTGTCTTTGGTGTGTTCTCACTGTTGGCATATCTTGGAATAGCAATTTATTAAGAAGCATCTTAGGGTAGTGATTTTTTCTAAGAATCTCATACAATAACTTGATGTTCTTATTGTAGTTAGAAGGGTGACAAATTCTTTTTATTCTGTTTTTCAGACCTTTGATGATGTTAATCTTTTGTTCGTCTGGATGATACGAGTGAAAAGGCACATATCTACCTGAGAATGTTTTCTTTCTGTACCAATCCAACCTTACTGTGTTGTCCTCATGTCTGGTTACATAGGTGTCGAGGAATGGAACACTATTATTTTCTTCTGTTTCAACAGTGAATTGTAGGTGAGTGTTATATGAGTTGAAAATGTCAAGAGTGTAGTTGATTTTATCTGCAGGGACTGCACATATGAGGTCGTCTACATATTGGTAAATGAAGGGGAACTGGAAATCTACTTTTTGGGTACAATAGTGAAGTAGGGAGTTCATTACAATTTCTGCTAAAGTTGGGGATATAGCTCCACCCATGGGTGCTCCTTTTATTTGGACATAGAATTCATTTTGAAAAGTGAAATATGTATTGTTGTATAAAAAGGTAATCAGTTTCAGGAACAAAACTTTGGGAATTGTACAGTTCTGTTCAATAAGATGGTAATTAGTTGTCAGAATAGAAACTACCAGTTCAAGAGGGATGTTGGTAAACAAGGAAGTAACATCAAAACTCACCAAGACATATCCTAAAGGTAGTAAAAACCCATTGATCTTATTTGCAAATTCAAAAGAATCTTTAATTTTGTAGGTATTATGAGAAGAAAAAGAAGTGTCAATAATACCTGCCAGATATTTAGCCAAGGATTGAGTGGGGGCATTCTTACAAGCAATTATAGGACGTAGAGGGCACCCTTCTTTGTGAATTTTTGGAAGTCCATAGTATGTTGGGGTAGTTGATTTCCACCACTTGTACTAAAATAGGCTTTCCATTTAGGTGCTGATGAAGGTGACAACATATCACCGAAAATTTCACATTTCGAATAAAGTTCTACACGAAACTGGCTTATACCATCTCTAGCTGATCCTTGTTTTGACGCTTTCCCGAAAGTTACCCTCCAAAGAATTGTATTCTTAGCGTCGTTATATACACAATCTATATATATATATATATAATATATATATATATATATATATAATATATATATATATATATATATATATATTGAATATAAATGTAGTGGCGACAAAAATATTGTTAGACGGGAAGTACTATTTTGAGATGTCACATTAAACAAGGAAAGAGAGGTCATTTCCTTGTTGAAGAAATCAAATTTAGTTGGGTTATGTTATTGTTTGTCCCAAATGCCTCATGAAAGCTTATTTATATTGAATTTTTTTAACAATTGTGTCACATTTTAGACTATTATCGTTATTATATAATTAAAACTTTCTCGTCTAAGACTAATTCGGAAAAATATTTTATATCTACTTTAAATTTGGCGCCTTTGCATTCCCGGATATATCCTCCATATTAAAAGGCCACTTTTATGAATTTTTGTCTCCTTTTCATAACGATTAGATTCCCTCTTTTGCGTTTCGATGGTAGGCACACAAGGCAACGCACACACACACTACACAAATTTATTGAAAAGCTTCTTTACTGTATACAATGGTCCTGACTCTCTTGAGTATTTTTCAGAGGCAATTTCAAATTGTCAATAACCTGTAAATTATCGAGTATTATCAAGCGTAGTCCATTCTTTTTTGATCTAGTTATATGTGGATGCGACGGTGGATCCCTAACAGAATAATATAATACTTTTCTTGGTGGTGGTTTGTTTTAAAACTCCTCGTAAAAATTTTGTGGAAATACAGATAGTGAGAAAAAAATCATTTATATCATCGTCTAACTTCACCTCAAACTGATAAAATATAATTGGGAAAGCAATTTAAATGTATGTCCTAGATTTATCCTGGTAGATAGCGATTATTGTATAGTCGTTTATTTTATTTTTTTTTTTGTGGTAAAGTAGTTTATTTTTCCAGAAACATGTTTTTGCCACAGTACGAATGGAATCGACCGCTTGTTTCACAACTGTCGTCAATGTGTTAACAACTGTTTTTCTTTAACCGCTTGCCTGACACCATCCATAACAAAAAGTTGTGCGCGTGGGAGATATTTAACGGCCTTCAACTACAAAGTGACAATGTACGAGATGGAAAATTCTCGTTATTAGTTTGATCATAGTATACTATTCCAGGGTAATTTAATTTTTCATTTAAATTGTAAATGGTTGTTTTGAAACACGTAAGCCAGACCGGGTAGCTTTCAAAGTGTTTATTACTTTTCAAGTAGATTCATAAACCTTAAGCAAGACGTATACATATAAAATGCTTCAATACCGACTTACAGCTATAGCTACATAAATATTTTAATAAGAAGCGATAGATTGTAAGTATCCATTATTTCCAGTGTCTTCGAAAAAGAAATTAAAAAAAAAGGTCAATGTAGAACGAATTAATATTCACAGAGTTATTTTAAGGGATTAAGAAGGAAAATTTAATTTTTTTAATGTCATAGGAGGAAAAACCCTTTGAAGCCTCAGAGAATCTTTGCTCCGATAAAATGATTATTGGCTGCTTTTTAGCATGATTATCAGCAATCTCATTACCAGCAATTTTTTTATGACCTGACACCCATACCAAATTTACATTGATGTGCTTCACCAATTGCTGATGAAACTCTATGCAGTTACAAGCTATTACGAACTGACAATTTGTAAACTTCGAAGTATTCGTTTGAATGTCTCAGGTAAAAAATAATTTGGGCCAAATTGAGACATGCACTATTAAGCACAAAAATCTATAGCTGACAGTCTACTCGAAATATTGTAGAAGTATTCCTAATTTCGAAAGAAGTTACTCATTAGAATACAACAAACCGGCATATCTATGTTTCGGGGATCTTAAGAAGGCATTTGACCAGATCAAATTAACGGACGTTATCCACTTATTGTACGCAAGAGAGATATCTCTAGAAATAACCAAAACGATCGAAAATATCTACCAAAACAACACAATAAAAGTAAAAGTAGAAGAACAAACTAGTACTTTCAAAACTTGCATTGAATAAAACATGGAGATTCCCTGAGTCGTATGTTTAACCATATTATGATTGAAATAATAAAAATAATAAGAACTAAAAAAGGATACCAAATGGGAGAAAAGAAACTTAAAATAATCTGCCATGCAGACGACGCAATCCAATTCTCTCAAAGTGAAGATGATTTACAACGTATGCTGCACCAAATTAATATAACCGCCAGAAAATTTAACATGTTAATTTCCCTAAAAAAAGACAAAATGCATGTTTATAACAGCAAATTTACTGAGATGGAAGATCGGATAGTAGAACAAGTGACAAAGTTTAAATATCTAGGCATCACATTATCTAGCTATTGTAAGCTCGAAACTGAAGTGAAAGATCAAGTGAATAGAGCAAACAGGTGATGAAACAGTATTGTTTCATCCGGTTGCCTGATAAAACAATATAGAGAAATAAAAATATCGGGAAAGAAATGCAAGGCAGGATTTACAAAACAGTTATCAGACTAATAATGACATACGCGGCAGAAACATGACCTGACAGAGAGAGAATAAAAA
This sequence comes from Diabrotica balteata, assembly GCA_918026665.1. Lineage (NCBI taxonomy): Eukaryota > Metazoa > Arthropoda > Insecta > Coleoptera > Chrysomelidae > Diabrotica > Diabrotica balteata. The sequence goes on from OU898282.1 coordinate 92,591,031, forward strand.
GGATATGAAAGGAGATAAAAAACACTTTAAAAAATTGATGGTAAGACACTATGGGACAAAGCCAGAAGTACAAATATACGACATAGGTACAAGGTGGAGAACATCAAGAACTCGGTAAGACATAGAAGAGTAGAATGGAACGATCATATAAGCCGAATAACAACAAATAGAGTAGTCAAACCAGCAAGAGATGGTTATCTAATAGGAAGACGATCAGTACGAAGACCACGAAAACAATGGAACGACCACTTACTGGAAGCACATTAAACACAAAGAGTAATGTTTACATAAAAAGAAGAAGAAGAAGTTTTATTCTTTAGAAATTCTTTGCAACACTTCTACCTTTTTTATCGTCGTTTTAGTCAGAGTCTGCTTCTGTATTGTGTAATAGGATACTAAATTTATAATATCTTACCAACGCGTTTTTTACATCCAGTTTTAATTCTTTTTCTTGGTTCCATTTCGAGGTCATTATTTTCATCATTTCATTTTATTAAAAATACATAATTTCATTTATGTATATGCATGATATTTTGGTTGACAATAAGGAGTTAAGTATTTTTTTTTCTTGACTGAGATAAAACATTTGATTTTATTTAGCGTAATATTTAAGACATGATGGAAGCATGCCCTATAGATGTTTTGAGCTATTCTCTACATATCATAAATATTCTCCACTACTAACACGGTATCGTCTCGAAAAGTAACTCATTTCTGAGTCCTCTTCTAGACCATCTGTTTTTGTGTCGTGTTCATTTTATTTCCACGAGTTGGGACGAAATGCTATCACACACGACAGTGCGCCCATACCGTGCCAAGGCTATAAATCCCCAAAAGTTCGACAGCTCTCTAGGGCATGGCTTACACAACGCCTTTTCCGTGACTCCTCCTTGCAGTAGTAGCAGAAAAATGGGGGAGGTCAGTAGTAGCAGACACAAATCACGATATAATAAATCAATTGTGGTGTGGTCGTCTGGTGATTTGCAGAATGAGCAAGGTGTACACGTGCATGTGCATTTTGAGTGTATGTGTGCGAGCCTTTTTATGAGTGTGTTATTCAATCAACACATTTTCAGTTACTGACATCGCTGTAGCTCCTAGGACATATTCTCATTTGATCCTCAGGTGTTCATTTGATTATACACTATTTGCACCTATCGCTATATGTATATTGTTAGGATAAATAATGACTCATAATATCTAAACTATAAATATCTTTTTTCATTCAAGTCTTTTCTAGATCATACACTAGCCGGCAGAAACTTCAGGTAATACCTGACGGGTCTCCTACGATTCGAAGTTTCCAGAAGAAGGTCGAATGAAAACCAGTCCGGGTGACCTTCTTGTCTGTCCGAAGGGAATTCTAGTTTAAATCGTTAGAATTAGTTTAAATAGAAATATTATTGTAAACAGTTTTCAATTCGAAGTAAATATTGTAAATAAATAATATAAATTAAAGTAGTTGTGTTCTAGTTTTTAGTGATAAGTGTAAATAAGTGTTTAGACATAAACTAAGAACAAATGAAGAGCAATTCCGAGAGGTCTTAACGGATAAGTTCGAATCTGATCCTTCACATAATCAAGATCAAATTGACGAGATTAATAAAAACATAAATAAAAACCTTCTCGCAGCCGGACTACAGGTCGCAAAAAAAACAAGGACTAAAGAAGACAAAATAAGCAATGAAACTAAACAACTAATGACGAAAAGAAGACAACTACTAGCGCAAAATAAACGCTATACCCAAGAATACAGAGAACTTAATAAAACAATTAGAAAAGAACTAAAACGCGACAAAATGGAACGAGAACTTAATAGAGCGAGTCATTGAAAACAACAGAGACAAACTGTCTAAGACCCGCACTGGGAGTTCAGAAAATCATCAAAATTAAAGACGCCACCAATAAGGAGGAGAAGGACAAATATAAAACAATAAATATTGTCAAAGGCTTCTACACATCCTTGTATAGCTCGCAAAGCCAGCCTAATGAAACAACAAAGGAGAACATCAAAAGAAAAATAAAAAACATGGGATCAGAAGTACTACCAAATATAAAGGGATTCGAAATAGAAAGAGCTTTGAAGGAGCTAAAAAATAATAAAGCTCCAGGACACGACAGTATAATTGCCGAGCTCTTGAAAACAAGCAAGACATTAACAATCCCTGTACTAACAGAACTATTTAATAGATGTCTTCATAATAGCAAGATCCCTAAAGACTGGAACGAGAGTCTAGTAATACTCTTACACAAAAAAAAGGGGACAAATGTGATCTACAGAATTATAGACCTATATCGTTGCTTAGTCAAGTATACAAACTATGAGAATTATTAACAACCGGTTGACCTACAAAATGGACAATTACCAACCGGTTGAACAGGCTGGCTTCCGCAAAGGATATCGTACATCAGACCATCTGCTGACAATAGGAACATTGATAGAGAAGCCAAATGAATACCAACTACCCGTATTTCTTGCCTTCGACGACTATGAAAAGGCGTTTGATAGTCTGGAGATGTTGGACATAGAACAAGCTATTAATAATTGTAGAATAGATTCGAGATATAGGCAACTAATACACAATATATATGAAAATGCAACTATGATAGTACAACTAAAAGAAAATCCAAATCCCATCCCCAGTAAGAGAGGAGTGAGACAGGGAAACGTAATCTCACCAAAGCTTTTAAATCTAGCCCTAGAAGACGTCTTCAAAACTACAAATTGGTCAACATATGGCATTAACGTTAATGGCAACAAGTTAAACCACCTCAGATTCGGTGACGACATAGTGATTATAGCGAGCACATTTGGGGAACTGCAAATTATGTTGGGGGAACTAACAGCCAGCTCCCAATACGTCAACCTAAAAATTAATATGAAAAAAACAAAGATAATGACAAGCACAGATGACCCCAGACGTATAACTATGAATGGCAGTGAAATAGAACAAGTCCAGGAATATATCTACTTAGGCCAAATCCTGAAACTTGACAAAGAGAACCAAAGTGCGGAAATTACTACGAAAATTTGGAAAACTTAGTTAGATACTTAAAAACCGCAAAATACCCCAATACTTGAGGAGCAAAGTGTTCAACCAATGCACCCTTCCTATCACGACATATGGATGCCAAACCTGGACCCTAACCAAGGCAAACGTGAATAAACTAGCCACAACAGATAGAACAATGGAAAGAACAATGTTAGGTATACCACTGTCAGATAAATAGAGGAACGACTGGGTAAGATCAAAAACAAAAGTCGAGGACATAACAACAAAAATTGCCAAACTTAAATGGAGCTTCGTGGGCCACACTGCTAGACAAAAAGACCAACGTTGGAATACTACAATACAACATTGGAGACCTTACGAAAGTAAACGACCAAGAGGAAGACCACAGATGAGATGGGTTGATGACATTAAAAGAATATCCGGAACAAATTTGAAATATGTTGCTCAGGATAGAGACCGATGGAAGGAGTTGGGAGAGGCCTATGTCCATACATGGACGATAGAAGGCTAAGAAGAAGAAGAAGAAGAAGAGACCTCAGCATTTGTTCTCATTCGATACTGGTTGCTATAAATGTCTTGATAAGGTCCAAAGATTCTTCTGAGGATTTTCCTCTCAAAGCATCTAAGTTTTCTTTCAGATGTGAACACCCTATACATTTAAATTTATATTTAAAAATCTCAGATTTAAATGTAAAAGTTGACGGGTCCCAGCGTTTTTTATAACGTTTTTTAAAATAAGGCACACTTTTATTTCATAAATGGTTTCCAAACTGTGTAATTTAAAAATTTTATTCCGTAGTATTTATAATAAAACCTACTTAATATAGTTTATTGAAATCAGCTTTTAAATATATAAGGGTATTTCATTAAAAATAAAAATTATACTTAATTATCGAGAATACACTTAAATTTGTTTAAAAAGCACACATTTATATTCAAAAGTTGACGGGTCTCGACGTTTTTTATAATTTTTTAAAATAGGGACACAAACCGTTTTATTCCATACGTGGTTTGCACACTGTATATACTAACTCTCCAACTAAGTAAGTAACCAAATTAGTGTTTCTGTGAAAGTAAAATCTTCAGCATACATTTACATTTAATTTTATAAAAAAAACTTTCGTGGTGTCTACATCGATTTCTAAAAATTATATATTACTAATGAAAGTGCAAATTACGGTATAGATGACACGTCGATTTATAATGGTTATACTCGTATAAATAACGTATTGATAACTTTATAATCAATTTGTTTTCAGGTAATATTGAGTTTTTATTTCTAATCAGCTAATAGTGTGAAGCCATTAATGTTTTCGGAATGGCTAATCAAAATTAGCTTGAAGCATTGAAGCGATAAAATATCTAATGGACGATACCCTGGTCGTCACATTTCTTCTTCTTTTTATGAGACATGACGACTGTCTGTTTTTCATATACTGGAGCCATGTGTCTCCAGTAAGTTGTCGTTCCATAGTTTTCGTGATTTTCCTAATGATCGTCTTCCTATTGGGGAACCGTTTCTAGCCGTCTTTACTACTCTATTTGTTGTCAGGTCGTGTTTCTGCTATGTATGTCATTATTGGTCTGAGGACTGTTTTGTACATTCTTTCATTTTTTTCCCGATATTTGTAATTGCTCTTGATCTTTCACATCGGTTTCGAGCTTTCAGTAGCTAGATAATGTGATGCCTAGATCTTTAAACTCCATCACTTGTTTTATTATCTAACCTTCAGCGCCGGTTTAACGAGGGGTCTTTTCGGGGCTGTAGCACTGGGCAGTACGCGCGAAGTGAACCTTTAAACTTTAACTATCCAGCACTTTAGCAAGATTGCCAAAGATATTTATGCATAAATGATTCTAGAAAAATGAGTCGATCAGAATCTTACAGATATTGACTTTTTAATGTCTTTACAATGTCTGTGTTTTCCATGTTAATTTAAAACAGGATTTTCATTATGGAATATAAGTAAGGAAATATTTGACAAACATGAAAGATCCAATCATCATATAGATAATCTGAAAATTTATACGACTCACTTATAGGAGTCGTATACTCTTAACATTAACTCTTAGCAAGGAAGAGTTAATGTAGAACTCGAAAAGGAAATTAGCAATGCGAAAGAATATTGGGTTAAAGAGCTAGAAAAAATTATAGGTGTAATAAAGTTTCTGGCTACCAGGGAATTGGAATTTAGAGGTATTCATGAAAGAATATTTAAGAGCACTCAATGGCAAGATATGGGCATCAATATAGATCGAGAAAGATTAAACCACCTAAGATTTGCAGATGATGTTGTATTAATCGCAGATAATTTACAAGATACAGTTTCTATGATGCATTCGCTTAAAAGTCTGTCTGAAAGAGCAGGATTAAAGATAAACTTTGAGAAAACTAAACTTATAACAAATACTCGTAATGAGTGGAAATATAACTATTGACAATAATAACATACAACAAACAGACACTTACATATATCTGGGACACGAAATCAAAATAAGCAGAGGCAATCAAACACATGAAATACAGAGGCGAATAGGCCTAACTTGGGCAGCATTTGGCAAATTAAGCCATATTCTAAAAAGTTCAATTCCCATGTGTCTCAAGCGAAAGGTTTATGACCAATGTGTTTTACCTGTACAAACTTATGGAGCGGAGACTTTAACACTCATGCAAAAATCTGCGAATAAACTCAGAGTTACGCAACGAGCCATGGAACGTGCAATGCTGAACGTGAGCCTTAGAGACCACATAACAAACCAACAAATCAGGCAAAGATCAGGAGTTCAAGACGTCATCGAAAGAACCACGTCGCTTAAGTGGAACTGAGCAGGGCACTTAGCCAGAGCACAAGATGGACGGTGGACAAGACGTATTATGGAATGGAGGCCCAGAAACTATAAAAGAATCCGAGGACGACCACCGACTAGATGGACCGATGATATAAAACGTGTAGCGGGAAACTGGCTACAAGCGGCCCAGTGTAGAGAACACTGGAAAGAACTGAGGGAGGCCTATGTCCAGCAGTGAACGCGATTGGCTGATTGATGATGAAAGAATTGGCGAAAAACGGAATGGAAACTACTTAGGTTTACTGAAACTATTGTCAAAACATGATCATTTTTAAAAGATCATATAAACAAAGGAGCAAATTGAGGCATATAGCATATTGCATATTACATATAGTGGAAAGTTTCTATGAAACATTATATAAAAGTCAAGTTATTCCAGAGCTCATCGAAGAACCAATACAAAAGGTACATAATGTAGGATCGGAGGATATACCAGATATATCATGAGAGGAAATTCACCATGCCCTCAAAAATATGAAAAATATGGGGATAAATTAGATCCCGAAAACTATAGGCCAATTAGTTTGCTTAACCACCTATACAAGTTCTTTATTCGAATAATGACAAACAGATTAGAAGCAAAACTCGATTTCTATCAATCAGAAGAACAGGCAGGATTTCGAGCGGGACACGGAACAAACGACCATTTGCAATGCCTTAAAACTCTAGTTGAAAAGTCTATCGAATATAACAGACCCCTTGCTCTTATCTTTGTCGACTTCCACAAAGCGTTTGACAGAGTCGAAACAGTTGCTATCTTAAAAGCACTATCAGAATGCAGAATAGAACACAGGTATGCAAATATTATTCGAAATATATAGTGTGGAAGACATTAAAGAACATATTACAAGGCAAAAATGAAGATGGCAGGACATGTTGCAAGAATGAAAGACGACAGTTTGACAAAAAAAATTGCTTGAGTGGAGACCACGGGGTGACAAGCGAAGCCGAGGAAGACCCCCAACGCGATGGACCGACGACCTCAAAAGAATCGTGACCAATTGGATAGCAGAGGCGCAGAACAGAAGCAGATGGAAAAATCTAGAGGAGGCCTATGTTTAACAATGGACAACTCAGGGCTGATTGATGATGATGAAATTGAGGTAAGGGCATAACGTCATATCTATCAAAAGATATTTGTAACGAATTACTAAATATTTTGTCCAATCGATTCATTGATGAAATTGTTAGCCAAATAAAGGCAAACAAATACTATTCTATAAGTGTAGATTCAACACCTGACATAACACACCATGACCAAATTACAGTGATTTTGAGATATTGTAACAATAAAGGGAATCCCGTGGAAAGATTCGTGGGATTTTATAAAAACACTGGGCATAGCTCACAAAAACTTGAGAGAACAGTTATTGGGATGTTTAAAGTCTTTGAAATTAGATATTAAAAACTGTAGAAGCCAGTTTATGACAATGCCAGTAATATGAATGGCAAGTATTCTGGTTTGCAAGCGCCTATTAAGGTTTACAACGATTTAGCTCTCTTTGTGCCATGTGCTGCTCACTCTTTAAATTTGGTTGTCCAAAATGCAGCAGATTGTTGTTTGAAAGCAACATCGTTTTTTATGTTGGTACAAGCTATCTACAATTTTTTCTCCGTGTCTACATACAGGTGGGAGTTATTGTCTCGTGCAATAAAGAATTCGCCTGAGTCGGGGCAGACACTGTTACCTAAAAAAGTGAATATAACCTGTTGGTACTTTCGTTTTGATGCCGTAAAAGCGTTTAAAAGCAATTACGGTTTAATTAAAATATGTTGGATTGAAATGTCAACGGATATAAATGAGAAAAATATCAAAGTTTAAGTTCTCTATCGGAAAATCTTGATTTATTGGAAAACGGAATAATTTTATCATTCTAGTTTAAAGTTTTACAAAGGGTTAATGAGGTTAATAAAGCAAACAAACAAGCTTTTCAAAAGTAAATATATTTGATTACCAACCACATGTTACCTGTATGAATGTTATTAGCTACATTTTTTTTTTACTTTTTGAAATTCGACTTTAATTTTTTTTCTTGTATTTTGTTAGTATTAATTTAAGTTTGAAACCCAATAAAGTTGTAATTGTTTTCTTATTTTAATAAACTCGTATTCAAAATATTATGTTTTGTTGAATTGAAATAAAGTTAAGAAATATTTTTGAGCCTTGGCGCTGCATCCGTATCAACACCGGGCGGTAGACTGCGTTAAACCGGCACTGCTGACCTTCCAGCTTCAATTTACATCTTAGTAAATTTTTGCTGTTATACCCATGCATTTTGTCTTTTTTTTGGGAAATTTTCTTACGGTTATATTAAATTGGTACAGCATACGTTGTATAGCATCTTCACATTGAGAGAGGAGTATTGCGTCGTATGCATAGCGGATTATTTTAAGTTGTTTTTCTCCCATTTGGTATCCTCTTTTTAGTTCTTACTTTTTTTATTATTTCGTCGATAATGATGTTGAATAATAGAAGACTCAGATAATCACTCCGTCTTATCTCATTACCAGCTTTAATATGGTCAGTTAGTTCTTCTACCTTTACTTTTATTGTGTTGTTTTGGTAATATTTTCGATCATTTTTATTATTCCTAGAGGTACCTCTCTTGTGTACAATAAGTGGATCCCAGCCGTCCTTTAATTTAACCCAGCCAAATGACTTTTGCAATATGCCGGTTTGTTGTATTCTAATGATTTCTCTTGCATTTGCCTCATTATAAAATATAAAGTAGGTGTATGATCTTCCCGACCTTGTTGTTCTTCTGATATTGTTATAACTTCATTGAGTTTGTTTGTTAGCACTTTGGTTGTTAATTTTAGTGTTCATTAATTCCTCTGTAATTTTCCGGATCCGATTTGCCTCCATTTTTGAAGAGAGGTATTAGGATGCTTCATATCCATTCTTGGGGAATTTTGTGTTGCTCTATTACATTTTGGATTAGTTTTAATACTAGTTTGGACAGATCTGCAAAGATATAAGGTCCTTCTGTTTTTAAGAACATATGGGTAAAAATTTGGCAAGCAAAAAAAATTAAGCTTTTAAAACTACTCTTTTATCATTTAAACAATGTATTATTCACGTTTTCTTGGTGCCACTACCATTTGTGAGTTTTGGACCCCAGTTTGGTTTTCATCTCTAGATTACTTTGACAGCCGGAATATCCGGAATTCGTACTAAATCGCCAAGCTAGTTTAGTCTTGGTGACTTTACGACTCTAATAACACTATTTGTTAATAATTCATCTAGTTTGTGGTTCATTTAAATCTCCACGTACCATCGGTACAATGAATTGGTCCAAATATCTTTTTTAGTAATTTGCGCCCAAAGATTCTCAGTTGATTTTCATCAACGTCCACGTTTCGCATCCCTATGTAAGAACTGGCCGAATAACTGTTTTGTACATTCTTAGCTTCGACTATCTATTCATTGTAATTTGGAATTCATGCTTGTATTTCATGGCTGAAATTCAAACTGTTTCTGTCGTCTATTATTGAGCCCAGTAGAAAAAACTGTAGGCATGTTGACTATGTTCATGTCAAGTTCTCATGTCGATCAGATTTTGTGCATCCCATATAATTTATAGTTACCAACGAAGAAGTACTACATAGAATGGGTAAAGAGCGCGATGTAGTCGTAACCATAAAACGTCGCAAACTAATACCTGGGCCATAAAATGCGCAATGAACAACGATATGACCTACTTCGGACCATACTTCAAGGTAAAGTGAATGGGAAAAGAGGTCCAGGACGGAGAAGAATATCCTGGCTGCATATCCTGCGAAAATGGTTTAACTTAACCACTATAGGACTTTTCAGGGCAGCAGTTAACAAAATCAGAATAGCCATGTTAGTGTCCAACATCCGTAACGGATAGGCACCATAAGAAGAAGATATAATTTGTTTTCCTATAGTTATTACCTAGGCCAAGTTTAGCGGATGTTCGTTTCAGATCTATAGTTTTTTCGCTCAACATCCTTTTGTTGCTGCTTATTGTTGCTGTCATGACAACATGACTCTTAAGTTCGTATATTTGAGTATATCTTGTATTAGTACAGGCAATGGTATTTAATTTTCTAATTATGGCTTAAAAAGTTAGATTAAAAAGAACTCTTAATAAGGCATCGCCTTGCCTAGCTAGATTTTAATACCAAATGTTTCTCCCAAATCTACGTTTATTCGTACCACTGTCTTGGAACGGTGTGAAGTCATTTTTAAAGTTTAACACGTTAAACGTCATGGGTAAATCGATAAAAAATTTAATATAAAAATTTTTAGTATATATATATATATATATATATATAAATATATATATATATATATAATATATATATATATATCTGATAGTATGTGTTAAAAATAGATATAATAATTATTTTTATTTTTGAGCGTATTTTTTCGTCATAAATACAAAAAAAAAACACATGGGGGTCACAGGTGCCCTCCGCGGCGCTATTGACTAGAAATGAACTTTTCCGTTGTACCACGCCGCGTCGGTCACAATGCAGGTCATCCCGATGCCCGGCACAATGCCGATCTTTATTTTTCAGAAAATGATTTTTTTTTCAATTTTCATGTTTTATTGTTAATTCCTAGTTAGTTAGTGTTGGTTTGTTTTAGTTATGTCATTACTTTCCATAAATATTTATAACAGACAACATTTTCAATAACATTACATAAAAAATCAAAACTCATTCTATATCTTTTTTACTTATGTAGGTAGATTTGTCCCATTCAAAAGATTTATTATTCAGCACCTTGACGGTAATTTCTATATATAATATTTACGAAACGAGTGACCGCCGGCACAGAAAACAACTTTGTATAATGCTATGTTGCGGAGGTCACCGGTGACCACCACGGCGCAATGGGACGTCAAAGCTGGTGGTCACCGGTGACCCCCATGGCGTCGAACGTGTTAACTAATCTTTTGGCAATACCATGGATAATTGCTTTAGCATCTTTTGTCTATCCACTCCATCAAATGCCTGTTTGTACGTTATCGATATATAGGTTGTAAATTGATACTCAACACATTTGTTCATGTATATCTCTTAACATATATACATAAATACATATGTAGTTTATCTTTTTGGTCTTAAATCATATTAGTCATTTATCTGTTATTTCCTCTGACTCTGACGACATTTAAAAATGTTTTGTGCATAGGAAGTATGCTTCCTAATTTTAAGTTCTATGTGATGACTTCTAGTTCCAGATGAGGTAGATTAATTTGTGAATGCATAAATTTTATTAGTTTTGTGGTTATTCCGTCTGTGCTAGGCGCTTTTTTATTCTTTAATCGCGTTATGACATACTGGGTTTCTTTTAATTTTGATTCTTTAATTAGCTGTTCTGCAATCTGGTGCATTGATTCAACTTGTTCTTGTTTTTTTTTGACTTAAGTGTTCTTTAAAATATTCTTTCCGCCTTATCTGTCCGTTTACTTCCATGCAAATTGTTGTTCTCTGAAAAAATTATACCCATCCTTATGGCCACAGGCCGTCTGGCTGGATTATGTTGCTTTCCGGGCGTAATCATCTTAATAACACCCTTGGAGCATAAATAACAATTAAACCATTATTTTTTAAATGATAATAAAGCGCGTATGATAGGGGGCGTTTATTTGTACAATCAAAATTTAAACCAGCCAAAATTTGTGGCCTAGATTTTGTTTTCCTTTCTTATACACACTGCTTCATTAATTAGAAAACAAGGTTTTAAAATGAGATAGGTCCAAAATACTTATCGGGAAATGATAGAACAAGGTTTGAACTTTAATTTAGGTCCTTGGTAAATTAAAAATTAATGTTTTTTAGTTGTGTTCTGAGCCTTGAAAATCATAATTTTACGTGGGCCAAAAAAATTTATTGTTACAATTTGTTTAAAAATAATGTTTAAAAAATTTTAACAACTTTTCCCTGGGCGATCTCTTGAACTTTATTTTTGGTATTATGCAAAAAAAATCTCATCGGAGTATTTTTCCGATGAGTTACGAACCCAAACCTTTCGCCTTGTCTATAAAGTTGTCAAAGTTTAGCAAATACTAGTAGTCAATATTATTTTATTTATAAACTTAATTTAATTTTGTACAGTTGAAACCTTCAATTATTATTCAAATATCTTTTTTAATATATCAGGTAAATACAAAACAATCACTTTCACTTAAAATAAAATTAGTAATTACATTTTAATGGCATTGACTTCAAAATATTAAAAATAGTAATTATTAATACTACTCGACTTTTGTGTTGGCAATGAACCTGAATCTATTAATACCCAAATTTTGAATTTTTTAAAATATAAAATTTTGTTTCTCTCATTCATTATAATAATAATAATAATGATTCCAAATTTCATTTGCGCTAAATTAACTTTATTTTACGAGGATTAAACAAAAATACTATATCTAAAAATACTTCCTCGTGGATATTTCCTACAGAAATAATATGGAATTAGACGCCGAATCGATTATAACTCTGAGGTAGATATCGTACTTGTATAATTCTTATGGGAATTGTAGCACGTAATTATAAAAATAAACGTATATACGAAGATTGTTCGATAACTATGTGTGTGACCTAAAAAAGCAAACTTGATTTTAGCCGATGTTTTAGAGTTTCGGGATATAAGTTTTGAAAAAAAAGGTAATAGACTTTATTAGCAAAATGACAAAATTTTAATGAAGTAGATACTAAAATATTATACATTTTGTCAATACGAAAACTAATTTACAAAACTGATGGCGGTCCATGGTCCTTAATGAAATTCGTCTTATCTTTCTTTTCATTAGTCGGCAGACTCCAAGCTGAAACAGACAGATTAGATATAATAACCGAGGCCTAATTCGGTTTTAGACCAGAACACTCCAGTAAGCTACAAGTACTCAGATTAACACAGTACATAGCAGCTGGATTTAATGATAAACAATTTACAGGAGCTAGATGTAAGCAAAGCTTTCGACAGTCTGGCATAAAGGACTGATCTACAAAATGAGAAGATACGGTTACAGCGGAGCAATGACAAGATTAATCTCTTCATACCTGAACAATCGTAGTTTCAGAGTCCGATAGGGCAAGTCCCTGTCCAAACTCGGGAACCCGGAGGCTGGAGTGCCACAGGGAGCGGTACTGTCACCTCTACTGTACACTATATATACAGCAGACATACCTTGACCACCAGGTACACTACTAAGCCTCTATGCCGACGACACAGCGATAGTGGCCAAACACAGAAATGTAGACATAGCGGTAAACAACTTGCAAACAGCGCTAGATGACATAGAAGAATGGAGTTTAAAATGGAAAATCGCTATAAACTCCGAAAAGACACAGGCTGTACTTTTCAATAAGAGGCACCAACAACAATTAGAACAGGTAACTGTGCAAGACAATCCGATCGACTTGTAAAGCGAAGCAAACTACCTCGGAGTATTCATGGACAAAGGCTTAATGTTTAGCAAACATGTAGAAGCTACAGTGCAAAAAGCCAACATGGCAAGAGCATCATTGAGAGACCTAGCAGAAATAAACAGCAAACTTAGACTGAAAACAAAAATAAGATTAATAAACAGTATAATTCTACCTACACTATGCATCTCTCGCATGGGGACACATATGCAATACATCAAAAAAGTAAATACAAGCGGCACATAACAACAGCCTAAGAGAAGCAGTCAACAAGTAGAAAGATTCCTCTTTAGAGAACTACAAATAATCAGAGAGACTGACACAATGAAATAAAAAGCTAGGACAAAGTTCGCGGAGATAGAGAACCACCCCAGCCATATATTGCAAGAGATAATGAGGTACGACGGTTTCCACAGAAAAAAGCACAAAAGACCCAAACAACAAATAGTAGAAAAAATCATAATACTAGAGAGAAAATAAAAAATCACACCAAAGAGGAAACAAAACACCAGAGAGAAAACATTTCAAAAACAACAACAACGCACAATGAAGATAGTTCGTAGCTCTAAACACTCGTGAACAATCGCAACGTATAGCCTGGACCCAGTTAATTTTAAGTAGATAATTATTATATTAATATGCACTATTAATTCTGATTTTATGTTTCAGGCACCCTACAAAAAAATCCAAAGAACACACAAAAAACGGCTTCGGCCACCAAAAAAATCACAAAACTACTAACAAAAATCGGCGCAAGCCACAAAAAAATATTAACAAAAACTCCAAAAAACCCGGGCACGTAGGGCCCAACCCCTTGAGCACCAAGTTGCCGAACTGAGCCTAGCTCAGAGCGGAGACTTAAAGCCCAAGTAAGCAATTTTAGTTGGCGGACAAGCCACATTAAGATAACAGGAAAATAGCGACAATGTACTGTCCTGAGTTTTGAATTCGGTCAGGAAACCATGTTGGGGTTCTATTACCCAGGACCTCCATATGAAAAGCATTTGGCTGATAGTTGTGCCCCTATCGCGCATAAGAGTGCTATAGGGGGGAAAGGGATGATCTGGAGCATTGGAGCGCACTGGAGAGACTCCTGTTTTTTACTCGAATTAATACATCTCGCTCCAGTGAATCTTATTATTGAAGTTTATTACAAAAGCAAATCTTTAAATAGCAGGTAAGGCTGGTGGTCAAGGCCATTGCCGTACGGATGTAAGTACTTCCAGAAACTACCTATTTTTGAGTTATTCATCTTTTTTCAAAAATTTTGACAGATAGAGACAAACTTTTTAAAGTTAAAAGTTTATCCATTTACAAACATAATGTCTTGACCTTTGCACTCAAAGAATAAGTAACGTTCATTCAGAAATTTATATCGAAATCATTTCTAAATATAAGGTGTTCACAAATGATACGCGATTTCTTTAAACTTTAAACCACATTGGTCAGTTGACTGGTTCTCCCAGATATTTGAATGTTTCAACTTCTTCGAAACTGTGTGTATCTATTGTTGGTTCTGTCATTTCTGTACTCTTTTTCTTGCTTACGTTCATGTATTTTGTTTTATTTTCATTTATTTCCAGTCCTCTCCGTTTGGCTTCATTTTCTATTTCTTGGAAGGTTTGCTCTAATGTCTTTTTATCTGCTGCTACTATGGATATATCGTCCGCATATCCTATTATTTGTACTGCATTCTTGTTTATAGTTCCTGCGTTTAACAGTTTTTTTATTATCTTGTGTAGTGATAAAATAAATATACCGTTGAGAGCGCATCTTTTTGTTTTACTCCATTTTTTATTTTTATTATTTCTGTTATTTCTCTTCCGCTGACGATTATTGCTTGGGCTTCTCGCATTATCATTTCTATCATTTTTATAATTTTATTTGGTATATTACTCTCTTTTAAGTCTTGGGTCATTTTTCTTCTGTTTAGTTGTCAAACGCCTTTTTAAAGTCTAGGAAAAATATATGTTTCTCCGTCGTACTAGTATGTTTTCTCTATCACTTGTTTTAGCGTATTGTTACGAACGTGCATTTAACGAGGCACGTATAACGGTTTCATCTCGAAACAGCACCTCATGCTTCCATGCGGCGTCTCGAAAGCGACTCGATATTTCGAGAATGATCAGTCCCGTATACGCCTAGAGGTGGGAACTTTCTAGAAAATAGTAACTTTGGTATATATATATATGTAACGATCTTAGGAGTTAGTTTAGTTGATAAGAGAATTCCGAACTGTAAAGTTATAAATAAATATATTTACATAAATTCGAACCGCTCGTTTTATTTAAAAACGGTACAATTGGTGTCAGTATGAGGACAATTGATTTATTTAAAAATAAATCCAACAGTGGAAAAAAGAGATTTTTGAACTTTTGAAAAGTATTGTTCGTCGGGAACATCCGCGTAATTCGGTAGTGATCGTTGTACGAAAGAACATTTAAAAAGTACGTGTGTGCCTGATCGAAGATGCTGCTAGTAGAACTTTCAGTGAAGCAGTTGCGTGAGCAACTAGAAGAACGCGATGAAGACTGCAGCGGGTCCAAGAAGATCATAAAAGAACGACTGAAGACTGTTCTCAACAAGAATGGAGACGACCCAGAGACATTCCAGTTCCAGTCAGCAGAAAAAGCAGTTTTAACAAAAATAATTGATGTAAAGTTTGAGAATGTCTCACAAATGATCGAAGAGAGTTCTAAACAAAATGATAGTAAATTTGAAAATGTGTCGCAAATGATTATTGAAGAAACTTCTAAAAAAATTGAAGAATCGTCTAGAAAAACTGATGATAAATTCGAGAACGTTTCCAAAAGATTCGATGAAACGTCTCAAATGATTGAAGAAACTTCAAAAAAAAATGATGAAAGATTCAATGAAACTTCTCAAATTATTAAAGAAGTAGCTAGACAAAACGACGAGAAACTCGAAAATGTGTCAAAAAGATTCGACGAGAAATTTGAAAATGTTTCTCAAATGATGGAAGAAACTTCGAAAAAGAATAATGAGAAATTTGAAGAAGTTTCCAAAACATTCGAAAAAGTAGAAGAGAAGATCAAACAGTTAGAGAGCATGATAACTAACACAAAAATGCTACCACCAGTTAATACGGTAGCTTTAGATCCGGTAGTAAAAGAAGAATCACCGAGAGACGAAACGACACATCATATGAGATTCAAATTGCCACCGTTTGATGGAAAGTCTTCTTGGTCCATATACCTTAGACAATTTGAAGCTATTGCGACAGCCAATCATTGGACAGAACAAGAAAAGGCTGTTTCCTTGACTGCTGCTTTACGAGGTGATGCTGCAGATATCCTAAGATCGATTCCTAAGGGTCAAGAAAAATGTTACCAGACCTTGTTTACTCGACTAGACAAACGTTACGGAGATGCCCATCTACAACAAGTCTACAAGGCGCAACTAAGAAGTAGAGTTCAACGAGCAAGTGAAAATTTGCAAGAGTTTGAAGCAGATGTTGCTCGTATAGTGCGGTTGGCTTATCCGGAGGTACCAGACAACATTTTGGAAGAAATTGCTGTAGATACCTTCGTCAATGGGTTAAAAGAAAGCGAATTACAGAAAGCTTTACGACTAGCAAGACCGAAAGTTCTAGATGAAGCGCTCGCTATTGCTTTGGAACATGAAACAGCTAGTCAAACTTCACGGAGCCATCGAGTAAGAACCATTGAAGAAGGCGACGAACCAAACGATGAATGTCTAGAAGAAATGGTACGAAAAGTAGTTCGTAACACGATGCCGAAGAGACGCGAGCCCAGATGTTGGAATTGTGGTGACGAAGGTCACATTCGCCGTAATTGCAAGAAAATGATACAACAGTCGGAAAACTAGAACGGGTCGACACCAAGGGGCAACTGCCGACCTCGAGAAACACAGCCCCCATAGTAACTGTGAACATTACGTCCTCCGGTGGAATTCATAGCTTGTACATCGAGGGTCGTATCAATAATAAATGTAGATCGTTTTTGGTAGATACAGGTGCAACAAGAACTATAGCACGGCCAGAAGTAGTACGAGACCATCTTAAATTATCGCCTGCAACAGTAAAGCTTAGAACAGCAACTGGTGAGATAATTAATACATATGGCGAGGCTAATATATCAGTATCCATTGGCCAGACCACAGTGAAACATCGAGTATTAATTGCAGAGATCTCCGACGAGTTCATATTGGGGATGGATTTACTACGGAAATTTGGGGCTGTATTGAATGTCAAAGATGGAGTTCTCGAGATCAGTGGTGAAGAGTTGCCGTTTCATGAAGACAAAGAAGATGTTATCAGCTTAATAACTACTTGTGACGTAACAATACCCGCTAATAGTGAGAAAATTTTGATGGCCAGACCTGATGGTTACTGCCGAGAGGGAAGTTTAAGGATGATCGAAGATGTGAACAATGCCGAATTCCTAACGGCAAAAGCTTTGGTGAGAATTCGAGATGTCGTTCCTGTAAGAGTTATGAATTTAAAGGGAACTGCTATTAAGTTAAGTAAAAGAACTTTGATCGGACAGTGTGTTCCCGTGGCTTCGATTTGTTCCATGAAAACTAATGAGAAACCGTCGAAATCTAAGTATCCAAAGGAGCTTGTTAAGACGATGATTAAAACGTGCCAAGATCTTGATGATGAACGAACTAAAAAAGTAAAGTCTATGCTGATAGAATTTCAAGATGTTTTTGCCGTTGATAAGAAGGATAATGGCAAAACAAGCATAGTAAAGCACAAAATTAATACCGGAGACGCTCAGCCAATCAGACAACAACCTAGACGACTTCCATTTGCAAAAAGAGATGAAGCCGAAGACATCATCAAAGATATGAACAAACAAGGGGTAATTGAACCATCAAACAGTCCATGGACATCACCAGTAGTGCTAGTAAAGAAGAAAGATGGTTCAACACGTCACGTTTTTGTATTGACTACCGACAGCTCAATGCGGTAACTAAAAAAGATAGTTATCCTTTGCCCAGAATAGACGATACTTTGGATACACTTTCTGGTTCTCGTTGGTTCTCCACACTCGATCTGAAAAGTGGATATTGGCAAGTAGACATGGAGCCAGCTGATCGTGAGAAAACCGCATTCTCGATAGGATCAGGGCTTTGGCAGTTCACAGTTATGCCCTTTGGTTTATGTAATGCTCCGGCCACATTTGAAAGATTAATGGAGGCAGTTTTAAGAGGTCTAACATGGAAAACATGCCTGGTTTATTTGGATGATGTAATTGTAGTTGGAAGATCCTTCGATGAACATGCCAATAATCTGACAGAAGTCTTTCAACGATTGCGGGCAGCGAATTTGAAGTTGAGTCCGAAGAAATGTCACTTGTTTCGACGAGAAGTGAAGTACTTGGGACATATTGTAGCAAGTAATGGTGTAACAGCTGATCCTGAAAAACTTGAAGCAATTAAGGATTGGCCAGTACCAAGAGATAAACACGAAATTAGAAGTTTTCTTGGCCTATGTACATATTACCGACGTTTTGTCAAAGGATTTGCCAACATCTCCAAACCATTAACAAAGTTGACAGAGGAAGGCAAAGAATATACATGGAGCGAAGAGTGTCAAAGAGCTATCGAACACTTACAAATGGCTCTGATCAGCGCACCGATTTTAAGCTACCCTAGACAGGCAGGAAAATTTGTGTTGGACACCGATGCAAGCAACAGTGCAATAGGAGCTGTTCTCTCCCAAATCCAAGATGGGCAGGAGAAAGTCATCGCTTACTTTAGCAAAGTGTTGTCGAAATCAGAGAGAAACTATTGCGTTACCAGGAGAGAATTGCTAGGCGTAGTAAAGGCTTGCGAGCATTTCCATAAATATTTATACGGCAGAAAGTTTCTTCTTCGCACGGATCACGCTGCTCTAAAATGGCTCCTACAATTCCGTAATCCAGAGGGCCAGATGGCAAGATGGTTAGAACGATTACAAGAATATGATTACGAGATCGAACACAGGGCTGGAAGAGTTCATTTAAATGCTGATGCGCTTTCGAGAAGGCCGTGCAGTGAACATTGTAATCACTGTCTTAAATTAGAAGAAAGACTTTGCCCCGTGAGACGAACCACCGTCATTAATGATCAATGGCAGCCTCAACAACTACAAGACGCTCAAGCAGATGATCCATGTATAAAAAGAGTATTGGATTGGATGCGTCGAAGTGAAAGGCCCTCTTGGCAAGACATTAGTGCATGTAGTCCTGAAGTCAAGTGTT
The DNA here is from genome assembly GCA_918026665.1 of Diabrotica balteata. NCBI lineage: Eukaryota > Metazoa > Arthropoda > Insecta > Coleoptera > Chrysomelidae > Diabrotica > Diabrotica balteata. The sequence continues at coordinate 92,610,532 of OU898282.1, forward strand.
ACTGGAGCCAATGGAATTGCCTAGTGTTAAAAGATGATCTTCTTTATAGAACCTTTGAGAACGATGATGGTACAGAATCTAAGCTTCAGTTGATTGTACCTAAAAGTAAAGTGTCAGAAGTATTGCGTCAGTTACATGACGGTGCATCAGGTGGACACTTTGGTATTACGAAGACTCTGCAAAAGGTCCGAGAACGGTTCTATTGGGTGAACTGTAAAGATGATGTAAGAAGATGGTGCCGGAAATGTGAATTGTGTGCAACCAGTAATGGTCCAGTTGGTAAAAAGAGAGCCCCCATGAAACAGTACAATGTTGGTAGTCCTATGGAAAGAGTAGCAATCAACATTGCAGGTCCACTTCCAGAGACAAATGATGGAAATAAATATATCCTGGTAGCCATGGATTATTTTACGAAATGGACTGAGGCCTATGCGCTACCAAATCAAGAAGCTGCTACCGTTGCAGAGGTACTGGTTAAAGAATTCTTTAGCCGATTTGTTGTTCCCTTGGAGATCCACTCCGACCAAGGGCGAAACTTCGAGTCAAACCTTTTCCAAAACGTTTGTAAATTGATTGGTGTCAATAAGACCAGAACGACACCCCTTCATCCTCAATCAGATGGAATGGTCGAGAGAATGAACCGAACGATGGGTAAACACCTGTCCAAAGTTGTATCAGAACATCAAAGAGATTGGGACCAGCACATTCATTTATTCCTAATGGCCTACCGCTCGGCTGTGAATGAAACTACGGCCAGACTCCAACCTGCCTGATGTTAGGTCGTGAAGTTCGTTTGCCCTGCGACCTGGAGTTTGGCTACAGACCTTCCGAAGAACATGTTGCAAGCGAAGATTATGTCGACCGCCTAAAGTTAAGAATGAACAACATTCATGAACTTGCCCGACAACACATCCAGTTAGCCAGTGACAGAATGAAAGATCAATACGATTCACGATGCAAGAATGAAAGCTATGAAGTAGGTGATCTTAGAAGAAGAAGACCAATAAAAATAAAACTTGGATAAGTCAGGGGAGATACATCGTCACCGAAATTATTCATAACGGCGTTAGAGTATGCCTTTAAGATGGTCAATTGGCACCAAAGAGCAGTAACAATAGACGACTAAAAGCTTAACCATCTTCATTTCGCAAATAGCATTGTCCTTATCACAGATAATTTAGGAGAAGCCACATATATGTTAAATGAATTGGACTTTGCATGTTCTAAGTTGGGCCTCAGAATAAACTTGACCAAAACTAACTTTATGACAAATATGATTCCCAATAACCATTTAACTATTCAAAACAAAGTGGTAGAACTGGTGGAGAAATATAGTACCAACATATCAATTAGCCTCAAAAGAAAAGTATTTGACCAATACATATTACCGGTTATGGCTTATGGAGCGGAAACTAGCACTATGGGACACAGAAATGAATGGAACAGTCTATGCTGGGAGTTACGTTGTGAGACCGAATAAGAAGGGAAGATCTGCGAAGAAGGACGAGTACTGCTAATGTTGTGGAATACATAGCAGAACTGAAATGGAACTGGGCAGGCTATGTAGCGAGAATTCACGAATCACGATGGACGAGCAAAATTACAAATTGGAAGCCAAGAGCAGACAAAAGTAGTAGAAGACCACATACACGTTGGGCTGACGACATCAGGCGTATCACCAAAAATTGACAATAAAGAGCACAAAATCGTAAAGAATAAACGAGTTTAAGGAAGGCCTATGTCCAGCATTGGACGTGACAAATGCTAGCTGGATGATGTACTAGATCCTACTGCATTCTACCGGGGAATTTGCAACTCAATTTGTCCCGTTTAGCATAATTAGAGACGCTTCTTTGATTTTTCTCTTTTTACCATCTGTTTGTTTAGGACTATATTTGAATCGTTCAATTGAACTGTATATTCATTTTCTCATGCGTGTTCACATATGTAACATGTAATATGTAATTTTCTTCATGTTTCACCTAAATAAAAATAATCGCATTCACAAGGTATTTTATAAATACAATTTTTCGTTCTTTTTTGTTCATTTTTAGGTTGTTCTAGATAAAATAGATCTCAATGTATTTGTTGTTTTGAATGTTGTTGAATATATTAGAAGATTTTTTTCACCCAGTAACAAAAAACAAAATCTGTTTAATTTAATTTATTAATGTTTTAAATAAACTTATTTTAAACTTAAATTGTGGTTTATTCCCAATAAAAATAATAATTGCATTAAAATGCCATAAGAAAATAGCTTCAGAACAATGCTTTTTAGTATAGATTATAACAGTATAGATTATTTTAACTGTTATTTTGGAATTTGTTGAAATAAACGCAATTGAATCGAAAACATAAAGCTTTCAGTCATGACTTATTGATAGCAAAAATTTATAAAACAATAAAATAATATTGAAAATATTTGGATTAACCAGTATTAAGGCATCTTAAAAACTAAAATTTCCCCGCAAAAATATTTGTATGTTATTGAAATTGTACATTTTTCTAGAGAGTATTTTCTATACAATTCAATGAATTTTAGTATCCATTTTTTAAAATTATCCTGAGTCTCTTATGGGATCTACCAGGGTCCGCTCGGTTACGTTAGCACTCTATTTTTCAATTTAAGAGAATATTGATATAAATCTCAGTCGTAAGTCCTGTTTACTTTCAATTGGGCTCGGCTCCTATTTTTATTATATTGTTCTTAGTGGTTTCTTCCTTTAAATAATTCATATTTACTGACAATTACTCATCTAATAAAAGATACGTGAGGAAACCGCAGTATCCGAAAATAAGTTTGGAATTAGGCAAGGCAAATCAACACCAGATGCACTTTCCATTCAAGGCAATTGATGGAATTTATAGCAATAAAAAAATTATCACCCATAAGCTAACATTGATTGATCTTGAAAAGTTTTGTGATACAGTTCCTTGTGAGGATCTGATGGTCATGAGAGATATCTACGTTGAAATAACAACTATTATTTTAAAAGGTGTGGGATTGATAAATTTGTTGTGAAATGAAGATTACATTAAGACTTAGAGCTTAGTCCTTAGATATTATTATTGACGCTGGATGGGATAACAAGGAAATTTCAAAAAGATAGTCCTTCGTTCTTGATGTATGCTGATGATGCAGTGTTAGGAGGAAATAATTAAGTTTTCTTCTTTAAGTGCTGTATCCGCTTAGTGGACGTTGTACACGACCAGGCTCAAGAAAAACTAAAGTTTCTCAAAAACTTGTTCTCTCTTCTCATTCCTTGAACCCTTTACAGGGAGTGGTGACACTCTAAATATTGCTAATTTGCTGTCTTTATTGGCTGCGATCATTGCCATATGAACGACTTCATGTATGGATTTTCCCACCAGGGTCTTAATTTGGTCTGCCATTATTTGGGAGATCTTCCTCTTGGTCTTCAGCCTTCTACCTTTCCTTCTTCTGTTAGAAACATGCTACAAGACCAAATAAACGACTCCCCAACTTTCAGATCAATGAGTTAAAAACCAAAGAAGCACGTGGTTTAGACGGTATTCTTTCAGAGTTCGTCGTACACTGTGGAAAATATGCTATTGCTATAACCAAAAAGCTATCGTTAAATTTCCTTACTGAATATTTTATATAAACTTTTTGAAAGACTACTATACAATAGAGGAGCTCCTCCAATACTCGAAAGAATCCCCATAGAACAGTCAGGGTTCAGTTCCAACAGCAGCTGTTCCGATCAAGTCTTAGCACTTACAACACACATTGAAACTGGGTTTCAAAGAAAACAAAAAGCTGCTGTCATATTAACGATCTTATCTAACAAGTTTCTGCGGGAACTCACCATGCTTAAAGTCCATTTATTTTATACATATCATACTTTCGAACAGAACTTTCCAAGTAAGTATGGGAATTTCAAAAAGTGGTGTGACGAAACTGAGTAATGGACTTACACAGTGCTCAATCTTGGTACAAATTTTGTTTAGTTTTTACATTGCAGATATGCCCAAAACCCAATCCAAGAAGTTCGGATATACACATGACTATGCAATAGCCCCCCTACATAAAAATTTTGAAAAGGCCGAACAAACTCTAACAGCTGACCTCAGAACTCTTGGCAATTACTTTCGTACATGAAGACTGCAGCCAAATGCAAACAAGACAGAAGCACGCTATTTGCATCTCACTAAAAATATGGAAATAAAAGAACCAATGTGACCTTTGAAAGTCCACGTGTTGCTGACAGCAAATTCCCTAGGTGTATGGGAGTTACATTAAACGGTACGTTGATATTCAAAGAACATCTAACAAAAAGTCCATTTCTTTTATAGATATCATGCTCTCGAACAGAACTTTCCAAGTAAATATGGGAATTTCTAAAAGTGTTATGACGAAATTGAGTAATGGATTCCAATCCACAGTGCTCAATCTTGGCATTAATTTTGATTAGTTTTTACATTGCAGATATGCCCAAAACCCAATCCAAGAAATTCGGATATGCACATGACTGTGCAATAGCCCCCCTACAGCAAAATTTTGAAAAGGCCGAACAAACTCTAACAGCTGACCTCAGAAGTCTTGGCAATTACTTTCGTAAATAAAGACTTCAGCCAAATGCAAACAAGACAGAAACATGCTACTTGCATCTCACTAAGAATATGGAAATAAAAGAACTCGATGTGACCTTTGAAAGTCAACAAATTTGCTAGGTTACATGGGAGTTACATTAAACGGAACGTTGATGTTCAGGGAACATCTAACAAAACTTTCTACTAAAATTAGAATTAGAAACAATATCCTCTACAAGATATGTGTCTATTTGAGGAGATTTAGCCGAGACTCTACTAATGTCCGTCCTGGATCTGGTCTTTTCAGTAGATGAGAATGTCGCCCCTGTTTGGTCAAACAGCATTCACAACAACAAAAAAATATGTACAATTAAACCACGCCACGTAGATTATAACCTGCAACATCAGGTCTACTCCTACTTATTGGCTGCATATCCTAAGCAATATCTCTCCATGAGATCTTCGAAGAAAACATGTTCTTAGGACGGAATATGAAAAAATGTAAAAAAGGCGAAATCCTAAACAAAATAGCAAACAATTGCCCGTAGAAAAAAAAAGACCAAGAGGAAGATCCAAGCTGAGATACATCGAAAAAATAGAAATATAAAACAACAAAATAACAAAATTGGAGAAAAAAAGCACGAAACAGATCAGAATCGAAAAGAATCCTGGACTAAGCCAAGACCCAAAAAGAGTTGTCGTGCCATCGATAATGATGATAGGTAGTCCAGGTTCTAGGGTGTAAGGTGTCCACCTGCAAAACTAGCATAGACGCTCTTCGGTTTTTTTTTAATCTAATTATAATTTTTATTTAATCTTTTGGCAATCGTACAAAATTTAGTATTTAACTAAATAAAAATACTTAAGAACTTTAAAACCTCAATATTATGCATGTAGGGTGAAAGCGCAATGTAATAAAAGCACAGTATATTTACGAAATATAATTTTATGTTAATTGAATGCAACACTAGATAATGTTCTTTTAATTTTACACACTTAAGCTGACAAACTATTCTGTATTACTAAATACATAAAATACTAAATTGAAAAAGCTCATGATAAACTAAATTTTATGTAAAATTTTTATTTTACAACAAATTATTCATTTATACTCTTAACTGCTGAAACAAAACCTTTAAACAGCTTCAAAGAAATTTGATGAAAATAAACAAAGCATATTAAATAAGTATAAAGTTGTTTCTTTTTTAAAATACAATATATTTACAAATAAATTCTATTGGTAAATATATTATGTAAATAGTGTGAGTGGTATGCAAAAATAACACAGAATGGCGTATTATGACTGAAAAATCACATTTAAAAAAATTAATTTTTTATTTTACTATTTTGTATAACACTAGCAGAAAAAAAAATCATTTTGGCGACCACAAACTGAAGCGCCCGTCAGAATTACATCCCTGGCAGGCCCGTTATCGACGGCCCTGATGATGGGTTATAAGTTAGACATTGTGTATTATTTGCGAGAGTTCTTTCCAGTTTTTTTAATACACCTTTCCTACTTATACAGATATAATGTAAAAAAGGTCCGATAAATCCCTATCCAAATTTATTTGGAGGTCCCACAATAATGGATAGTATGTAATTTTATTAGTAATAGTATGTATATTTATATATATATACTATATTTATAAATTTGTTTTTGTTTATGAAAAACATAAATTACTTGTATTTGTTAGCTATTTTTTTGTGTTTTAAATCGTAAAACAGTCAAAAAAAACATAAAATATTTGGGCATTAAAATATTTCTGATTTATCATGTTTTCGGACTTAAAAATCAATTTTTGGACTTACAATTGAAATATTAACAATTTGATATCGTAAGTATTATCTTTTTTCGACTATGACATTGACAGTTTTTAATTAAATTTTCCAGAGTTACAACTTCGCAAAACGTAAAACTAGAAAACGCGCATGTTTCGCTAGTAAAATATAATATACCTAATATTTACATTCCAGAAACAGCGATCCAATTAACTTTTACATCCCTCCTTCAATGCGAACTGTCACACAATATCAAAAAGTCAAGGACACACGCGAATTATACGGTGTCACATCCCAAGAGAGCAAAAAAGCGACGTCGTGCACGACACCCACTAACCGATATCCGCTGGAGAAGGCGTCCGTAGCGAACTCAGACGGAGCTGGTATTGCCACTACTACTGAATGCCCCGATAACACCGCAATTCGACGTTATGTTGTTACGTAACCGATGTCGGGTCGTGGGGGACTCCCTGGAGGTGGGGAGAGAGGTCACGGCGACGTCGACGTCGACGCAAAGACGACGACGACAACGGTGAGCGTCGGAATTCTCGAGTTTGCTATTAGATGCTTCTTTCTGCATGGCACCCGATGCTCTTGTCGGAGGATAAGATCTTTGGAATTGAAGGACCTGCAGGTCGCGGTATATCGTAGCGACTGGAAAGGATAACTAAAGTTTATGTTGACGTAGGTTTAAAACAGCTTGAATGAAATTAATTCATGACTGTACTTATCACGCTTGTTATTCGATACGTTTAGATTTTAAGCCTTAATGGTCTTATTTCTAAAATAATGAATAGATTTATTCCATCATAAAAATTTCAAAAATATCCATGGAAAATTGCCTCTAAATTTGAATATTGTTTTCTAATCTACTCGTAGATTATGCTAAGGTTGATCAGATATTTACTAATCTTAGTTTATATTACAAAATTAGTTTTTAAAATTATCTGTATCATTACAATATTTTAATTAGAAAATAAACTTATTATTAATATTTTGACTATTAAATCAAAAGTGCTTATTAACATATTTGTTCAATAAACAAATCGAAAAATATCCTATTTAGAAAACATTTCAATAACAATTATATGCTAGCTTTCAATTGCTGTGCCTTTGTATACATAGTGGTATGGATTTAACGGTACTTAAATCCTTACAAATTAATAAAGCTTTTTTAATGGCATAGACATTGGTCATTAATTCAGTTTCGATAGATTCTCCAATCAGACAAATAAATAATCCTATTTCTAATACAATATAATTTTAAAAATATTTGAAAGTTTTTAAATTTCGCTAATTTACAAATCTTCCCTTATTTTCTTCGGTTTTCAACAATAAGTCCTTGACCCATAGTTCATTTTTCATTCTCGTCCGGTGACCTAACCGACCCAGTCTTCTTGATCTAAGGATCTAGCTAATTTCAGGTTTTAGTAGGAATGCGTAGAGTATAACTGTTGCATTAATTTGACGAAAACTAAAAGTCCTTTTATTATGTCACAAAACAGGATTAATAGACTGGTACAATGCGCTCAATACAGAATTTGTGTTTCAGGTTAAAAGCTGGGTCCCGTTTTGGAGTGTTAGACGAGACTGTCCAGAATTTGTGAATAATACCTAAAAATAAGAAAAGTCGATAACAACGGAGAACAACTACATAGCTGGATAAAGGTAAATAATCCAAGTCTAAAATTCGACGACAAAGCTAAGAGCTCCTTTAAATTAGCATTTCAGTTTCAAGGCAAGTTCTAAATAATTTTCAACACAACCAGTACTGCCCCATAATTCTTGAAGTATGTTACAAAATCCCAATTATTCACTCCACTCCTAGACCAAGATGGAACTTCAAAAAGGCTAATTAGGCCAATTCACTGATGAACTTGTTAGATAGAATTGTTAGAGAGATTCCATCTAACAGTATTTCTAAGTCACATAGATTTACCAACGATATTACAGCAACTTCTAAAAAATATGTGCCACATAAGCATAGAAAGGAATACATACCGAAATGTAATCGCAACATAGAGCAACTCTATGAAGAATTCCACGAGAGTGGTGATCTTGAGATTGCAGATCAACTTTTTAAAAAATTAGACGTTGAGCGCCGCAAGAAATGGGATGAAACGTTGAAGATATATAGACTTCAAAAAATCAAATAAGAAAGCATGGAGTCTTCTAAAGAAATTAGGTTTCTCCAACCCTCCGACTTGTAAACAGAAGAAAGTTACAGCCAAGCAAATAGCTGCACAGGTAGTAAAGCTCTCCAAATCATTAAAAGTTAATGGATACCATACAGCAATTAAAAGAGGACTTAGAAATCTCCGCCTAACAATCGGAGCCCACACAATACTCTAAACCTTTTAAAATAGAGGAGGTTAGTAAGACATTGAACGATTCCAAATCGGAAAAGCACCAGGATTTGACAGAATCCATGCATAATTCTAATACATTGTGGGAGAAACGTAAGAATGTGGCTAAGTATCAAGCGCTCAGTCTTAACACACATATAGAAGCTGGCTTTCAACGAAGTATAAAAACTACAGTAGCTTGTATTGATCTAATTGCTGCTTACGACACCGTATGGAGGTATGGACTTATCCTTAAATTTCTCAATAGTATACCGTGTAACTGACTTGCTACCCTACTAAACAATATGCTATGCGATAGGTCTTTTTAAATAATCTGAAGGGTTCCTCCAGAATCGGTGCTTGCCAAAATCCTCTTCAATATGTATACATCCGACATCCCTCCAACTTTAGCAAAGAAATATACATACGCTGATGACTTAGCACTAGCTACCTGCTACAACACAATATAAGGCACAAGCAACATACTGACGGAAGATTTGATAGTTTTTGGAAAATACTTCAGAGACTGAAAGCTTATTCCAAAAACGAAAAAAGTGGTTCCCTGCTTTCATCCGAATAACAAGCAAGCAAATAACGAGGCTGAAGTATATTTTAAATAATAACCAGCTACATTTTAACTTATTTTCGAATAAATAACATAATATCGTATGGCATATTGTTATTTTGTACGAGGAAGAATATACACAAGAATATACCGCACAACGTCTCGGGAGAAGTCAATCTTCAGTTTCGAATACTTTAAAAAGGTACCACAAGACTGGAAATTTTGTAGGAAGGTCTGGTTAAGGGCGCCCAAGGTGCACAACCGCAATTGATAACCTTTTTTTGGTTCTTAATTCTACACGAAATCGCTCATTGATATCGATGGACCTCAGAAATGAGCTACTAAATGTTAGAGAAGTTAATGTGAGTTAGAACCGTTGGAAAAGAAGCAAACTTAAAGCCTAGAGGCCCTACCAAAGTTCCACGTCTTCTCCAATATCTTAAAACTCGTCTTTTTGAATTTGTAAGGACACATATTCAGTGGAATATCAACAACTGGAAAAATGTTCTTCTATGGAAGCCAGATGATCGAAAGAAGAGTCTTCAGAAGAGTTGAAGAATGATTCGTCATCTACAATCTCGCCTAGAAGGTTAGTTTTGGAGGTGGTGGCATAATGTTTTGAAAGTTATTAGATGTAAGGGATGCACCGCACTTGTGAAGTGATTGGACGAATGACTGGTGACTCTTACGTTCAAAACATCCTACAAGATCATGTTTTGCCATATGTTGATTACATTGAATATGACAGATTCATGTTAATGCACGATAATGCTCGACCACATGCCGCTACCATATTAAGTAATTATCTTGATGAGGTCTAAATTAGAAGATTGTATTGGCCACGATCCAAATACGATAAAGCAGGTTCGACTTGCTGTACAGGATGAGTGGAATGAAGGATATGTCCAAAATTTACTTGCGAGCATGCCGAGAAGGATGCAAGCAGAAATAAGAGCTAAGAGCTAAAAAGACTTGTTTAAGCAATTTGAATTAGTATATAACTTTAGAGTAAAATCATATTTACCTAACATTTAGCATTATTTTTTTGCAATTTTTCTCCGAATAAAAACTTAAAATTAAACATTGTTAAAATAACGACTTGATTGACTAGAATTTATTTTCAACCAAAACAAAATTGAAAATTCCAAAATATTCGATGTTTTTGTCCATGAGTTTGTCCCAAGAAAGCGTTACCTTTTTTCTCGTTGTATTTTTCGATACGGTGGTTAATTCGTTTTGGACATATAGACCGCTTGATGTATCTTGGGATATAACTGTTCTGTCCCAAGACTTTTTCAATATGTTTAAACTTTTCTTCCAAATATTCGGTTTATACATTCGGGTAGCACGAATCGTGAATATTTCATGTATGATTCCCCTCTATAGTTTAGAATGGTGATTCTAGTTGTTTCTAGTTAACGTTTGCTTTCGGTATAATTTATGTCCAAGTTTTTCGTTGGGTTTTCGTTCTACCAATATGTAATAAAAAAGCAATATGTTTGTTGTTTCATGATGAACTAGATCTTGTTTGAGGAATGGAACAAATCTAAGAAATTTGACTCTTGACAAAGGTATCCTTGTCAGCCTTTAGGTCTTTAATCGATCTCTTCCAATGAGGTGAGTTTGTTTTACGTGGTTTGAATTGAATTGAATTTCCTGAAATAATTCATAAATTTCCGACTAGACATTACCAATTATGTTTTCAAACATTACTCTGCTTGATGTGACAGCAAGGATATAACACTCACTTCTGAGATTACGAGCACTCATTATGAGAGCGACTGATAACTGTTTTTAAATTCACAGTAAAAACGTTTCATTAATAAGTTTAGTTCTCTCAGGCCGGTATTTTGTAATGGGGTATTACATTCCAGATCTACAAGCCCAGAATATAATGTTCCAAAAATTATGTCTATCAATATACAAAAGAGAAAAAGTTTAAATATGACCAAGGAATTGGTCAAAATTATCAAATTAAGGGAAAATTTTTGATCGATCGTTAACAATTTGTCTTCTAGTTTTAGGTAATTACAATACTTCTTGTTAGAATCAGTGTGATGTTTTTTATATAATCATAACACAGAATATTACGATAAAAAGAAATATAACCTAAAGCTTTTACGACAGTGTTGTTTCGACATGAATATAATTCTCGCTACTACATGTCAGATATCCCCCATATAATCCAGTTATCCTGCTGATCTTATTCTCGCATTCAACGTTCTGACCTAGACAGGAAGCAATGCGACACGTATTCACTTTGTAGTTTATATGTCATGTGACTCTCATTATTCACTTTAATGTATGCGTTGCGTTGCATTGCCGAGAAGAGCATTTTCCAGTAAAGAAAGAAGCGGAGAATAAGTTACCCTAATTCCTGGCAGAATTTTATTTTCTTGATTTTTCTTTTATATAATGGCTGCTTCTCAACAAATATTATTATAATTACTAGAACAAGAGAGACAAAAATGTTATTGTGATATCAACATAAAATATTGGAGTAGTGGTGAAGATAACACTCCTGCAGTAAGCTGAATGTCAAGGAGCGCAACTCTAGGTACATGAACAATATTATAAAGAAATTTTATTAAAAAAATTCCTTTATAAAAGGTATAATAATAAAAATCCTATTGGGCTACATGACAGAACGTTTTCGGAATAACTATTCAATCATCAGTGCTATCTTGACGTATATGTTTGAAGTCACTAAATATGGGGTTAAAAACCCTTTAAATGTAGTTTGATTAACTTTGAGTTACACCTTTAATAATTAAAAACTATGATATTTAAGTTGTAAATGGAATTGATCACATGGTAACGCAGAACTCCGCTGGGGTTGCTAGTCCCTAGACTAACTGTCTGAGAGGACTTGTTGATAGCAACTTGTTGAGGTTAAAAATTTTGAGAAAAACTACGTTTTTAAAACTGGCGGACAGTTTATCTCCAGATCTAGTAGGCTGATTTTTATAAATTTTATTGCATCTTGTTTGTTTTGGTTTTCTCTCTGATAGTTTACTACAGTTTGACAAAAAAAAAATATTAAAATTTTTGAACTAAAAAAAGTCGAACAAATGGTCAGTTTTTGAACAATTTTTTCAAATGTTCGCTATTTTGTTTCTATTTTAAGAATTTTTAATTTTTCTGGTAAACTATCACGCAAGGCACTTTTTTCCTTCTCAAATTTTATATTTCAAATCTGCCGTTCCAGGGATTAACTGTCCGCCATTGAGCAGTAATTTTTGGACGAAGTGTTTACATTTAAAATAAGAATATTATTCAATGTCACATGTAAGACAAATTCAACTAAAATAATAAAACATCCTATAGGATGAAATGATAAAATTTAAATGTTATTGTTAACAATATCTAGCCTAGTAGACCAGGGAAATAAGCCAAAAAGTACCCTGCTTGTGACACTGAACCGGCCAGGCAACAGTTGTTTTGAGTAGTATTGACCTCTGTTACAAAAACCTATATGTTTCCTGCAGTGGATTTTTTGGACTTAATTATTAACAAATTAAGGTAAAAAAGGGTAAATTTTCGCTATTTTCGTCTATAAGCAAAAAGAAAAGCATTTGCAACAAATTTGAGAATAAGAAAGTCATATAAAAACCTTCAAAATGGAACTTTTCTAAATGTTCCTATCCTTATTTGTTGCTTAGCGAGTTAAATTATGTTAAAAATTTCAAGTTGTTCGGTCAAACAGTTTAAAAGTTATTTAATTTGTTTATCCCAAATTGAATTTGTTTGCAACAATATAATATTGTTCTGAAGCTATTTTCTTGTGGCATTTTAAAGTAATTAATATTTAAATGAGAATAAGCCACAATTAAAGGCTAAAGTTAGTTTACTGGCGTTTTAATTTCCACTTCGGAAATCGTTCTCAAAATACAAACATTAGTCAATAAACTAACTTTATCCTTCAATGTGAAGAGAGAAATATTTATTCTATTATTATAAAAAAAAAATGAAGAAAAATAATTTTAAATATTGCAAAATAATTTGCCAAAAACATTTCGATGTTTTGCTTATAAACAATTAGAATAACTTTTCGATGATCATATTGTAGTTTGTATCAGATGTGTATTAGGAAGTTGTGTCTAGTTTTATAATTTACAATGGATCCATATGAAAGAGAGCAGCAGCGTCTTATGCAGATATATGAAGAATTATTATCAAGTGATGACGAAATACATGATTCCGACAGTTCGATTAGTGATACTGGCGATAAAGAAATTAGTGATCACGAAACTGATACTGAGCAAGAGATGGTAGAAGAAAATGAAGACGGTGACGACGATTATCGCGAAATTAATAATATTGATAGGCGTTTATACTATTTTGGGAAAGATGTAACAAAATGGAAAAAAACTGGCAGGTCCTAAAAATGTTCGTACTCGTAGTGTAAATATTAATGTCTCCCACTTACCAGGCACAATAATTAGAGAAGCTAGAAATTCAATGAATCCAATTGAATCTTGGAGCTTATTGCTAAGTGGAGTTATTGAACATATTGTGAGTTTTACAAATATCTACATTAGAGAAGTAGTCTGTCAAATATAAAAATAAAAACGATACCAGCGATCAAAAATTACGGAAATAAAAGCGTTCTTAGGTTTGTATTAGCTTAGTCATTGAAAATTTTAAAGACTTTTGGCAACAAGATGGCATGTGATGTAAATTATTTGTAGCGATTACTTACGTCACAACGACGATTCAGGTTCCTTCTAAGAGTTTTGCGTTTTGGCGATAAACGAACTAGAGCAGAAAGACGAGAAGTGGACAAGTTAGCTCCGATAAGAGAGATATTCGAACTGTTTGTTCAAAATTGCAAAAATTACTATAGTGTAGGAGAATACTTAACACTAGACAAAATGCTATTTCATTTTCGGGGAAAATGCAATTTCAGAATGTATATTCCCAATAAGCCAAAAAAATATGGCATAAAAGTATTTGCAACCATAGATTCACGAACATCTTACACAAGTCACATGGAAATTTATGCAGGACAACAACCTGATGGTCCCTACAAAGTTGATAATTCCACTGAAGCGGTTACTCTAAGAATGTGTCAACATTTATCTGGGTCAGGAAGAAATTTTACCATGGACCGATGGTTTACTAGTTATTCAGTTGTCCAGAAGCTTTTAGCACATCATCGACTTACTGTTGTAGGTACTATAAAAAGTAACAAAAGAGAACTTCCTACAATTATTTCAAAATAAAAGGTCGTCCTGTCAACTCCTCTATACTTGGTTTTGGAGAAAGACTTATGGTAGTGTCGTTTGTACCAAAAAAAGAAAAAAAACGTTTTAATGATATCATCTTTACATGACACTGTTAATGTTGATGAAGAATGCTCTAAACCCGAAGTTATTTTATTTTACAATGATGATACAAAATGTGGTGTAGATATGGCTGATAAAATGGTTCATCATAAAATGTTGCTAGAAATACTAAGCGCTGGCCATTAGTTATTTTTTATGGAATTCTCAATGTCAGCATAGACCTTAATGGTCAGCTATTACTAGACAAAATAATCCAGATATAGATTTTAGCAAAAACAGAAGATTATTTGTAAAAGCTTTGGGATTAGAGTTGGTCAAGGATTATATGACTTCTCGAGCAACAACATCAGGGTTACATTCATACATCCGTAATGTAATAGGTAAATATTCTGGTCGGCCAATCCAACAACAACTAGATCCACCACCAAATAAAAGAGGTCACTGTAAGTATTGCAAAAAACGAAAAACTAGTTATTTTTGCAAATTTTGCAAATGTTGGCTCTGCATGGAGCATATGACAGCAACCTGCGCAGAATTTCCAGGAAAATCATACCTAAATAAATAACGTATTTTCAGCTATTATAGTTTCTGCGCAGCGGGTTAAAATTTAGTTTTGAGTTTATAAGTAAATTGTTTCACATATTCTTTATACAAAAACATAATTTTTGTTGTTCATTTAAATGTTTTTTTAGTTTTGTAAATTAGCAATAAAACGATTACCAAAAATTAGTGTTTTTATTTGACGTCGTATATATATATATATATATATATATATATATATATATATATATATATATATATATATATATATATATACATATATATATATACATATATATACATATATATATATATATATATATATATACATATATATATATATATACATATATATATATATATATATATATATATATATATACATATATATATATATATATATATATATATATATATATATATACAAAGAAAAAGCAGAATTAACATTGTTTTAAGACATATAGTATAACATACATCAATAGGTATTACAAAAACAGAATTTGAATTTGTATGTACCAAAGATTAGAATAAAAAATTACACAACTTTTCGTGTCGTGCATCGGAGTGTTACCATTAATTCCAAAAAACTTATTTTTTCATATTTAGACAGCCTGATTTTTTTTACAAATTTAAAAGAAAAAAGTTGTCCTAGTAGATTTTGGGACGAAGTTAGTGCCTTTTTATAAATTGATAGCAGCTTTGTTTATAATAATTATGAGACCTTATTAGAGTCATCTGAAAGATCATACTTTAAAGTTTTAATGTAAAGAATTCGAAAAAGATTGCATTTTAATGAAATCGTTAACAAAGCTTCAAAAAGGTGGTCCTCAAAATTGGTCGGTTTTGAAACTAGTGAGAGCAGAGGAGAGGGAAGGAGCTGTTAACTGTATCTATGTTTCTTGTTTACGGATTTCGATGTTTCTTTTTTTAATTTGTATGTACTTTTTGTGTACATTACGAATATGTATTATTTAAATAATTAGATTGTTAAATAAGTCATCTAATTTGTTTATACATTAACATTTATACATTTTTTTCAGTTTTTAATTTTGTTAGTAATATTTGAGGTTATTTTTATTGTAAAAATAAATATTTATGATTAATATATACTTCTTCAATAAACTTCGTAAATATTTTATTTATAATAGATTTTATGAAAAAAAAGTTATATTTTGTATATGTATCTGTATATCTAATATAGACAATATAAATTTCTAAGATTATTAGAAAGAACTTGGAAGAATTCAATAACAACCTATCTTAAAATTGAAATTCTTACAATAATTAAATTATATTAACAAAATTTGGTACCTTTCTGTCACTGAATGCCTAAATGAAACTGTTTTCCAAAATAAAGGGTTTAATCACCACTCAATATCTTCGTTATCAGCCTCGGTTATCCTTCTTTTTGTGAAATTGCTTCTCCAAATACACCACAATGTTTTAATTATCAGCTTCCAACCATTTTAAAATATTTTTCTTCTCAATAGCATTTATAAATCGGCAAAATATTCTTCTTTATTTATTGCTTTCTTGTTTATTCTTCTTTCTAATAATCTTATTTTTTCTTCTTCAATCTCCAATCACCATATAAATATTATAATTTTAATTTCTTCTAATCTCCATATACATAATATAATTTTTAATCTCCAACTAATACTCTCTTAATACTATTTTTTCAATCTCCATGTAATATACTTTCCAAAATATTATAAAACTTTCATACTAAATCACTGTCTTCTGTATACTGACTTAACCAACAAATACTACTCATTGAATACTGTCCACTGTATACTGACTTACTTACTAATGAACTGCTTATACTATTTACTGACCGACTGACTGACTAACTGACTTTAATACTCTATTCTCAAATCACAGAGTATTTATATCATTTCAATGTTCCAGAATATTCTTGAAAGAAATCATATTCGAATCCTTCTATTTCATAGATATTTGAATGTTCGCGAATATTCTACTACGCAAATAAGGTTAACTTCCTTCTATTGACGTCTTATTTCAATGTTTTAGATAATTCTTAACTTTTCTATGGAGAATTTTATGGAAATTTAGGCTTTTCAGGTCAGAATGTAAACTTATATATAAATTAAACATCTTAAATTAATAAATAACACTATTTTAAATCCGTAATTAATTACAAAAATTCCCACAACAAATTTTCTTCAGTGTATATTTGGTTGCCTATTTAGATGGCGCACTCAAATATATTCATAATATAATAATTATTAAAATAACCAAATACATAGCAAAATAAAAATTATTTGAACTTATTATTATGCTAATCTCTTAATTCCCTCATATAAATACCCTCATATAAATACTTTTTATAATATTCTCTAGTATATAACTTATAAATTATTTCTTTAACCACTATTTAAGTTTAATTTAGATTACCTTTGTTTCTCCTATATTTAATATTATCTCAATATATATATATATATATATAATATATATATATATATATATATATATATATTAATATATATATATATATATAAATTAACTTAATCAAACAGATGAAAAATAGAGTAATTAAACTATCAGATCCTTCATTTCATACAAAAAACCTACAAATCCTTCAGAAACTTTTTATTTCAAATTCTTATCCAACACCATTAGTAAATAAGATTTTGTTTAACACTATTCATAACGAAGATACTTCACCTTCCATCGTGACTAACAATGCTGATCCTGATGTCTTAAGTGGGAACCTAGTCTCGGATACTCCTATCAATAAATATTTTTCATTACCCTATTTCAGAGATAAAACTCCGGGGTTAACAAGGATTCTAAAAAGTGTTGAAAATAGCTTTGGGAATAATAATAATAACATTAAACTTAATGTGGCTTGTAGATCAGCCCTAACAATTAATAATCTTTATTCGAAGATAAAAGATAAGACTCCCATAGATAGGCTTAGTAATATTGTCTACAACATTCCATGCCTCTCTTGCAGCAATTCCTACATCGGCCAAACATCTCAATTATTGAAATCACGTATTACACTACACAAAAGTGATTCTCGACTTCACCCTGACCGCTGTGCATTAGCCAAACATGTCCATTCCACTGGTCATCACATGGACTATACGCAACACTACTAATTCTCCACCGTGAGAACAATAAATCTAAAAGAGAGTTCATTGAAATGTCATATTTTCCTTAACGATTTTTCCATCAATGTTAAGAGTGACATTAAGAATCTAAGCGATATATACCACTTCTTACTTAAATCAGATACCAAGAACAATACAACATCACAGATAACTAACTTGACTGATATATCTATTATCAACTAACCTACTTTAATAATAATTTTCATTAACTAAAAAAGATAACATTTCCTTGCTTTTCTTAGATACATCTCAATAAGATATTATTATAATAATACATGAACAATATACAAATTAAAAAAGAATTTCAATTAAGAAAATTCTAAACTAATATCTCCCAGACTGGGATCTAACTTCATCGGTTTTACCAATGAACCTTAACGACATAAATATTCAAAAGTACTACTTGTAATTGTCAGCGCTTGCGTTCTATGAAAACAGAACCTCACATTCAAACTTTATAACAATCAATTCAAAGAATTGAAAGAAAAAACTTTATAACAATAAAAAAAAAAAAATTCATTATAATCCAAAGAATTATATATATATATATATATATATATATATATATATATATATATATATATATATATCCGGTTTTTTTAGGCGTTTACGCCCGTCCGGTAGGGATCTATGGAGGAGTATCACCGAGCCGCAAGCCCTTATCTCTTGCCGTACTGCTCCACCATAGGCCGATCAGAACCCAGAATATCCTAGTCTAAGCCGCAGATTCATCTAGAATTTTAAACTGCTGCGTTAGACTTTTTGTTTTCTGTACACCGAGCTGGGGCTCGACCCACATCCACTAAACCATTCGACAGTGAAGCGAATGAGAGGCAGCCGCACAGCCCGCTGAGCTATCTGATCGACCAATTCAAAGAATTACTTCCTTTAAATGTAGTTACATTGGGTTTTTCGATTAACCTTGGGTAAACCTTTGCGTTTTAAGTTTCAAAGCTACCATACATTTTCAACGTTAACCAAAAAAAACTTTTTTGCACATAGTAACAAAAAAAACAGCACTATGTTGTTTAAGTTTTTTAACATCCTAACTCGACATTTCTAAAATTTACGGTATGGTAAATGTTTTTTATTAGATAATATATGGTAGCTAATTATAATTTATTTTCTGTCAGCCCTGAAGAATCCAAATTAATTCTCTTTGGCGAAAAACGTTCGGCGAAACAATTGATACACATTAGAGTTTTTCTTGCAGATTTCCCCAATATTTAAGAGTTTACCATTTAACTTATCTGCAAAGATTAAATTTCTTTTCTTCTATATATATATATATATATATTATATATAGATTTCCGCAGTTAGTACAATTAAACATACAGCTAAGATTAACTCGGGAGACTAAGATCTCGGAAGCCCTGAAGAAAACATCAGAGGGGATGTCTGAAAGCTCGGCGCAGAAGCCTGTTGAGTTTAAATATTAATTCTTGTAATAGTATTAATCCTAGCTGCTTTAAGTTTAGTATATATATATATATATATATATATATATATATATATATATATATATACATATATATTCTAAAGTAATAATGATTAAATTTTGTTATGATTTTTGAAATAAGGAAACGTAAATTGCATTGTTAATTTTATGGTGTCGCAAAATTTACTGTATTGTTTTATGATAGCAAGTTATTTTAGGATGAGGTATATGATTATTTTATAATAACTACTGAATGTTGACCTCATAAATTCCAACATTTAATTGCTGGACCTGGAAATAACAATTTTAATTGAAAATACGACTGAATTACATTCTTGTGTTATTCAACCATTTTGAGAAAGTATTTGCATCAAATTTCCAAAACAAATATTTAAGAGTCTACATAATTTACCTGATTTATGGATTGCTTCCATCAAAGTCGAAAACAACTTTAAGATATACTTTAAATAAACGTTTCCGACATCGAAGCCTCTATCTATGTTAGAGATTTTCCATGTAAGAGTCCCTATGGATCCGACGTTTATCAGATAATTCAGCCTGTTAGACTAACCCAAAAAAATAGCGGGAGGACAAAGTGGATTTCTCTTTTCATCGTAACAACATGAGTCTTAAAAGCAAGAAGTTTTTCTTTTAAAACAAAAAAGTTTCGGAGAGGCGAAATGCTTTATGACATTTTAGCATAGATTGGCGTATAAAACGAAAAGGTTTTCATATATATTTGCACCTTTATCAACAAAAATTGTTTGACTGGAATATTTAAATACTTCAATTATACTTTCAGTATAATATCCATAATAGAGAATAATATATAGGGTTCGTCCGCGCGTTCTTTGAACATTTATGATATTCACGAGTTATCAGACCCGACTCACTGTAATAGGAACATTCATTCATCTCTGACACCTACGAATCAAAAAGATTGAGTTCTTCGGATTTTTTTTTGTATTATCGAGACCTAGGTGACCTGTTATACCGGAGTGTCTCACAAAAATTTTCCGATGCGTCTGGACGTCACCGCGTCGGGAGCAGTACACCGCGTCGGGAGCAGTACGGCTTTTTGCATGGTCTTATAGATATGTTCACTAATACCCAATTGTTCGATGTTTTCAAGGAGAGAAATGATAATAGGTATCGTCTATCGATAATAGTTTAGTTCATTAACCCTCCATGGGACGGGTGAAGCATGTCATTACACTCTCGTATGAAAGTACAACACAAACTTTGTAATTTTTTATTAATAACATTGAAACCCTATATACATTTTCTGCTCATAAAAATATAATTTCTCTGCAAGATTTGAGAAAATAAAAATACGCAGAACTTGAAATATATGGTCCTCACAGCCCTCACCCGAGAGAACGTATATTTTTTTTTAATAACTTTATATGTTATATGTTAAACTTTATATGTTATAACTTAATATGCATTATATATATATATATATATATATATTATATATATATATATATATTTATATATATATATATAAAATACAGTGGCCCAAAAGTCTGGAAACAGCTAATTATCTTGTTAAAACGCTAATTATAATTATACAAAATTTGAGGTACACCTATTTTGGGATACAAGGATTCCATATTTGATATTTACAATGTTGCCAGATTTGCCGTTTTTCTTATATTATTAGTAACTTTGGTTTTTCAAATATATCACCCTGTATATTCAGTCATTATTGGAATCTCCTATTCAATACGAGTTCAACCATATGTAACACTTATGATTTTATGTAATCTGGAAGGTCATAAATACATAAAACCGAAGTCTGGCAACGCCTAAATTGTTTCAATAAATTTTTTAATACTATTGTCAAATACATTAAAACGTAACAATTGATAGTTTAGAACATTTTTTAACATAGTAGTTACGTTATTAAGTGTTCAAAATGTGCTTAATTTGTGAGTTGACAGCACCCTAATCGATGGTAGAAGGCGTCTACCACATTTCTCCATGATTGTCTAGAAATTATTCGAGATTCATTGATAATTCGTTGCCTTAGCTCTGCAAGACTTGCTGGTTAAGTTTTGTAAACTGAATTTTTCAAGTATCCCTAATAAAAATAATCTTTAGGATTGAAATCGGGTGAACGTGGAGGCCATTCAATTCTACCTTGTCTACCAATTTATCGTCCAGGAAATATCTCATCTAAATATCGCCGAACATTTACACCAACTATCTGACGTTAAATTTCTTTCGACAAAAAATGACCCAATTGAATAAGTAACTACTATATCTGACCATACATTTAATTTTTGTGGTCTTTGAGTATGGTTTTCACGCATTCAGTCTTCAGTGTGAATTTACGTCACACCAGTACCTTAAATTGTATCGATTTACACTTCCACACAGTGTAAAAGTTGCTTCATCGGAAAAACATATTCTGTTAACGAAATTTTAATAATTTTCAATTTTATCCATCATTACCTCAGTAAACTCTAATCTCGACCAAGTCATCTTCACTTAATTCTTGCAATAAGTTAATTTTGTATGATTTAAATTTATTTTTACGTAATAAACGTAAGACTGAAGAATGACCTACATCATGTACTTGTGCAACCCTGCCTGGGGATGTATGTGGATCTTCAACAAAACTTTGCTTATATCTGAAGTTTTGTTGTCATTGATAACTCGTTTCGGTCAACCTGATCGGTATCTATCTTTTACTTCTCCAGATTCCTCAAATCGCCTTACAGTTTTTTGTACCGTCGTCTTATGAATAGGAGAACTGTTTAGAGAACGGCATTTTAGAGAAGCAATTTAAATTGCAGAACTTTTTGAACCACAACTACTGTCAATTTTAGTTCATAATTTAAATGGTGAACAAATGTCAAAATCACAGCATTCTCCATTTAAATATTTAAATTTATTAAAATCTACATATTTTGCACTGTTTTATGTATTTAAGATCTTTCAGACTACATAAAATCAAGTGAACATATGGTTGAACTCGTATTGAATAGCTGAACTCGTGTGAAATTCACACTGAATGCGTGAAAACCATACTCAAAGACCACAAAAATTAAATGTATGGTCAGTTATAGTAGGTACTTATTTAATTGGGCCATTTTTTATCGAAAGAAATTTAACGTCAGATAGTTGGTGTAAATGTTCGGCGTTATTTAGATAGAGATATTTCCCGACGATAAATTGGTAGACAAGGTAGAATTGAATGGCCTCCACGTTCACCCGATCTCAATCCTAAAGATTATTTTTATTAGAGATACTTGAAAAATTCAGTTTACAAAACTTAACCAGCAAGTCTTGCATAGCTAAGGCAATGAATTATCGATGAATCTCGAATAATTTCTAGACAATCATGGAGAAATGTGGTAGACGCATTCTACCATCGATTAGAGTGCTGTCAACTCACAAATGGAGCACATTTTGAACACTTAATAACGTAACTATTATGTTAAAAAATATTCTAAACTATCAATTGTTACGTTTTAATGTATTTGAAAATAGTTGTATTAAAAAATGTATTGAAACAATTTAGGCGTTGCCAGACTTCTGTTTTATGTATTTAAGACCATCCAGACTACATAAAATCATAAGTGTTACATATGGTTGAACTCGTATTTAATAGGAGATTCCAATAATGACTGAATATACAGGGTGATGCATTTGAAAAACCAAAGTTACTAGTAATATAAGAGAAACTGAAAATCTGGCAACATTGCAAATACCAAATATGGAATCTCCGTATCCCAAAAGAGGCGTATCTCAAATTTTGTATAATTATGTTTAGTAATTTACGAGATAATTAGCCGTTTCCAGACTTTTGGGCCACTCTGTATATACATATATAGAATGGAAAAGGATAATGCGAGTGAATAATAAAAGTAAAGAGTAATGGCATGTCTCACAAAAACAAAAAACCAAAAATGGT
Organism: Diabrotica balteata; assembly: GCA_918026665.1. Classification (NCBI taxonomy): domain Eukaryota; kingdom Metazoa; phylum Arthropoda; class Insecta; order Coleoptera; family Chrysomelidae; genus Diabrotica; species Diabrotica balteata. The sequence continues at coordinate 92,634,106 of OU898282.1, forward strand.
ATATCGATGGAAGGCAACCGTATATACGTATTTCTGACTATTGGTCGTCTTCAGTACGGTGCAGCCAAGTTAGAAAAGGAGCATATTAACTTGGGAAAGGATCACTACTAACTCTAATGCCACAAATTGGTTGCATTGCTCCTGTAGTTTCTTGTAGTTTCTTTCTAAGTACATCAATTCGTACCTAAACTTCAATAATATATTAATTCTTAATTTTATCATTTTTCGTCATTCGACTTAGGCATTCCCTTTTCGCCACATGATTCGTTGTAGTGACAGAAACATTTATTTCTGCAACTGATGCAGTTAATTTTAAACAGTGTTATAGAATTTGCCATTTATTTGGTTTAATGTATGATCATTATGTGATTTTTGTAGGAACATAAATGTAAAAATATATTATTTTCTTCTAAATATAGCCTTTCTTCGAAGGCTTCTAATCGTTTGGATGTTGACTCCTTCAAGGTCCAGGTTCCGACTCCATATAAAAGGGTAGAAAATACTTAGAATCTCAATACTCGTGTTCTTATATCAATGTTCAGGTGCATATTACATAAAATCTTCCTGAGGCGATTGAATATAGCTCTCGCCTTTTCTATACGACATCTTATTTCCTGTAAGTGGTCCCATTCCTTATTTAGGCTGCATCCAAGATATGTTTTTTTGTAGACTATTTTCAAGAGTTCATTATTAGCTGTGAATTGGTGCTGTATTACGTCGTTTTTATTTACTACAACAAAAAAAAACCAAAAAACGTCTAATTACATTAATATACGTATGATAAATAGTTATACATTCCGGGGTTGGAGTGAATAGATTCCTCGAGGGATAAGGAGTACCTTAGTCTATAGATCTTTCCTGTATCTAATGTCTTGTAGTTTCTTGTAGTTTTTAATATATATACAAGACTAACGTACTGGAGCCTGCTCATGAGGCAAAAATTTGTAAGTCTTGAGATACAGATTTCAGACTTCAGATTTTGAGTATCGACTCATTTCCTATTTATTGGTATTATTATTGATATTATATTGTTGTACTATTATACGGTTATTCTGTATCTCGTTATGTATACATACCTCTAAAGTTATTAAAATAAAAATTCAGTATTCCAATCAAGTTTGTGATACCTTGTAAACCTTGATTATATGTATTTTCTTAAGATCCACCCCTTATGCAGTGAATTTTCTTCAAGGAAACCCTAAACGTTTAACAAAGCTTTTAAAACGACAAAAACGTTTTAGTCATACGAATGCAGTGAAAAGGGTCGACAATCATCCAGAAAATACTAGTTAATCCTTTTATAAAGCTTCATTGTCTTCTTCGATCGCCCGGAGTTACGTCTATATATTTTCTTTTCGCCAAATTGGCTCATAAATCTCTCAAGAGATTTAAATAACATTGATCCAAATAATACAAATATATATAATATATATATATATAAATATATATATTATATATATATATATATATATATATATGTAGTTAAAATACAAAAAAATTAAGTAATGAAATTATTAAAAAATTATTAGATCAACATTCAATAAATTCAGATAAACTATTCAATAATGCAGTTTTCAGTTCCACATCATGATTTTTGTTTACAAAATTTCCTGACAATCATCCGAATCGAATGCAACAAGCTTCATTGAAATAATAGCAAACTGCAAAAACTTGACAGGTTTTGAGCTTTTTAAAGCTTCATTGACTCGCCTACTAGCCGGACTTCTCCAATTTTTCCACTCTCGTTTAATTGACTGTTGCACATACTAAATTTTTAGTATGTGCAAGTTGTACATGTATGTCCCAAAATTCTGGAATTTTTTAAATCCTTAAACCTATAATATATATCACGAGATATCGATATAAATTTATTATGAATATTATGTATGTTTAGGATTAAACTAAGAGGTCGCTGGTTAAATATTGGATAACTAATTATAAAGAAAAAATGCAATATTTGTTTGTACATAAAATTATCGAAATTAGCAACTATCAATTGTGAATAAATTATGAAATTAACTGGTTTTACTCATTATTGCTGTTTGTACAAAGAATATAGACTTATCCTTTGGTTCTATTGATGTATTCGTAACAGGAATGAAGAGTTGGTCGCGGTACCGACGCCGGGACGACGAGGCTAAGCACGAGAACCGTCCAAACTAGATCCGTGTCGTTCGCTGTCTGGTATTAAAGTGCCTGTCTTGAGAATCTTGAGATCGTTACTAGTGCAAAACCACCCTCTGACCGTTGGGTGGTCAACAGCTCGTATGCAAGTGCCATAAATCAACCCTATTGTCGGACGATTTTGAATGGCGATAATTTAAAGTTAATTGCTACAGTAATACGAAACCTTACACTTGTTTTAATCTTTGTGACACAGAATACAAAGGAGAAAGCCAAATTCTGCATACTTCAACATAATAAATGAGATAGCCAGCAACAATTTTACGAAATAACAGGAAATAATATATTTTAAAAAGATCTTTAGAATACAGCATTAAATTAGATCACATTACAGTACCGTAACAGAAAAATATTAAATGTAAAAATATGAAAATAATTCGTTCATACTTTCCCAAACACTGTATTATTCCCATATAATCCTAAGATGTATCAAAGCATTATTGCAACAATTCGGTTTTAAAACTTGTCACTTTCGTATCTGCTGGCCCTCGTAACTCATAAGAATAATAATTATAATCCTCTAACAAACGAAGTATAAAGTTTCCTGGTAATCCTCTTTAACGAATCTAATAACAGGATTTTACTCTTACTCTTATTTATATTCGAATAAACGTTAGTTAAGTCGAAGACCGTAGAAATGTAGGTATAACGTATGTTATATGAAACTTCATGTCTGCAGTCTCGATTAGCCTTTTTACGAATTTACGGGCATATCATATAACGAATTTTAAATCATAATATAAAATAAAGCTTTTTAGGGGCGTTGTTATCCATTACTTTTAAATTGATGGTCTCTATATACCTAAATAGCAAAACCGAGAATGTTCAAAAGATATTTTTTGTTTAACAAAAGATACCCGTATCAACGCTGAGAGTATTGGCGGGGGACATACAAAACAATAAGCTACAATTTTAAAAATGTGGTATAGAGTACAATTTATAAAGTAAAAAAAGTTTCTTGAATATGTTTGTTCAGGAACTATATAGAGCAGAGAACTAAGAACAACTAACATAACAACTGCTTTTGATAAATTTGGTGATAACAATATGTAATAAAGAAAATATGCAAAAGATTGAACGTCATTTTTACTTATAAACAAATATATATAAACAATTCGCTATTTCATTTTAAATACTAAAGATAAAGACCAGAAAATTATATGGAAAAGTTACACAATTTCACTGGAAAGGGAATAGAAAATCCTTTAAAATGAGTGTTAAGTTATTTTTGTTCATTTGTTGTTTAGTTATTTCAAAAAAAGCTTTAAAAGTAGTTTTTTTACTTTTTTTTAAGTTTTAAAAAAACTTTAATTTCGCTTGATAACAGAGACAATACCATATGTATTCAGCTATAAAAAATTCAAGAAGATTCACTTAACAGTTATTGCAAAATTGAAATTGTTTATCCCAGACAGCTTTTATCTACAACGTTATTATTTGTAAATTATTAGGTCTACAAAAATTCTAAAAGCACCAAATTGAAGAGAAAGGCTTATTTTATGAAATTAAATCATTTAATGATTAAAAAATTTATGTCAAATATTTTAAAATAGGTTTACAAAAGTACTGTGATTTTAAGCTTATAAACATTTAAAATAACTGAGTGACATTAACAATGTTATTAATTATTAACTAATTTTTCTTTATTCAGAATATCGGCATTTTTACACGAATTTAGAGCCCGAGCTTTTTTATTTCTCGATTTTACTATTTTTAAAACTGAATTCATAAATTCAAAATAAAAGTTTCGAAGTGACTGTTTCTAATCTCAATTAGTTGATTTGGGAGTTGTTTATTGAACCGAGTAATTTGTTTAAACAATTGAAAATAAGTATTTATTTTGCAAAATTTTACTTTTCTTCTCTTAATAGTAGTACTAAAAAAGGTTACAAAAAGGGAGGTAACCTAAATGTTTATATATTATAATTATAAATACTATGTTTTAAAAATAAATTTTACAAAAAAAAATATTTTTTTATTTGAAACTCAAATCTATACGTGTTAATTTTTCTTGAATTATGCTTAATATTTTTACAATTACTTTTCTTGACTGAAAAATATTACAAATATATTTTAAACAAATTAATTTTTATAAACTTTGTATAATTATTTTTTTTTTGGGTTAATGCCTGTAAATAAAAATAGTTCAGTAGATTAAAGAAAAAGGTTACTCTATCAAATTAAATCATATAACGATTAAAAATTTTATGCTAAATATTGTAAAATAGGTTGGCAAAAGTACTGTGACTTTAGGCTTATAAACAATTAAAATAATTTAGACGCGATAAAATGTAGTAAATTAATTTGTATTAGTTGTGTTGGCATTTTTACACGAATTCCATAGAAAACATATTGTTCTACGATTAAAAATTCTAGTTTGGACAAAAAAAATTAAAACGATTAATTTAAAAATGAGCTATCCTTGAAGTTCCAAAGATAAAGGGTTTAAAAGCGAAACGATTTTACTGTTTCAAAAACTGAATTCATAAATTCAAATTTCTAAAAGTCACCATATGTCCGGTTTTAATCGACGAAAACTGATGTTTTTTTTAATTTGGTGTACCTCGTGGCACAGATCATAAAAATGCATTTAATTAATTTGTGAATTGTTTATTTACCCGAGTAATTTCTTTAAACAATTTAAAATAAATATTTATTTTGCAAAAATTTAATTTTCTCTTATTATTATTAGTAGGAAAGTTTATGAAATAATAAGCAAGTTTTTCTGTTGTCTATTTGTGTCAATTATAAAAAAAAGCTCATGTTCTCTAGTGCCTTCTCCTACTAAGTGATGTAGTGCCAATAAGTCCCCCATTTTAAATTGAATGTGTGTTTTATCCATTTAAGTGTGTTCTGTTTGTCCCTAAGTGTCCTTAATTGTTTTAGTTTTAATAATTTTAACATATCTGACATTCCAATTATCTCCCAAAAAACAGTAATCTAATTGAACTTTATCAAAGAAATTTGATAATTACAAGTTAAAGGAATTGCACACCCACACAATTGTACATCTAATTTCATTCATTGTCATACAACTATCACCGTAATAAAAAAATTTCAATAAATTAACACACATTTCGAAAATATATCTCTTGAATAAATATAAATAACTTTTAATGAGTTAAATAATACAGAACATCACTTTCATTTAACAACCAATCACATTATACCTTATTCCTACTTCATTGGTTAATATTTATCTCCTCAAGAAAGTTCCCCGTTAATTATCAAACAGTTACAATAGTAAAACCGAAGATCCCCATCATCAGCAATTACAGGATAATTGATATGAGGTTGAATGCTCGAATAAATGAACTTTGAAAAATTAAGGCAAATATCGAGCACAAATTTAATAATCAAATCTTGCCCAAGTACTTTCGCTTTCTACAGCATCATCAGGGTCATTTCGTCAAATTTGGGCCATCCAGCAAGCGCAGAATGTAATAAACATGAAATTGGACATAAATTGTACATAACACTACATTAACACAAAGACAAACAGTTTAAAATTATTAAAAATTATTCTACGCTCTACATTCTTGTTGGCAACAGGAGAGAGAATGGTTTATTCAAAATAAATACTAAACTAGGTGTAAGATATTACCTTAAGATCCTAAAAACTTACAGTCCTAAAAAATAAAAATGTTAGGTTTTGTTAAAGATGAAATACACATTATATCTATTTCATAACATTTACCTTATCAGGGTATTTGACCCATAAACAGCTACATCCTGTTAAATCGTTGCACCGCCGCTCGTGATAACATAGTGTCGTATATAAATCAAATACTTTCTTACTTTATGACTTTAGTATCTTTTCAAGTAAGAAGCCTGTTTGTTTTTCAGAACACTTAGTTGCACGTAGGCGGATCTTCAAAGAGAAATCAGTTGATGTAAGATATAATTTACATCATTTAATATAGCGCAAATAAATGATAATGTTTCTACAATGTTGTTATTTACACTGTACTTAGTTTCAGTCGTACAGTGTTGGTTATTAGTACAAATTATGGAAAAAAACTACTTTTTTCAATTATATTGAAAACAGAAACGACAGAATAAATTGAAAGCTATTCTCGAATATTTTGCTTATACAGGGTTGAGATAATGTATGGAATCAAGTAAATATCTGTGAAACGAAAAAGGTGATTCGTGAAATTTGCATTATAAGCACAATGACACATAACGCATCTAATGCGATATGTGTTTGTATCAGCTTTTCCCTTTCCATGGTTCGCTGTTCCTTGCTCTTCGTCGCCAGTTATTTCTATCCATGGGGTCATCTTCACCTAAACCTTTCTCTCTCTCTGCGACATAGTCCTTCCATCTTCTCCTCGGTTTTCCTATACCTCTTCCTTTCATCAAATTTTAACAGTTCTATCCTTCGTCCCACATAGTTTTCATCGCTACGCCTGACATGACCAATCCATTGCAGTCTTTATTTATCTTTTTGAAACTGTAGTCACTCCAATTCTTTCATTAAACAAGCCGATTTCTGATCGTGTTCCTTTGTTATAGTCTTACCCAACATCCGTCGTAACATTTTCATTTTTCCTGAATCTTCTTTACAGGCCACACTTCAACGCCGTACATCAACGCAGATCTCACCACACTCTTGTATATCTTTCCTTTCAGCCGTTCCTCAATTTTTCGACCACAAAGTATCCTCCCCATTCGCTTCCAGCAGAAATACCCTCAACTTATTTAATTTAAATGGGACCCCCGTCTATTTTTGGAGATTTAAAAAAAAATTGTTATTTCTAATTATGGCGACGTAAGAGTCACCAGTAATCCGTCCAATCACTTCCACAAGTGCGGTGCGTACCTCCCAACTAATACCTTTCCAAATAATTATGCCACCGCCTCCAAAACTAATGGTCTGGGCGAGATTGCAGCTGGCGAATCGTTCTCCAACTCTTCTATAGACGTGGTTTTAACCATATGGCTTCCATAATAGGATTTTGGTCTCATCAGTGAAAAGAACGACGAGCTTTATGATTTTGGAGAAGAAGTGGAACTTTGGCGGGGCGTCTGGGCTTTAGGTTTGCTTCTTTTAATCTTTGCCTAACTGTTTCTGAATTCACATTAAGTTATCTAACATTTAGTAGCTCATTTCTGTAGTGCATCGATGTCAATGAACGATTTCGTGTAGAATTAAAAACCAAGAAACGGTCATCAATTGCGGTTGGGCAGTTTGGGCGTCCTTGACCAGAACTTCGTACAAAATTTCCTGTTTCGCGGTACCTTTTTAAGTATTTGCACATCGGCAGACGCGTGTGCGGACGGATCTGCAGATGTATCATCACAAGCTGACCACACATCTGGACACATCTGTAAATCGTTCAGTCTGTGTTAAGTCCCGGGAGACGCAATATCTACGCGAGCATTGAAAAAATGGTTGTTGAGACCATAGCTGCCGCAGCTATATGCCTATTTAGAACGTTCAACTACTACTTTAGTGTACATCGGAATAGAATCAATAAAAAAAATGGAAAAGAATAAGTCAGAGGTCAGATCTGTGGAAAGGCATCGGACGTCCGTACCGAAACACTTTGATCTGTGCTAAAAAAACCGACAACAATCGAATATCTTGCAGACCCATCCACTGACGTGGTATATAAACAACGGATGATCAAATTTAACCCCATCTACACATCTTCAGATGCATACGGAGATGTCGTCCGCGGACGCATCTGCCGATGTGTAGAGAAGCTATTCGAAACTGTAGATTTACTTCTCCTGAAACGACGTACGATATCTTTTTGTGCATATTCTTCCTCGTACAAAATTACAATCTGTGCTACTTGGGCTTCATCGCAGTGTCGAATTGGTGGCGTACTTGCTTTAAACTTAAATTAAATCAAAACAATATTTAATTAAATTTAATAAAATAAACTAAAAATAACCGAATTACTATGATTTTTCCTTTACGTGAATTAAAAAGTTTTTTATGATGAAAGAAAGAAAGTGAAGAAAGTTTTTTATGATAAAATATACGAATAACACTAAACGTTAAAATAAACGTCAAAATATTTCAAACCAGTTGAGTACATCAGCTTACTATATGAGTATAATCAGTAATCTAAAATTACTTTGAAATAATATGACTACAAAAAAAAAATTTGGAAAATTCCAAAATATTCGATATTTTTTTTCCATCAGTGTACAATTGATGCTATTCTTATCTCATAAAGCAATCTTCCTATTATACCGGAAGCACAAATCGTTTTTTTTTTGGAACTTAATATTGAAATTACTGATTTATTTGTGCTTTGTTTTTTCTAGAACATTCTCAGAGTAGCATGATAGAAAAGCGTATAAATAAAAAGTGAAATTTATACCTTGTGTAAAAACTCTTAGCACGCACCTGCGCCAGTGTCTTTTTTTGTGCTTTATTCAAACAACGATTTTATTTTTAATTCACGAGATCGAAAAACAGGACACAAGAGAAATGAGTAAAGTGAGTAAACTTGTATTTGGCACGAAACTAGAAATGGAGGAATGCTTTCTGTCTTGATGTTCGGCTTTATCGAGTTGTTGGTTGAGAATTTTCGTGAAGAAATAACACGGTCGGAATTGCAAATTAGGGTACATGCTGGATTCATTAGCAAACTTTTACAAGTTAATCAAAACTTTGCTAGCCGCCTCCAGACAAAGTTCTATGATTTATTTTGTCAGTCAAGAATGTTATTATACTTTCTTATTCTTCGTTTATAAAATTGAGTTTATAATTTTACCGAAAGAAGTATCATTTTTTCGATGAACGTTAAATAAAAGGAAATATCAGATTATAATAATAATAATTTCGGAGTTTTTATCGGTTCTTCTATCAGGAGCGGCTCCCTGCGAATTGGGAATGCTATCTAGGTATTCATGGCACCGATATCCAGAGGGTAGCAGGGTAAATCATGTCTTGAAACAAAAACTAACACCTGACAGTAGGTATAAAATGAACACCAATGTAGTTTCATGAGATCTGAAGCCAGCGCTGGACGTGACAGTATGAAGGTCGTCTGAGGTAAGGTAATGAGGAGGTCATACAATCAGCTACAACCCAACAACACCAACCATAAGTGAGCCAAATAACAACGAGAGCACTCGTTGAAGATGCTAATATGGACTATGGGCTGTGTCCATAAATTAAAATATTTTGCACTCCTATTACAAGGTGACAAACCTCGATCAAAAAACGATAGTCTATCAACAATATTATGCCGAATTTTGCAGGAAGTATCCAAAAATCTAAGTATCTGAACAGCGAGTAGCAGATCCATGCTGGGTAATAAATAAGAAACAATCTTATCCCTGAGACGAGACGCGACACTATCAGAAACGAAGTCGACGGAATATTTACAATCAAGAGGCAGTTGTAGATCAAGTCCCCAATAAAATACATGAACAGATTCCTGAGTTTGCCATACAAGAATCTCAACCTGATCATATACAGCAGATAATACACTAAGCAGCAAAATTAACGCACCCCCTTAAAAATGAAGCATTTTTGATGTCTCGAATTTCCTAAACCTGTTGTCCGATTTAAGTGATTTTTTTAATATGTTATTCTTTACTTATTCTTTAACAATATGGTAATAAAATGCAGCAATAAATGTTGTATACTAGTGAAATGTTTCGCTAAGTTGCAATCCTGAAAAATATTTTAGCATTTATAAAAAATTGAAATTAAAACCCAACTATAGCCTCTAGGTTTTCATAATATTTTGTTTTTTAATTCATTCGCTTATGTTGGATATTAAAAAAGTTAGGCACTTTAACAACTACTCATGTTTTTCATTAATAAATCCTCATTTTCTGCTTAGTTTAATAAACAAGCCTAAAGTAGGCTGCGAGAAATTGTGATTTGTGTATTGTGAAAATTAGTAGATTTATTATTTAAAAGTTTCAATAATTGAAATTATTGAAACCTTCCATTACTTAATTATTAAGCAATGGAACGCACTAAAAGGAATTTGACCTGTGATGAATGTGTTCAAGCAGTGATCTTACACAGCGAAGGACTTAGCTACCATACTATCGGTAGGAGGTTGTGAGTCTCACATACATAAATTTCCCCTATTTTTCGACGCTTTAGAGAAATGAACGACTACAGCAAACGATTAATAAAAAGGTAGACCTCGAGTTACTACGGTAGTTCAAGACTGTTTTATTAGATTATACGCTCTAAGAGAACGATTTACCACGTCAAGGAATCTTTTAACGGAACTTAGTGCTGTTCACAATTAATATCCAACCCAGCATTGATACCATAAGGAGACGTCTTGTAGAACATGACTTGCGTATTCGAAGACCAGCTACAGGTCCAGCATAAACTGCAAACCACCGCAGACCTATATTGCAATTTGCCAGAGCACACGTAAACTGAAATAATGACGACTGGGAATATATTCTATATAATGGTTTGGAAAGGAATTTCTTTAACAGCGCGAACAGATCTTGTTCCCTTATGTGGAAATTATTTAAACACTAAAAGGTACAAAACCGATATTTTATCTGAACATGTTGTGCCTTTCGCTCCTTATATTGGTAACAATTTTTTTTAGTGCATGGTAATGAAAGACCTCGTGTTTCACGAACTGTAACCGAATATTTACAACAGATAAACCTTCAAACTTTCAATTGGCCACCGCCTAGTCCAGATTTTAACCTGATCGAACATTTGTGGCGAAGCTATTATGGCGGCTTACCAGGAAAACTGTCCAGAAAAAAACAAAGAAAAGTACGGGGAGTAATACAGTCTGGTGGAACAACGCCTTAAAGAGGATGAGATCGAAGTCCGAAGCCTATTTATTAAAGACAAAAGTAACCAAGATTGGGATGCCTACAGGTATAAGCTAACTCTATACAATAAAGAAATTCGGAAAGCTAAAAGGAATTCACGGAGAGGGTTTTGCAAGGAGATTACAGATATCCCGACATGTTCTCGAATCCATAAAGTCCTGGCAAAGGATGGTGCTACAACAAAAGAAGTAGGTTTCCTAAAGAAAGCTAATGGCAAAGGTATGGACACCCAAGAGGAAAGTCTTAGAGAACTGAACTGAACTGAACAGAACATGCACTTTCCGGGCTTAACAATTCTGGATGATGCAGATAGGCAAACCAACATAGACCAAAGGCTCACCAAGCCAAGGTCTACAGATTGGGAAATAGCCACAGCAATCACAAGACAAATCAAAGGATACATTTCTCGGTAAGGATGTGACAGTTTTCCAGGCGGAAATAACGGCAATCCATCACTGCGTGGAAGAAATAGAAAGGCAGGAAAGAACGTTCTCTTCAGTTACCATCTTCACAGACAGTCAGGCAACTCTTAGGGCACTCAATTCTGTAGAGGTCAATTCTAAGCTAGTATGGAATTGTGTGTGTGTGTGTGTGTGTGTGTGTGTGTGTGTGTGTGTATGTGTGTGCCCTAAATAAACTAGGAGACCGTAGTAAGGTTACGGTAGCCTGGTACCGGGACACGAAGGTGATAAGAGCAATGAAAAAGCACATGAAATGCCAATCATTGGACCGGAACCCTTCTGCGGCGTTGCAAAGTCAGTAACAAGGAAGTGGGTAGCTCAAAAATCTCTGGAATGGCGGAAAAATTCACCAGGAGAAAGACAGGCGAAACAGTTCATTACAGAACATTCGCCAAAATTTACGGCAAACCTAATAAGCAAGGATAGGAAAACGGTCAAAGCCATAGTATGTCTTCTAACAGGGCACTGTACGCTGAATAGGCACTTGAAGCTGACGGGATTATCAGATGATGAACTGTGTAGATTCTGTCACCTCGAAGAAGAAACAGCAGAGCACATTTTATGTCAGTGTGACAGTCTGGCAAATGTGCGGTGCTTTGCATTAGGAGAGGAAAATCAGACATGGAAGGTACAGTCTCGAAGTTATGAGACCTTATAAAAAGGTTCAGGCTAGAGAAGGGCCGTGTCAGGCAATAGATCTGAAAAGGTCGCAGTGAAATAGGCCAAAAGGCCACCTCTCTAAATATATCTATTTATCTATCTATCTATCTACAGTGAGTTATACGATACCCTGGTAAACAAAATCGCTCGTGCAGCACAAGAGCTCTTGTAAAAAACTAGGTGCGCTGTTACAAATTATAAAGACCGAGGTTATCTTACCAATACATTGAAATATTTGCATATGCTGATTTACTGTGCAGCAACTGCAATTGCTAATATTATTGAACACGACAGGGTACTAATATCGGAAGGACAGAAAACAGAGTTGCACTCTGGGAAAAACAGCAGCTAAGGAAGACTGAATTATTGCGTATTGATCAAATTATGGAATATATTCGAGGAATAACAAGTAGAAAAGTAATCAAAAGAGCTGAAAAAACAATGCTAAGCACTGCAAGACTAAGGTTACTAACAACCGGAAATATGATAATACATTTTTTTAGCATTCTGAGAAGGCATTATATCGGAAACTTAATTCCATTGTACAAAAAAAAATAGAAAGTGTCATTGAATCGTACCCAAGCCAAGAATAAATTCATGAGTTTTGGGGAAATTAACTTTCAACGCCAGCTGCTCTTAACACCAATGCTTAATGGAATAGCAGAAAGGACTTTTTCAAGCCTAATAAAACTTTCAAAAAACTACTTTAGCAGCAGAACGAGTGAACACAGACTGAACGGCTTGGCTCTCATGAACATTTACTATGGGATAGAAATGGATACAAATGAAGTAGGTAGTGTATATATTTAAAAAGAAAAACAAAAGATTAATTCTGTAATACCTATACTTATATAATACTCCAGTCGCCAGAGACGAAAATGCCACCAAAGATCTAAAAATCATACGAACAAGCTGAATTTTGCTAAAAATGACAATTTTGGGACCCCAAAAAAGATACAAAATACTTTATTAATTTTACCCCCGGGCTTCCCCTTAACACTCCCATCGCAGGGGGGTAAAAACGCAAATCGATTTACCAAGAAGTTGTACAGCATAGAAAAAAAAATATTTTAAATAAAAAATGTTTCTGAGACAATTTTAAATAAAAAGGGATTTTAAGTATTTTTTTTGTAGAATGAACCGTTCTCTTAGAAACAACGCTTGAAGCGATCGTCGATTTTGTATGTCAGTTAATAAGCGCGTGAAATCAATGTTCAATAAAATTTGCATCAGCTCGGTGGTAAAAATTCTGTATCTTTTGATTCGTAACCTATCGACAAAAATCAAGATGCGTTTTAAAGGTAAAGACTTCAGCTTTCGTATGCAGTTTTTGTATTTTGCCGCAAATAAACTCAGATTCTCGTGAGATCGATACAATCTAACCCTTTCATTGACTGGCCACTACGAAGTTTCGATTACTGGAGCCTACCCTTTAAAATCAATAGCATGGAATTTTAATTTTTCACACAACAAACGATCTAAAACATTTAAAACTTTTTTTTTAATTACACTAGTACGTTTAAAAAAAAAAGAAAACTTCTGCAATAAACTACACCCAAAACCGTCATCTTAAATGAATTTCCCGTGAAGTGTGATTGTTTGTAATGTAAATTCTGCGTTTTTATTCACATTTCAAATGTCTCATATTTCTGTTATGACTCAAAATGAACTCAAAATTGAAATTTTATGCCATAAGTGTTAAAGATTGATATCTATAAATGGAAATTTTAGTACAACTGGTCATTGAAAGTGATCAATTTCATTGATCTCACAAGAATCATAAAAAATGGCAAAAATCAGGTCACGTTAATTTATTAAACACCTTTATAAAAACTGAATTTATTCTCAGCAAAATATAAAACTACATACGAAAGCTGCACTTTTTGCCTTTAAAACGCATCTTGATTTTTGTCGATGGGACATTTGGATCAAAAGATATCGAATTTTTATCGTCGACCTGATACAAATTTTATTGAACATTGATTTCGCGCTCGTAACTGACATGCAAAGTCAACGGTCGCTTGACAATCGCAAATTGATCCCCTGTGATGGGGATTTTAGGGGGAAGCCTGGGAGTAAAAGTAGTAAACATTTTTGCATCTTTTTTGGGATCCCAAAATCAATATTCTCTGCAAAATTCAGCTTGTGCGTATGATTTTTAGGGGTCAACTCTCTGACGACTGGACTACAACAAAACGGTATTTTTTTTGGAATAAACAATCAGAATGCCCACTCTCATATGTCGCCTTTGAAGTTTGTCAGCACGCGAACGTCATGTTTTAGACGGAAACATAGACTTGAATTGAGAAATTTGTGACAAGCTACGACAGAACTGTAATTTAAATTTTTAGAGATTAATAATTTAGTACATTTGAAATACTTTAATCTATTCTTCAACTAAAAGTACGAATACAATAGTGTATATTATATCTGAAGTTGCCGTAAATAAATTAAACCGGGTTAATTTGTCTATGCAGACCAGATAAAATGTCACCGAACAGCACTGGTTCCGTTTAAAACATGGCCGATTCCGTCTGCGCGAACGAGATGCGCGTACTTATTTTTTCAAGCAGAGTGGGCATTCTGATTGTTTATTATTCTGTGCCTTTACTGTCCCACAGCAAGAAAATGCAGTTCCTCAATTCCTTCTAGGAGCTTTTTTCTGTATCTATTTTTTACATTTTTAACATTTTTCTTATGAATATAAGGGATATATTATATAATCCCCCAAAAATAAAACCTGGCAAAGCTTTTCTCGAAACGTAAAAAAAAACCAAATTATTTTTATAAAAAATCTCTCCGAAGATCGGTCAAATAAAATATCATATAGGGGATGTGTAGTTATGTGTAACTGTTCCAAACTTCCAACATTCCAACCATGAGCCATGAAATGTTCCTCTAACTAGTTTAGAGGAATCCATGTATAATTTATTAAATTTGGAATGATTTTATAGTTATACCAAAGATAAAACTATGAAGAAGACATAATGCAATAAAAATAATAATAATTAGATTCTATTAATTAAACATGAATTGTGTGAATTTTTGTAAAAGAACAACTTTAAATGTCAAAGTTGTGTCCAGGTTATATCAAGTTATTTACTGCTCATTTTGAAGTAAAGTAACATTTCTAAAACGTATATAATTAAAATCTTAAATGTGTTTATAATTAATTTCTCAAGTTGATGTGATACGATAAAAAAATGAACATTTATAAATGGTTTTAGTGTTCTAACAAAAGTTATTCAGATAACCTAAAAATTCAAAAATAAACAATGTGGAAATTTTCGCGTAATAGTTATTCTAATGCAATTGGAATTACAACAGACCAATGGAAAGGTGTAACTGTGAAATTTAACAATAAAATAAAGGGTACCATAGTAGAAAAATGGATTAAATACTGGAAACTGTTAGCAGGAGATTACAGAGATGTTGCACTTAACCTCAAAACTGAAATGAGACAAAAGCCCCTGAAATCTGCTGTGTATTTATCGGGTTTGTCATTTCTAGCCTACTGTGGAACACATAATCCAGATTTAAGAAACTTTAGAGCGAAATATATTGATAGCGCTAATCAATTAGCACTGGTAAATTCTTCTGTGGCAAATCCAAACTCTGTTAACCATTTAAAGTATATAGAAAAATGCTTTAACGCAAATCTCATAAGATATATAAATTTAGCTGTATTTTCTATTGTATGGGTTGATGAATTTAGTGAAGATTGTGATAATTATGAATGCAATTGTTCTTATTTGCAAGTTCCGTATAGACGTTTTGGAGAAAGAATACTTGACATTGGATTCTTGAATACTTGGTGGATTATATCAAGAAAGATGTTGGACTATGATGTTAATTATTAATTGTTTATTCTTTGGTTAGAAATAAAAAACAACTTACCTTAAATTCCTCCTCCATATTATTGTCTAATGATTTAAGTTTATTTTTTGTAACAGGACTCATATCCCTAGCACCTGAATCCCACTCCCACCTGTCTAGTTTTCCTAAAACATGGGTCATAAAGTAAAAAATATTTGTACAAACAACAGTAAAACAAACCTTGATCTATGGTGTCTCTAGTACTAGTCTTCAGGGCATCAATTTCAGGTCTTATTGCAAGGCGCCTTTGTAAAAACTGTTCATAAGAAATTCTTCCTTGAGCATCTGCTCCTAACTGTAACATTAATTCATCTAAGGAATCTTCAAGACTTAATTCCCTGCAGATGACCAACAAATCTTGACTGAAAACATAAAAACAAAGGATCTGAAACTGTTTCCCTGTGGCATGTGTAAATTAATCATTATTTTGTGTGGCATTAAACCACTGTAAATTGTAACAAGAATTACATTTTAATTTTTTTTGACATTCTGATTTCCAATCCAGAAATCGTTTTCAAAAATTTCTTACTTAATTTAAAAATTTTTGAAAACAATTTCCAAATTGGAAATCAGAATGTCAAAACAAATGTAAAATGTTATTCTCATTACCATAAACTGTATTTTAATCCACATGAAATAATATAAAAAAAATATTTATGAATACAATAAAAATGAATAAGTATTCCATCAGAGATTGTAGAACTAAAATACCAAACGTAGGTAATTTTTGAACAAACTGAAGATATTACGATAATTATAATGAAAATGGTTTATAATTTAAGGAAATAAAAGAAAAAGGATATGACACATAAATTTTCTTTCGAAAAAAAAAAAGGTAATAGATATCTCTAAATAGTTAATTAATTTTTTATCTGAACTTTTTTGTGCTGTGGGAGGGGATAAAAAAATATATGATGTTTATTGAATAAATACTAAAAAGGCTAATTATTCAGCCATTACAATAAGTCTTATGCTTCATCATTGGATGTTAAAGTTTTGCTATGGTTTTATGAATCTGAGTGAGAACTTCTGTAAACATTGGAGTTATGATGATTTGTTACATAACTCATTGGGAGAATTGTGGATAGGGTTGTTGGGGTACCTTTTTGTAAAACTCTTTCAGTGGTTGATAGGCATAGGGAAACCCTTCAACAAGGTGCAAAATTAAAGAAAAAAAAATTAAAACAAAAATATATTAGCTGATATGACACTTAAACCACAGACCGACAAATTTAACCCCATAAACTAGCTAGTTAGGAAAATTTAAGGAACTTAAAGCATTTAAGTTATTTTTTATGTAATTTGGGTTTATCTTTTTTATCTCTTTGTTGGTGATTTATTGCAAGTCCTCCCCCAACGTAAATTCTAGATCTGCCATTGTACTCTTTAGTGTAGACTTCTTTCAGCTATTTCAATACTTTTGACAGTAGGTCTTTTGGTATACAATACTTGAAGGTGACTATATTCCAGTATCAATAAATGAGTAAATTGTTATCTAGTTTATATTGGTATGTTGAAGTTCTGACTTGCTTGTCTCTGCTAATAACTGTTTTCTTTACTAATATTGTTTTATTATTAAATGCAATACTTCATATTTGGCAGCACTAGGAGAATGTAAGCCTGGATTTTGAAGATATGGGAGAGTGAGAAGAGAAATTATTAAATAAAATATATTAAAACTTCCAGGATTTAGAAGAATTTTCTTTTTAGCAATTACAGGTTGTTTTAATATTTTTTTCACAAATAGCTTACTGTAGTGAGGAGTTTAGTAGAACAATAGTTTTTGGCTTTGGTGTAATCAATGTTGGATTTCAGAATTACTATAATGTGGGATATGTTCCATTGTTCATAAACATGATTCACATTTAAACATAAATGGAATATTTTCATAATATCAAGTTTTTTGAGTAATTGCCAATAATTTTTGTCATGACCTCGTGATGTTATCTTTTGATTTGCTAAAATTATAAAAAATCTTAACACTTAATTCATTGATTGATTCCTGCTTCCAAAGTCATCAGTACAGCAATCTTGAACTATCAAGTCTACAATTGACAATTGAAACAGTCTTCTGACTTTCTGAAAGTATCTTAACTTATAGTTTAAAAATTTATGCCTTCTGTAATATTTATTGTATATTTTTAAATTTAAGAGGTAATTTGTTTATTTTTGTATTTTGATACATATTTGGTTGATTTTTGGGTGGTATTTTCTAACTTCCAAGTTATGTTGAGTTCTTAATTTAGTAGTGTACTTAGTAAAAATAAAATTTACAAAATTGGAAGGTTAAATAATTTTATTGTGAGTATGGATCTATTCCAGAGCAAATTCCTCAAGAATTCTTTAAAATTCAGCAATGTTTTTGACAAGAAAGATTTGATACTGTTAGGTTTAAGAATAATAACTGCAAAGAAATAATCATAATAAATAAAAAGTTACATTTAACAAACTAATAACAAGGGAAAAAACTCACCAAGAAATCTAGAAATACTCATAGATGGAGATAAGTTATTTAGGACATAGAACATAATATAGATGTGATGTTTATACGATCATTACTGCACACCATTATTAATTAGTAAAAAACAAGATAAGGAAAATTATCATAAGGTGAAAAAACCTATAAGAAGGAAACCTTATAGAAGGAAGTTGAATATTTTTTAACTATATGGCATAGAATTTTTCTAGGTTGTTAATATGTATGCATTATATCTAAACTAAACATGCAACCAAGTTGAAACTTAAATCAAACAAAAACAAATTTTTTCAGTTTTCATAAATGTAAAATAACTAACAGTAAGGCTCTATGTTTCAAAGAAATTTAAAGTCTACTTAGTATAGTGGATTAAAATATTCAATATACCTATCAATATATCCATCACCATTTGCATCGCAAGCTTGAAAAAGTCTTTTAACGCGTTCCTCTTCACCGATAGAACTTGCACATTCACTTAAACAATCTGTATCAGCCATAACACGTTTAAATCAGTGTATAATACATTTAGAAATTTGGCACTTTTTATAATAGCGAGTTCGAATATACGCTCTTACCGCCTATAAAATTATCAGTCCGTGTTGTTTATCTTACTACTAATTATTTGTTTATATTTTATATAAACAAATGTTGACAATCGCTTATGTCAACTTATACTGTCAATAGTTTGAGACATAAAGTATTGCCTATCGTCCAGGAATATTATGGACCACTCTCATAATGCATAAAAATCGGCCACTCTAAAATGTTAATAAATTTTACTCTTTTAATAATTTTTTGTATGGCTAAATTTTGATATTCTTCTGGACAACTAGAAATAAATTCATATTAGAATAATTCTCATGATTCAGATATCTGAAAAAAGTCGAATTTATAAACACTAGGGTGCTCCGGGGTAACTGGGACCAGGGGGTAACTAACTGGGGCATAGGTGTAGTTCTTATCCTTATTTGTAGGAATTCCAAGTTTAACAGGTTGGCACACCTTCTTACGTAAACAACAGTCGTAAACTCATTTGAAGGCATTTTGTTTCTTAAGTTGATCCAAAATTTTAGTGAAGAAATCTTCAGTTACAACGGTCTGCTTAAGTGAGATTACAGTTTTTCGTAATGTGGTGAGTAATTCTAACGTATTAACTACTTTAATATAAAAATAAACTATGATTTTATCTATAAACATGTAGTTTTTATAACAGGGGTGTTCCAGTTACCCCAAGAATTTTCATAACACGGGGTAAATGGGACAGGACAGAGGGTCAGGGTAACTGGGTTCTAATGAACCCAGTTACCCGAAGCTATTTATAAAATAGCAAATGTAAGTATGTGTGTCTGTATGTTTTTATGATCTGATTGTAATGGAACTTTGGGTTAATTACTATTTAATAACTGGGGATAAGCCACAATTAAAGGTAAAAATACGTTTATTGACGTTTCAATTTCCACTTCGGAAATCGTTCCCGAACGATTTCCGAAGTGGAAATGAGAACGATTTCCGAAGTGGAAATTTAAACGTCAATAAACGTATTTTTACCTTTAATTGTGGCTTATTCCCAGTTATTAAATAGTAATTAATTTAAAATGCGACAAGAAAATAGCTTCAGAACAATATTAAGGAACTTTGGGTGTTTGAAATACTTACTATTGAACTCAATAACTTATGTACTTAATAAGTAAAAATTCAAATTAAACCTTGACTTATACTTGCTTAAGTACATAAAAAATACAATATTTTTTTCTTTGTTTAAGGCTAAGCTATGGTACGAAATTATCAAAGAAAAACTCAGAAGGGTGCTGGTCTGTCCTACTCGGTCGAAGATCTTGCCAAAGCTGTAAATAATGTGAAAAATGGGAACAAAACTTTCGTGGAGCAGCCTTGTTTTACAACATTCCTCGCAGTACCTCTTTTCTGGAACTTGGGGAAAAGGACATGTCTCCTAAGGCCCAAATAGTGGTGGTGGGGGAGTGGCATCTTATATTTCGGCTGCTGATGAAGAGGAACTTGCCAACGGGATAAAAGATATGGAAAAAAATGGGTTCCGTCTAACTGGAGATGAAGAGGTACTTGACATTGTGCAATGTTATATTGTCCAGAACAAAATCCAGCGACCTGGTTCAAATTGGTTAATTTCATTTCGTAAAAGGAATCGCCTCTCAATAAAGTTACCTTAGAGCATTGAACATTCTCGATGTGATCAGACTAATTCTTGGGTTATTTATGATTTTTTGCTAAATTAACTCAACTCTTTGAGGATCTTGGTTTGAATCCCGTAAGCACAAGTACGTACATAAGACAAAGTACGTACGTACGTAAGTACGTACTCTGTAGAGCTCCTGTTAGACCTTGTTAAAAATAACAACAGAAACCCTGAAAAGACAAGGAAAAGAAAAAGATTGTCCACACCTGTGAAATAATCACCACAAAAAAATACCTTAAAATGAAAGAAAATGAGGTGTAGAAAAAAAGCTTTGCTTGAATGGAAGAAAAACGTAAAAAAAGAAATTATAAGAGAAAATATATCCCCGATAGAAGTAAAGAAAAATAAAGGAAAACCGAAAACCACAGTAGAAATTGAGTCCTCAACAAATATAGTGACGTATTTTCAATTCAAGAGAGCGAAAAATACTACCAAGAAAGCTTCTCAGATGAGATTGAAGATGATCTGACATAAATTCCTGGCGACTTCTGCGTCGCTAAAGTTTTTAGAAAAACAACAAATTGTTTTAGACTGTTTGTAGCAAAAGTCATGGAAAAAGAGAATAGAGGTTATAATGTTTCTTTCTTTAAAAGACACAACCAAACCATGAAATTCAAAGAGACAGAAGAGGAGTCGTACATACGAGTGACGTTAGAAAACTGACCAAGCCAACAACTGCAAGTTCTGCTCGCTACAACAACATGATAGGCTTTGCAGAAGACTTAAGTGACCTAACCAATATTCATTAACTTAAGTCGAATTACCTGAAGAAAATTGTCAACTTACATTATATATTTATTTGACCATCTCACACCTACTTATCAAGTTAGAGTAAAGTACTTACTTAAGCAACCACATTATGTTATATTTTTATAAGTTAAGTAACAATCTAATTTTGATGGCAATTTTATTATATAAGTACCATTTAAACATATTAAAACTTTTTTTATTGCCTAGCTTTTTTACCAAAGCTCCGACATGGCGCCAATACAATGCCAGTAACATGAAATGGTCTGAAAATGAGGTAACCAATATTTTTTTCTTATCAATTGAATTTACAACAATAGATCCAGATACCCCGAACAGTTGATGCAATGCTTGTATACAATTTACTCTGGGGCGATCCAGTTACCATAAAGTCGTGGGGCAACTAGGGCCCATAAAGCCTAAAAATATTATTAATAAAAAAATATATGTAAACAAGTAAAAGTAGGTACATTAAATGCAACGTGATAGGCTAGTATAGTTATTAATACCACCCATCCGCCGGGAACATGCCCTTGTCAGAGAATTTACAAAAATCAATACTGATCCTGAGCTGCGCTCCCATGTCGGAACTTCCGCCAGAGACATAAATAGGCTCCGTTCAAGACACCCGCCTCTAAAAACAGCAAAAAGGCTAGTAGATCAAAACTTTAATGTAACTGAACGGTGGAGAGAACAATGGGAGAATAACGCTGCACCAGCTAACTGGAACATGCCATGTATTACAAGCAAACCTGAGGGCTTCAACCAACCGAGACGAATTTGGACCACACTCAATAGAATAAGGACGAACTGTGGCAGATGTTCCGACTCACTTTTTAGATGGGGAAAAATACAATCACCAAATTGCGACTGCGGCGCCGAAAGACAAACAGTAAAACACATGGTAGAGGAATGCCCGATTAGATCCTATAATGGCAAACCCTTCAGATTTCCTGGCTGCTACAAAAGAGTCAATCGAATATATTTATAATCTAGATGTTTGTTTGTAGAATAATATTTTTATATTTACTGTTGTTTGTAATTTATATGAACCTGTTCATATAAATAAATAATAAATAAGTTATTAATAAATCATTATATATTTTTTGCAAATACCCACCAATGTGAGACTTTTCAGAAAAAAATTTGTTTAGTATACATTGAAACGTAACGTTGTAAAACCATGCCCCAGTTACCCCGGAGCACCTTATGCGAGAAAAACAAGAAGTAGGTACCTATCATAGGTTTAATAATCATAAATATTATATTGAAATACAGCTTTTGGATGTCACTCAAAATAATTCTTCATGCAAGCTTGGTTGATTTCCTATACATATACATTACGTTTTAATTTATTTTGATGTCTCGATTCGGTTCAAAGTTATGAATTATTGAATGAAGCATTGGGTGTTCTTTAATTTTGTCATCTGCAAAAATCAAGATATGCCATAATAAAATTTGCTTTACGTTATTTATTGTTTGACAGTTGTGTCTTGTTTTGAAAAAAAGGCTATACAAAAGGGGAAACCAAATTGTAAATATTCCAAGAGAAGACTAAATGCCACTTATCGTGGATGTCGAGGACGATGTGTAAAATAGCTAAGTTTAATTGACCACTTCTCTATGTCGAATTGTAATTTTAAATAAGTAGATAGCACGTAATGTGGGTATCCTACTATGCGAAATAAGAAAGCTCCAGCTGAAGACGGGATATTAGAATTAGAAATAAAAAGTATGGAGGATCAGATTGAGACCCCGAACTCGAACCGAATCCCTCTTGATAATGGCTCCAAAATGGGAGCCGAAACGGGGCTTAAATTCTCAACGCGGTTCTTCCCGAGAACCTAGTGATTTTCATATATATACACACACATATATATATATATATATATATATATATATATATATACATAGGCTAAAACACCCAGTGGTCAGCCTTTTAGGGGGAGAATCTTAATTTGTTTCAATTATATATAAAAAATAAAGGCGTTAAATAAAAACAAATACTTTTATTAGAAACTTTGTTTATTAAATTATCGAAAGAGATTAACTAAATGTAACACAATATGTTAATGATAAAAAAAACACTTAACAAAATATGGTACTTTTCACCTGTAGTCATAGAAACTCTTTATTATAATATATACATTCTCATAAACGTTATCAGCAAATTCAGTACATTTTAGATGATACTATGCAGGACAATTATTGTCACAACCAATATTCTTTAATTCGTTTATTTCTGTGTCACTCATGGACGTATTAATCAGTTCCTCTTCACACGAGTCACACCTTATTCTGCTCACTGTGCACGTTGTACCATTTTTCCTCTTTTTAATGTTTTTGAACTTCAATAGCTTTTCAGCTTTTCTTTTTTGTAATTCTTCACTTTTCTTTCTCCTTCGCTTTTCCTTAGCTTCCTATCTCTTAATTTTTTTAATCAATATATCATTCTTTTTCTGCTCCTTAATTTCTTCCTTCTGCTTCTCAAACTGTCTCCACTAATCGGAGAAAATGGCTCCTATTATATTAATGGACATCTTCTTTTTTATGAGCTGTACAGGTAAAGTTAAATACTTACCTAAAACGGGTGTCAGATTTGTTGATTTGACAACATTGAACAAGATATTTATTTTGTTTTTGATATTTTTTGGACTGTCATTTAATTTGCTTTGCATATTTTGTGTATTATTTTATTGCAAAATATTATTTTCAATGGGGTTTGGATTCCTACACTCTTTATTTGTTATTTTTATATTCTCCGTAATATAGTTATGATTTTCTAAAAGTTCGTCTTCCATTCGATTTTCTCTATCATCCTCCATCTTATCTTGGTTAATGTTTGTTTCTGTTTCAGATTCCTTAGATGATATTTTCAACTTATCATGTGTCGGAGGTTCTTTGTGACAGTTCAGATCTTCTGGCCTATTTTGCATTAAATTCATCAATTTTTGATTGCTGTGTTTCCTGTACTTCACGATATTGTATGACTTCAAATTCGGTTATAATTTCGAAGTCATTTAAAGTCACTTTCTGTCAAATTATTTTCCAGTGTAGGTATAATAACCTATATTTGGTAAACTTATATTAAAAACTTGACCTGGTTGTGACACTATGTTTGATTATGTGTATGAGTAGGAAAACTTTCGTCATTTATTTGTGCCTGGATAATTGAAATTTTTGATACCCTATTTGCTAGCTTTCTTATGAATTAGAATTATGTTTACTGTATTCCAGTGGTCTGGTATGCGTATTTGATCTTGGGCAGTTCATTAATAAGACCGCTAAGATTTTGCAGGTTTTTTTGCCGTAAGTATTTCCACTATTATGAAATCTATTCCAGCTGTTTTGCCGCTTTTCATTTTTTTAATTGTCGATTCTACTTCTTCCGGAAGGACTGGTACATCTTCTTAGTTACTGATTGTATCTTTAAGTATTTCAGTGGATTTGTATAGTTCGCTGTAGAATTTAGTTACGAGTTGTATTAAGAGTATTTCATTTGTCTGTAATACTGGTGTTTTCGTTTATTAGAACAACAATTTGCTTCTTCCCAATGATTAATGCTTTTCTTGTTTTCTTATAGTTTTTTATGTTTCCTATGTTCATTTTGTTGTTGCGGGCCTCCGATTTCTTTTGCACTATCAAGGATTGTTTCCATTAATAGAGAGCTATCCATTTGGTCATGTAATCTTTCATTAATTGTCCTTTAGTAGTTTTAACGTCTAAGTTTTCTTTTAAATTGTTCTTTTATACCGGTTATTTTTGATTTTGCGATTAATGTTATTCTTTTCAGTTTTAAATCTAAAAAATAAGATACTAGTTATTTCTACTACTCTTTCGTTTCCATTTCTTGTTGATTACGAGTCCATTACTGACTGTTCTGCCCGTTGATGTTCCTCAGTAGGAGAATGTCTTTCTTGACGCTAATTCCAATATTTTGCTGATTCCTATCACGTCCCATTTTCTATTTTCAGTTTTTTTTTTCAGTTCTAAAAGTCTGGATTGATTGTTATTTGATCTGCGTTGTTATTTTGAGTAGTAGTTTTAATCTCCGCAGATTCTTAGCACCCTCTGCTCTCCTGGCTTGATCCAGAAAGCTAGCCATTTCAGGGCCATGATTTAAGTGTGTATTTCGTGTAAGTGCTGTGAGGCGTACCTTACCACGCTTCCTCAGTGCGGGTTTTTATTTTCATTAACACTTGAAATATTATAACATACAACAATTTTATAATTGATGTTCTTTCTTTAAAATATTCGGTGGAAAATGAGTGTTCATCTAGTAGTTCGCTGACGTGTGCCATTTATGGGGCACCGAAACTCGCCTTTCACCTTTCTCCTTCTGTTACCAGAGATTTGAATGGTTACCTACCAACTTTTTAAATACTATAATAAACGCAAATAGTACCAATATTCTCTCGGCTTTTTGCCTTTACCTTTTCTCTTCATTTATCCAATAAACTCAAAATCACAAAAGTCAAAATTTTTCAAATCACTGCATTGACGACAATTAGATCAAATCTCAAGTACCAAAAAATTGTTTTATTTATAGAAATATTTCTAGCCTTTTATATCCTACATTTGACTTCTTGAAGAATGCATATTGGCGGGCTTAAAGTTAAGAGCCATCTGGTAAAATAAAACAAGAAGAGCAACCACTGATAACGGTAGTAAGAGAACAAAAATGGATGTGAAGTCAAATTGGAATCTTTAAGGACAAGTAAAAAGGACCTAGAACGCAAATTAAATTAAGAAGTGAAGATCAGTTAGAAACGTTACCAGCAATGCCCGAAAATTTGACAGGTATGAATGAGGTAAATTGGGAATTACAAGAATTAAGAAATGAACAAAAAGAATTTAAGGTTTTAGATCACATAAGTTGAGTCACTTGGATCTCACCTAACGGACGACACCGAAATCAGATCGATTACATAATGATTAAACATCGCTGGAAAACATCTATTAGCCAATGTAAAACACGACCTAGCGCTGACTGCGGCTCTGACCACCACCTTCTTGTTGCAACGCTAAAGCAAAAATTCAAGGCATGTGCTAGGATCCGAAACAAGAGGATATCAAAAATAAAAGATACACAACAATTTAAAATCCAATGTAATGAAAGATTCGAAAATATTTTACCAACTATCGTCACTCATGATTCCGAAAAGATTTGGTTATCTTTTAAAAATACCTTGATACAGACCTTGACTGACTGCGAGGCACAGTCTAATGCCGTCTCAACCGGACCAAAAAAAGTGTGGATGTCTGCAGATACTTTTGACCTCGTTGAAGAACGTAAAAAACTTAAAATTGCTGGAATCGAGAACCCTCTCAGGAATTCCCAGTACCGACAGCTATCTAGAGCTATTCAGGCTGCTTGTAGACGAGACAAAAATAAGCATATAGAGAAAATCTGCAGAGAAATTCAACTACACGCCGACACAAATAACACCAAAGAACTCTTTGATAAAGTCAGACAACTCACACGTAAATTCAAGCAGAAATCTTGGTATATCAAAGATGATGAAGGTAATGTACAGACAGATTTGGACAAGGTTATTGATGTTTGGAGGGCGTATTGTAAGTCTTTATACGCCAATACGGACCAGATGCCAGCGGACGCCCCGTTTGTACCTGACTGCCAGACCTCCACTTTCCATTCTCCTTCAACAGAGACACACCACACTAGTTTTGAGTCTGAACCTGACATACTTTTTTCCGAGGTGGAATTCGCTTTAAAAAGACTTAAGTTAAAGAAAGCAGCAGGATATGATCTCATTACTGCAGACGTCTTGAAGCATCTTCCGGAATGTGGAGTGAAAATATTACATCGATTGTGCAATGAAATATGGCACACAGGCGTCTGGTCTGAGGATTGGAGAAAGACCATAATCATACCTCTTCATAAGAAAGGTTCAACAAATAATTGTAACAACTACAGGCTATTAGCTCTAATATCACACGCCAGTAAGGTGATCCTCTACATACTGCAACGGCGTCTAGAAAACTTCATAAGTTGGCAAATAGCACCTGAGCAGGCTGGATTTGTAAAGGGCAGAGGTACTAGAGAACAAATCCTTAATGTACGAAACATCATAGAAAAAGCCAGAGAATACCAGATCCCGATATTTATATGTTTCGTCGATTATACAAAGGCCTTTGATAATGTTAGATGGGACAAACTATGGAACATATTGACGACAATGTGTGTACCTAAACACTTGACTCACCTTATTAGCAAACTGTATCAAGATAACCTGGCATATATTCGAATGGACGGATATCTGTCTGACAAATGCACTTTGGAGAAGGGAGTACGCCAAGGATGCGTTTTATTTCCCTTATTATTTAACATCTATTCGGAGTTCATAATGCGCAGAGTTTTGGATGGTTGGGAGGGAGGAGTAAACCTAGGTGGTGTTAAGATATCTAACTTGCGTTTCGCAGACGACACTACACTTCTAGCCTCTACTCCAGAAGAAATTATTAAAAAAACTCGAGGTAGAAAGTGCTAAATTTGGACTCATGGTTAACTACAACAAAACCAAAATCATGGTTATTGATCGCCAACAACAGTTTCCTGAAACCCAAACTATTGCGGGATGCGAGGTAGTCTCATCTATGATATATCTTGGAGCTCTAGTTAACAACACAGGCAGTTGTGAATCCGAAATTAGAAGACGCATTCAACTAGCAAGAGCAGCAATGAGTGAACTAAACGGGGTCTGGCGTGATCGTCACATTACTATGACAAACAAACAGAGACTCGTTTCAACTCTGGTCTTTTCCATATTTTACTATGCATGCGAGACATGGACAGTCAAAGAATCAGATCGACGACGTATAGACGCCTTTGAAATGTGGACATGGAGACGCCTGCTTCGAATTCCATGGACGGCTCGCCGTACAAATATCTCGGTTCTGGATGAAATTAAAACCGGATCAGCGTCTCTGCAGTACCGTTTACTCTAGAATTTTAAAGTTCTTTGGCCATATCCATCGAAGTGATCACAAAATGGAGCGGTTGGTGGTCCAAGGAAGGCCTCATACTCAACGCCAACGAGGAAGATCTCCACAGCGATGGGCGGACATTACTAAAAAGCTTCTCAATAAACAGTATACTGAGGCAATACATATAACTGATGACCGCGACCAATGGAGAAATATTATCAATCAAACTGTCCGAGCTGCTGAAGTCCAATTATGAACCACAACACATCTACTAAGATGTTAATGACTGTGATGATGAAGTTGAGTCAAAATTTTTAAAAGAAATTTCTCCAGTGCAATGTGTTTCAATAAACCAGTCTGAGAAAACTGCTTAAAACAAATTTCACACTTGTAAGGTTTCTCTCCAGTGTGCACTTTTAAACGTGTTTTCAAATGATATCCTCTACTAAACTGCTTAAAACAAATTTCACACTTGTAGAGGTTATTTCCATTGTGCACTTTTAAACGGTTTTTTAAATCAATTGCTCTATTAAATTGTTTAGAGCAAATTTTATACTTGCGATGTTATTCCCCAGCATGTACTCTCGAATGTTTTCGAAGGTGACCTACTTGAGAAAACTGCTTCAAACAAATTTCACACCTGTAAGGTTTTTCCCCCGTGTGCACTCTAAAATGTGATTTTAAATGACTTGTATTAACAAACTGCTTAAAACAAATTTCACACTTGTAAGGCTTTTCCCCCGTGTGCACTCTAAAATGCGATTTCAAATTACTTGTAGTAACAAACTGCTTAAAACAAATTTCACACTTGTAAGGCTTTTCTCCAGTGTGCACTTTTAAATGTGTTTTCAATTCATCTGCTCTACAAAACTGCTTAAAACAAATTTCACACTTGTAAGGTTTCTCTCCAGTGTGCACTTTTAAATGTGTTTTCAAATCATATCCTCTACTAAAATACTTAAAACAAATTTCACACTTGTAAGGTTTCTCTCCAGTGTGCACTTTTAAATGTGTTTTCAAATCATATTCTCTACTAAACTGCTTAAAACAAATTTCACACATGTAAGGCTTTTCTCCAGTGTGCACTTTTAAATGTGTCTTCAAATGATATCCTCTACTAAACTGCTTAAAACAAATTTCACACTTGTGAGGTTTTTCCCCAGTATGTACTCTCAAATGTTTTCTAATATAATCTGCTTGAGAAAACTGCTTTAAACAAATCTCACACTTGTAAGGTCTTTCCCCTGTGTGCACTCTCAAATGTGCTTTCAAATAACTTTTAGTAGTAAACTGCTTAAAACAAATTTCGCACTTGTAAGGTCTTTGTCTAGTAGCAACCTTATTACTTTTATTTAATATGAAATTAGTTTTTCGTTCAGCATGTTGACTTGTATAATTTCCTTCGCAAGATGAATCTTCAATTATTGTTTCCATACTTTCCATTTTCAATTCGTCTTCAGAATAACCTAAAATAAAAACCAACTAGAATATAACGATTTGAGTACAAGGGAAAATGAATGCAATAATCGAAGATTATTGCATTAATTAATACAGAATCACAGAAGCCTGTGTTTCTGTATTCTATATTATGTATATAGTAATATACATTATTGTTATTGTCTTTTAATGTGTACCTCAATGCATTCAGTATAACCATATTAACAACAAAAAACCAATAATATTATTATACCACATGGAGGTATCACAATGACTGTGAAACTTCTATGAATCACATTTGTAAACTGGAATAAGCAGGATGACCTACTTCCGGATTTGTGGACTGTACCAGAATTCTCCTAAAGATATCAATTAATGTACTTGGTACACAATGGCAAAGAAGTATAAGTTCTTTTAAATTTTTCTATAAAAAATAAGTATATATGTAAAGGTATACAAAATGTTACAAATTATTAAACAATATGTCGACTATTTATAATCTTTTGAAAACTGGACATATGGAAGTGATACTTTAAAACTCCTCTGTTTAAGAATATCTTCTTATTCTTCTTACCGCATTCCTTATGCACTATAAAAAAGTGTCAGATATTCAATAAAAAAAATGTAAAACTCTAAGAATCTGTAAGAAATGTCCATCAGATCAGGCTCATTAAAAGAGAATGACTTAAAAACAATAAAAATTTGACCTTAAGAAACTTCCTAAAATTGTATTAAGAAATGGATCTAATTTTATCAGTTTAATTTTTTAGTATTGTTCACAATTTTATTTTCATAAACACTTGAAATATTATACAAAAATTTCGTAATTGATGTTCTTTCTTTAAAATATTCTGTGGAAAATGAATTTTCATCTAGTACAGTGTTTACATTTTTTAATTTATGATAAAATTTAAGATTATAAATAGAAATGGTAACGTTTATGTGAATCATTAGAATTATTTTTTACTTTTAATACATAACAGACCATGTAGACTTAACATATTTAAAAAATATGCATATTGTCCATAAAACTAGGTAACTGTTAGTTGAGGTATATTTAAATATAGGAAAAATGTGGGAAGTAAAGTATTATAGTGATTTTGTATTGATTACTGTGATTTTAGGTTTTATGTTGAAACTATAAAAACAGGAAGCATTTCAAAAAAAATTTAATATTGCTTAAAAATGTGATGCATGCTAGATGCCTTGTCACTGAAATGTTCTTGTAAAGATTAGTCAAAGCAAAAATAGAAAAGAATACTTAACTCTAGATTTCTTACTTGACAGGATTTGAGTACATTGTCTGTGAATTGAATATATATATATATATATATATATATATATATATATATATATATATATATATATATATATACCACTACCACTAAACACTCCAGGGGGGGATACACTGCTTAAGCTCTCTAGATCTATGCTAAGAAGTAGATCAGTCCTCATTTTCTTTATTTAATTTTTCCTGTTATTTTTCTCCAGTGTTTCCTATCTCTGGTTTTTTTCTCTCCATTGCCGTATGTCCGCCCTTTTGGGATCATTTGTTACTTCTTGTAGCTATGTAGATCTTGGTCTTCCACATCTTCGTTTACCAGCTGGAGTCCATTCCAATATTGAAAATATTGTTGTAGATGGTCCTGATCTCCATATATGTCCTAGACATTTTGCCCTTTGCAGTTTTATTTTACAAACTATATCCTCTTTAATTTTGTTTACTAGTTCATGATTCATTCTTTGTCTATATTGGTTTTCATAAAATTTTTATTGGTCCTAATATTGCTCTTGGTATTTTCCTTTCTACTATTCTAAGGTCTCCCTCTTGTTTTTTTGTCATGCTAAGGGTTTCAGCAGCATACATCATAGTCGGTCGAATTATTGTTTTATATATCTTCATTTTCGATTTCTTGCTCAGTAATTTATTTTTTAGAAGTTTTTTATTTGCATAGTATGTCTTATTTGCTGTAATTATTCTTTCTTTAATTTCTGTTTCCCTTTTTCCATTGTTTGTTAATATTATTCCCAAAACTTAAACTTTTCTACTTCTTCAAATATATATTGTCTAATCTTTTTGTTTTCATATTTTTTGTCAAATCTCATTATTTTTGTTTTTTCTTGATTTATAAACCCATTACTTTCCCTTCTGCTACCAATTCTTTTAACATATGTTCCATTGTTTTTCTGTTCTTTGTTATTACCACAATATCGTTGGCATATGCTATTATTTGTCCCTCTCTCGTTCTAAGTGTATCTTTGTTGATTTTTCTGACTATATATTTCATTGTCATTATTATTAATCGTCTTAATATGTTGTGTATTCTCATTGCTCTCATAGCTGTAAGTAATTTCGCTCTGTTTATTAGATCAAATACTTGTTGGAAGTCTATAAAAGGCAGTTCAATTTCTATTTTATATCCATAAGCTTTCTCCATAATTTGCTTTAGCATATGTATGGCATCTGTTGTTGACTTTCCCCTAATTGTCTCCTTTGGGTCTCCTTTTTTATGAACTGTGATAATTTGTCCTTTGTAACATTCTTCTGGCATCTTTTCTTCATCCCATATGACTTTTATTAATTGGTATATTTTTTCTCTGAGTTCATGTCCACCATATTTTATAAGTTCCATGTTTATACCGTCTATACCTGGTGCTTTACTGTTGCAACTACTGTTTATAATTTCCTCAACTTCATCTTTCGTTGGTTTTTCTAGTTCGGTTTCTATCATTGTGGTCTCTTCTTCCATGTTTTCATTTAAGTCTTGGTCCTCTTGTACTGTTAATAATTCTTTAAAATAATCATTCCAGATTTCTTTAAACTCTTTGTCATTTTCTGATACTTTTCCATTTGTATCCTTCATGCCTTTTATCTTTCCTTTAAAAGTTTTGTTTTGCTCGCTAATTTTCTTATAAAATGCTTTTGTGTTTCTGTTTTTGTTTTCTTTTTTATTTCATTTATCTTATCAGTTAACCAGGTTAGTTTAATTTTCCTTATTTGTTTCTTACACTCTGTCCTTAATTTGTTGTTTTCTTCTTTATATTCTTGTCTATTTGTTCTGATCCACTTTTGTCTTATTTCTATCTTCTTTTTTAACATGTTATGACAGTTTTGATTATACCATTCTTCTTTTTTGTTCTTTCTCTCTATCCCTACATGTTCAGAAGCTGTTTTATTTATAATTTTTTTTATATTTCTCCATTCTGTTTCAACATCTTCTGTATGTTTACAGTATTCCTTTAGTTTTTTGCTTATATCTTCTGCATATTTAATTCTTCGATCTGTAACATTCAGTTTTTCTATGTACTATTTGTCCTTTGTTGTCTTGTTTTTTAGTGTTCTTTTGACTTTTCGTCTTAACATTGCGGTTACCATAAAATGGTCTGTGTCTGCACCTCTACATGTTCTCATGTCTGTTATCAATCTTTGCTTTCTCTTTGTGATCAGTATATGGTCTATTTGGGACCATGTTTTTTGGTCTGGTGAGATCCATGTTATTTTGTGGTATATAGGGTGTGCAAATTTTGTACTACTGACAATCATATTGGTGCTAGTTGCTAAGTTGCATAATCTTTGACCATTATCATTTGTTTTTTCATGTAATGTGTATTTACCTGCAACTTGGTTATCGTAGTCTTTCTTGCCTATCTGAGCGTTAAACTCTCCCATTACCAGAATTGTGTCTTCTTTGGGTAAAGACTCAATTTCTTGTTCCAGTTTCTCATAAATGTTATCTTTTTCCTCTGCTACAGCACTTTCAGTTGGTGCATATACATTTATGATGGATATATTAAATGGTTTGGAGTTAATTCTCAGGTAAGCCATGCACTCATTTATTGGTTTAAATTGCATATGATTTTGTATTTTTCCCGTAGTTATAAATGCAACTCCGTATTGCCTTGTTTTTCATGTCCAGAGTAATGTACTTAATGTGTAAAAAAATGCTGAAAGTCAGACAAAACTGTAACTAAAGTTTAGCACAAATACTGTAAACTTACTGTAACTCAGATTTCTTTTTCTGTGGTTCACATTTCTTTTGTTAACAGAATGTCATTTAACTAAAACTAAGTACTTAATGTGTCATTATACTTAATGCTGTTAAATTGTATTTAAGATTACAATTATATTAGCCTTTAAAAAATTATTCCTATTTATATTACCTACTTCTAAATTAATTTGGGATGAATTAATCAACCAATATATATGCAGTGCGTCTATATTCCTTGCTTAAACTCTAATCACTAACCTTTTTCAGTTTTGTGGTTTTCTTCAAATGGGTTAAGTTTATTTTCATGTTGTTCTATATCTGTATTTATGGGACATTTATTTGGCCCATATTTATAAACGATGCTCAAGTATGGATCGATACTTGAGATCGACCTTGAATCAAATTTGTGTTCTATAAACCGTTCTCAAGACGAGAGGCTAATTACCACCTTGAATTCCATCTTCTCATTGGACGACTGAATGACATTTTTGACATCAGTTAGTGAGGTTAGGTAATCAGTATGTTCTATCTTTTTATTCGACGATTTTGTCACGTGACCTATTGAAGTTATGTTTAAATTGTTTAGGAAAAAAATATATGAAAATATGACAATGAAAAATGATATTTCCTTGAGTTATAGAAATAGCAGGTCGCCGGTTAGATTACATCAATAGGGCTGCAGCAAAGTGTTGAATAAATATTATACTTAAAGATTATAGAGAGAAGCTGTGTTACTTATTTTTTTTTAATGCATTTGATTGCCCAATACAAGGGCCATCTACATCAACAACTACCTCAATTGGTAAGAGATTGTTTTATTAGAAAGCTGTTACTTTATGTGTTTTACATGCTGTTTTCCACTACAATCTATAATGAATCTTCAAAGTAGAGGACAAGTTTTATTGGAGAGTACCAACCAAAAATTATTTGTAGAAGGATAAAGACAAACTGTTTATTTTGATTACAGTTTTGATCCAGTTGAACTGTACCAGCCGCTTAATATTGAAGTAGAGAAAATTGCAGAAACAGGTACAAATATTTTAATGCACTATTTTAAAATTTGGCATGAGAAGTTTGGGACAGGTGCAAATTTACAATCATAGAAGAAAAAAAAGACAAGAAGCTGTAAAGGGCAATCAATAAGGGCACAGTAAAATGGGAATATTTTAAAATATTATAATCTGACAGATTTGAGGACTTTAGAACAATTTGTAGATAGTTTGTGACAATGTATCATTATCATCATCAGTGGCATCACATCTTTCTTCAGAACAATCCTCCATTGACCCCTGTATCTGACAACTCTTCTCCATTTTCTAATTCCAATAGATTTTAAATTATCCTCTAGGTTGTCTTGATACCTAAATCTTGGTCTTCCTCTGGCTCATTGTCATATCAGCCCTGTTTTGTCAAAAACCTTTTTAACTATTGCACCTACCTTTTGCCTAATTAAATGCTCTATCCATGTAAGCCTTGCTTTATTAATGAATTTTATGTCAGGTTCCCCAAAGCTTCTATAAAACTTGTAATGTCTGTGTTATAAACATTGTTCTTTGTAGTAGTATCTTTTAGGTGTATTTGTATTGTAGTATGTTTTAGGTTTGATTTAATTTTTGAATTTTTAATTGATTGTAAGGTATATAATATATATGGTATAATGCTTATTAAATTATAAACATTTTTATATAACAATTTTATAACACAAAGTTTATGGCAATATTTCTTAGTATTTTCTAAGGGTTTTGAACCACTTTGTAATATATTTTAAATTTGTTTCTTTTGACCTTTTTGCAATTAATTGTAACATACAGGTTTTATGTTTTTTTTTTATTTAACAATATATAAAATGATACCTTAATTGCAAAATATCAATCAAATTCTCTAATGATCAAGCTGATCAAAAACATTTTTATTTAAAAATTTTATAATACAAAATTTGCAGTAATAACATTTCTTCATACTCTCTAAGGGGTTTCAAAACTTTTAGGCCAGGTTATAATATATTTTTATTTTATTGTGTCATATTTGTAGTTAATTGTAACATACATGATGTGTTTGTATTTAACAATATATAAACATTTTTATTTTAAAATGTTATGTTTAAAATAAAAAACACAGTTCGCAACAATATGATATCTTCATATTCTCTATATGGATTTTAAATACTTCCTTTTTTCCCCCCATAATCTATGCTGCTGTTGTAATAATCATTACATCATGTTTTTTGATTATTTATGTTTAAAAGAGTAAGTAGTTTTCAAGTTATGTATTTGTGTTAGAGGATATGTTTAAAATACATAATCTTATTTTATTGCTATATTCCATTTTCCACTAGTCATAACTAGTCACTAATAAAGTTATACATTTAGTAAATTCCATTTCAAATGATTTTTGATGTTTGAGTTCATAAAAAATCATAATTATAATTTTTATTATACTAAAACAATTTTCCTTGGTAAATTTTCAGATCTCTAGCTTGTTAATAAAATGATTGGATACAAAAGACAATACCATTGAAAAAAATATTTATTTAGACTACTGTAACAATAAATCAATTTAATACATTGTCAAAGTTGCCTCCTTTCATTTCAAAACATTTTTGAATTATATCAGAAAAATTTTCTCCTAACCTTCAGAAATATGTTTGGTTGATAGGGTCTTCATATGTCCCCAAAAATAAAAATCTAGGGGATTAAAGACATTCATGTGAAATGAGCCAAACAATAAGATTATGTATTTGTGTATATGTGTAACACTCTATCTCAGTAATGTAGAATATTTTATTTAAGTGTTTTAGGTTAAACCTTATATATTAAAAAATGATGAAATAAATAAATTATGTTTATATTATATATATTTTTATTTATTACGTTATCATTATAGGAATATATTGATTGTAAAATTATATCACTAAATTACATTATATTAAAAATCTATATATCACTATATAGGTATTATAAAATTCAGGTTAACAACATGGCTTTGCCGAAGGAAAGTCTACATGCACAAACTTAATACTGTATACTAATTTTATTGCTAATTCAATCGAACATAAGGGTCTCCAGTTGATGCTATCGACACAGACCTCTCTAAAGTCTTCCACAGAGTTAACCATGATCTGCTTATTGCTAAATTACAAGGATATGGATATGAAGGTAAAAAAATGAGTGGATAAAAGTAGTTATGTGTCTGGTAGGTGTCAGTATGTAAAATATGGAAATTGTTTATCTCACATATTGTTGAATAAGGTTTCTTACAAATGAAACACATTAGACATTTTTAATATAATTTAAAAAAACACAAAATAAACCAAAATGAAGTATTGAGTAAATATTTTTAACAGGAGGTTCACATTCACAACAACAACAACAATAAACAAAACACCCAAAAATACTGAATTCCTAACCTCAATAACTGGTGTCAAAAATGTCATCCAGTCGTCCAATCAGAAGATGGAATCCAAGGTGGTAATTAGCCTCTCGTTTCTCAAGCACGAAGTCGAGCTTGAGATCGCAAAAATGACAGCTCGTACTCAAGCATCCGATGGACCTGCCTTGAGCACGGGATCCTAACCTAACTTGTTTGTTTATATTTATGAATATTTCCAATACAATATTTTCTTTGTTTTTTGAGATTAATATTGTCGTTCAACATCCAGGATAAAGTATTGGTAGCTTATTATTTGATCAAAGTTGATTAAAAGTTAGAATGGAAAGAGGGCAAATTCCAGAATTATTATGAATAGTGAATATGTATGCAGTGCAGACACAATCTACTGTATTATAGCCAGGTATTTATTGATAATTGGCCAAATAA
This sequence comes from Diabrotica balteata, assembly GCA_918026665.1. Classification (NCBI taxonomy): domain Eukaryota; kingdom Metazoa; phylum Arthropoda; class Insecta; order Coleoptera; family Chrysomelidae; genus Diabrotica; species Diabrotica balteata. The sequence continues at coordinate 92,671,708 of OU898282.1, forward strand.
AAAATAGATTATTTGATAAATACATCTTTTTAGGCAATGATCAACAAAATAGATATAATAATAGTACACATGTAATGTGTAAATGGATATTTGGAACCTGGAAAATATGGTTTTCCTGTCTGCAATGAGGCCTACAAACCAAATTAAATACATATCTTGCATAATAAGTGCTACAGCAGTACTTTGCAATATATGTTTACAGGAAAATAATGATAGTGATGATGATTTTCTAGAAAGTAGTAAATAGAAACTTTAATGATGTGGAATGAGGTTTAAATTTTAGGAGACATTTTATTCACCAATGTTATGCATGGGAATGTAAATACAATATTGAATACTTATATTATGTATGTTCTACCTTATTTCTCAAAATGTCAGAATGATTATCATTACTTGATTACACTTTTTGTTGGTTTTTTTTATTTTATATCTTATCTTTGTTTAATTCAAAGTTGTTTATTTTGAGAATTAAATACCTATATTATATTAGATATAGTATGTTTTTGTCTTATTTATAAAAATGTGTTTGTTTTAATTTTAAAATAAATGAGGGTTTTCCCTCACTATGCTCAGACAACTCAAGTAAGTATGTCTTCTCTGAGTACAAGGAGTTTCCCTCATTTTAATTAAGTGTTTATTCCTTTCATAAAACCTTTCCTTACCAAATAAAAATTAATACAAATTTAGAATATTAATATTCTTTATTTAAAAAATTATAGTTATAATTAAATACAATGTAAAATAGATTATTTTATTTTATAGCTTCAGCTATCAGGAGTAAACTGTACAACAATTAGAACATTACAAAAATATAAAGTAATTATATATATATATATATATATATATATATATATATATATATATATATATTTAAAATATATTCAATGGTTGAATATCAGAGGTTTTATCAGTCAATAATTGGCAAATAAGTCGTCAACTACTTTATTGATTTATTTGAATACGTTTCGCTTTTATTTTTAAAAGCATCATCAGTTCACTACAAATAAAAAAGATTTTAGCATATAAGTATACAACCACCAGGGTTCATACTTACAAAAACAATTTGTAGATTTTTTAAAGGATGTTATAAAAACTCTATAATAACTTAACATTAAAGATTACAAACTAAACAAGAGAAACAAGACAAAAAAATACAAGAAAAACAGTAAGAATACTATTGTTCATTTAATTTTAACCGATGGCTTCATTATATATATATATATATATATATATATATAAATATATATATATATATATATATATATATATATATCGAAGTAGCAGCAATTTATTAAAAATTTTTAATAATTTTCTGTAAACAACATAAAAATATTATGAACTATGTATTGCAATCAATACTTAAAAAAAATGAAAAAGAAACATACATAATCAAAAAACAAAAGACTCTACAACAAATAAAAAGGTAAAAAAACCATATCTTACCAGCAGAAATTAAAATATTAACAATCTTAAATCTACATTAAATACTATCTAGAAATAAAATAAACAGGAACGAGAATAGAAAGAAAATAAACATGATTTTACAACACAAAGTATATTTTTTTCGTCTTTATAGAGGGGGGAGGGTCTGAAATCTTAAGACATCTCAGTCCAGGATGCCGCCTGACTGACCTTAGTGCAGGATTCATTCTTCGTAGTTCCGGCGATAGTTCCCGAGGTACTTTAAAACATCCTCTCTTCGCTGATTCTACGTCAAATGCCTACCTGCTAAAACAGACCCTACTCTGACATTCAGTGCTCCTAAAGTGAAAAGGCCACTGAAAGACCGAGTTAACACTTCCCAAACACTATCTTCAGTTGGGAATAAGCCACAATGTTTTGTATGTTATGGTTACTGATGTTTTAATCTCTATGACCAGATATTGTTACCAAAAATACAAAATTGTGATTTATTTTCAGAAAATAAATCACAATTTTGTATCTATGATAACAGCCTCTGGTCATATAGATTGAAAAATATCAATAAATAAACATATTATGGCTTATTTCTACATTTTCCCTAAAACTGCAGAGTATCCAACAAAGGAAAAAGATCTTCTAGCGCCTGAAAATAAACAATTAATTATAGACAAATTCCAGTGACAAGTCAAACATGATAAAATCTATAATTACCCTTTTTATAGTCTATTAACTTCAATGAAGCTAATTCAGCTTCATCAATAGCTCTCTGCCTCTCCTTCTCAGCTGCTTCTCTTAAGGCTTTTGCTTTCAGCATATCTTCTTCTAAAATCTTCATTTTCATCCTATGAATCTCGTCTTGCTGCCTGATGGTATAAACAGGCAGCAAGATGTTGACCTCAGGTTGGCAGTTATAATTTGTTGCTATGAACTCCCAAGCCATATTTTTCTCCATTACTGAAGTGGAAAACAGTTTGTCCTTTTGTTCTCTACCACAGCGTTTTCTGTTACCAGCTGAATTAGGAGAACTTTTTCCTTTGTTGAGTAAGGTGCATATTTACTGATATTTCCACTCATCTAAAATTTACATAACCAATTTATTTAGCGTACGGCTTACACATGCAATATAATTATAATGATTGTAACGCATTACATACATATAAATATATCCAAAAACAAATATACATATATAAGCATATATTTTGAACATCAAAAATTATGCCTCAGACACAGTAACAAAATAGAAATTAATTCTGTAGAATAAATATTTTTTATAACATATTACATACCTTAAAATACTTAATATCCAGTATTAATTTCAAACACAAAATATTAATATCAAACACAAAATTTCAGTAAGTAGCATAAACTAAATTTGGCGCTAAAAGTTTAGTCACAATTATGAGAAAATTGACAGAATCTTCTTTTTTTCGATGTTTATTCCTAATTTACTTTTACCGTACTAATTTTTTCTTGCTTGAGATCAAACTTGTACGAGAATACCCGAAGTATCGTTTATAGAACACAACAAATACTTGAGCATGACTTTGACGTAAGTTCGACTTGGCCAAGCACGTTCTCGAGCACGATCTTGAGTACCGACTATAAATACGGGGCTAGGTCTAAATAATATTTGTCCTGTGTACTTTGCCTATTGGATGCCTCCTGAATTTCACATTTAAAGCCATTAAAAAGATCACCATCCAACTCATTATACTCTGTTTCTATTTTAAACGTCTCTTCGCTAATTTCTTGTTTTACTTCCATTTGATTACACTTGGTTTTTGATTTTGGGTTTGGTTGGGGCAATGAACATGAACATAACCTCATATATTTGTACGTGTTTGTACTATTTGACATTAAATGTAAAATCAGTGTTGCCATATACTCAATCATTTCATACCATCGAGCAATAAGACAATCGAGCTCGATGTTTCAACGAGAGCTTAATTTCCCGACTAGGCACCCCCCACCACCTAAACTTTTGGGAATGGAACAGTTTGAATTTGACAGTTTGACATTTATGAATTTGTTTGGACTTAATCTAACTTTATTTGATTTCTTATGTTTATATTTGGTGTCTTATTATTATTTTTTATATAAATGCCTGTAACGTGTAAATATTGTGATAAAATGTTTTCAAGACAATTTACTTTAAATAGACACGTCACACAAATTCATTTTAAACAGATTGAACGCATATTTTATGCTAAAAATGTATGGGGTTTTAAATGTTTGGAACTTGATTGTGATAATTCCTTTCAGCAAGGAAAATTTTTAATTAATCATTTGGAAAATGTTCATAATTTAAAGTTTGAAAGTCAAACAATTAATTTTACAAATATGGATGGTAAGTTTTATTTTAATATTTAATTTAGTAGGATATATTTTGTTAAAATATTGTAGAATATTTCTATGTACTTAATAAAATATAATTAAAAATATATATTAATGGACATTTCCTAATTTAATTTTTTTTTGTTTAAGAATTTATTATTTTGAAACAATCAATGGAAGAAACATCCTGCAGCTTCTATGTTGTGTCTAAATACAGGCTAGATAAAAATATTACATACTTAAATTGCAATCGGAGCAAAACATGTAAGTAAGACACTTAACCTATGATAACTTCATATTAGATGGATACTATATAATTATTTATAATTTAATTTTTTTTCTTTGTAGCTCGTGATGGAAAGCAAGTATTAAATAAGCAATACAAGCATAAAAATCATGATTATTTCTGTACCGAACAACAATTATCTTTACCCTCACTTAAGAACCGTTGTGACATGTCAGGAGCTATATTTCTATATAAGATTATACATGGATTTATTGATTGTCCAAACCTATTAAGCCAGATTAACTTTAATGTTCCCCATCAAGCTCTAAGGTACCACAATGTTTTCAATATTCCTTTCCACAGAACAACCTATGGTATTCACAACCCATGGAATAGATACAAGGGGCTATTAAATGATCGTGATTTTAATATTTTCAATATAACTTTAACTCAGTTAAATTTTGTTCTTGTTATACTTTGTTTTTTAGTATGTAAGATTTTTAGTCTCATTTTTTTAAACTTTTTAATATTGATTTTATATAGCAATTTCAAGTTTTGAATCCTAACTGTGATATTGTATATTGTAATTTAAACTGTTAATGGGGTTATCCCGTGTATTAAATAAATAAATAGTACACTGACTGTACTATTTAAATAAAAATTAAAATACTTAATTGTTATATACTACATGCATATTGTATTTATTTCACCTTTCCCTAAATTGGAAATAACTGTAAAATGTTGTGATACATATATTGTGTAAAATAATGGTATGTCATCTAATAACACAAGAATATTCTTATGAAATTTGGTAAGCATTATTTATGGATTGATTGTACAGCTACTACAAGTTTTGTTATAAGAGATATAAAGAAAATTCGAAAGGTTGTTTTAAATAGAATTTACTTACAAAAAATGGTTTTGGAAATTGCATATTATAGAGGCGTACTGAAATTTTTCGTTAAATTATAAACGACATATCCCGAATCTATGTAACTTATTTAGATTATTACACAGTTCTTATACATGTAGTGGCCATTCAATCTATACGTCATGTACAGCAAATTTCATTTGAATATTCTAATGTGCTAAAGAGATATTACAAAAAAAATCTAAATTTTTAAAACTTCAATGGCCTGTATTTGAGAAAGGAACCAAATTTGATCATCCACTATTCTACAAACACCGTTATTGCTGACAACACCACTTAAAAATAAAATCGCAAGACTGTAAACACAGTCTATACATTGTAATATTTTCTTCTAAAAAATATGACTATTTACCTCATATCTGTTCTGTACAAGCGTAAACGAAGTATATTATACCAATCATTATTATATTGGAAATTTTTTTAAGTTTTTTTACAAACTAAAATAATAATGAAATGATTAAATGTAACAGGTGTTATTATTTAGAGTTTTCTAAATAAAAATTATTATTAAAAAATTAAATTAGTATTTATAATTAATTCTGTAAAAAATATAGATATAGATTGTGTTACCAAAGTATGTATAGGAATAAAAAAAAAACAAAAGTTTAATACAATAAGGACCGATTGTTCGAACGCTAATTAAAACTCAAATATTTAATTAAAATCAAATAGGAAACATTTTGAGGTTATGTTGACTGATTTATTCAGTGATATTATTCAATTGTATGATTTTGCTTTTTAATTTAAAATAAACCATAATTAAACTCTTTCTGATGTTAATTTCATGTTTTTATTTACAAATCAATAATAATAATAAGCAATTTTGACAACAGCTTTGATGTATTTGCAAATTCAAGTTTTGATTAGCGTTCGAACTACCGGTCCTAATTGATACCATATATTTCAAACTTCCCGCCATTCGTTAAATCCCTGCACATATAAACAGTAGTGGGGGGTGCTGAGTCGGGAAATTAAGCTCTCGTGATGTTTCATACTCTCACATATAAAATTATGGGCAAGGGCCATCGAGCAATAAGACAAAAGAGGGAATCTAATCGTTATAAAAAGGAGACCAAAAAAGTGGCCTCTGATGGCGGACACATCCGGAAATGCAAAGGCGCCAAATTTAAATTTTTCGACACTTATCAACAGTAGCTATATAATATTTTTCAAAATGTGTCTTAGACGAGAAAGTTTTAATTAATTATTAATGATAAGAGTCTAAAATGCGACACAATTGTTAAAAAACTTCAATATAAATAAGATTTCATGTGACATTTGGGACAAACAATAACATAACCCAACTAAATTTGATGTCAAACAAGGAGAGAGACTCTCTATCCTTGTCTAAAGTGGCCTCTCAAGATGGCACTTCCTGTCTATCAATATGTTTACCCCTTCTACCTTTACATTCCCTCTTTTGTCTTATTGCTCGATGGCAAGGGCGCAAGGGCACTAAAGGTCGATTCAGACACATCAGTCACGTCTCGTCACAGTGATGGCACCGAACCGAACAATCCGTCATACAAAATATTCTTTAATACAAATATGGCGCCGGCATTCACACTCATCAGTTGACAAACAGTTTGCCAGCTGTCAGATAGTTGATAGTTCTGTGACCAAACAGGACCGGTTCGGTGCCGTGACTGATGTGTCTGAATCGACCTTTAAGGTCGATTCAGACACATCAGTCACGTCTCGTCACAGTCCTGGCGCCGAACCGAACAATCCGTCATACAAAATATTCTTTAATAGAAATATGACGCCGGCATTCACATTCATCAGGCGACGAACAGTTTCCCAGCGGTCAGATAGTTGATAGTTCTGTCACAGAATAATAAACTATTCTGTGGTTCTGTGACCAAACAGGACCGGTTCGGCGCCGAGACTATGACGGGACTGATGTGTCTGAATCGACCTTTAATATAATTATATGAAATGAAAATTTAAAACAAACAAAAACGAGAAAAATACATATACAATTAAAATCATAAAATGATACCTATAAATATTATAAAATAAAATTATCTATATCTTGCATTTAAAAAATACTTATACAATAAAAACCATTAAAATTATGCCTAAGGTAAAAATTAATAGTTTAGAAACTACAGAATAAAGTGAAGTTTAATCATCTGTAGCAATCTAGCAATTTCTGTTTTGAGATTTCTGACTTCCTTGCCTAATATATTAGTTTACAAAATAATTGACAAATATATCAATTTACAAAATAATTACAGTATTTATAATTTATATTTTATATAATTTATATTTATAGCTACATTTAAAGTAAAAAAATACTATTTTATGAATGCTTTTTAATATGAATTCAAAAATTGTGGCTTCTCATAACAAAACTTTATAATTTCTTATATTTAATATAAGTATCTTTATATTTTATTTTAAAAATAAAGATGGCCACATCCTCTGCGAGAACGAAAGTATTATGAACAGGTGGAGAGAATATTTCGAAGACCTCCTGACTCATGAAGACTCTAATAATGAAATAGACCACACTGAAGAAAAGCCACATAAGAACCCAAATAAAAACGAGATAACAATAGAGGAAATAAGAGAAATAATACTCAGGCTCAAAAGAAGAAAGGCAGCTGACTATGATAAAATAACTGCGAAAATGCTAAAAAATATGGAAGAAAATGGAAATGAAATACTTAGAAAAGTTTGCAATAAAGCATGGAATGAGAGCAAGATCTCAAAAGACTGGGAAGTGGGAGTAAAGGTCGATTCAGACACATCAGTCACGTCTCGTCACAGTCCTGGCGCCGAACCGAACAATCCGTCATACAAAATATTCTTTAATAGAAATATGGCGCCGGCATTCACATTCATCAGGCGACGAACAGTTTGCCAGCTGTCAGATAGTTGATAGTTCTGTGACCAAACAGGACCGGTTCGGCGTCGGGACTGATGTGTCTGAATCGACCTTTATTCTACCCATTTTCAAAAAAGGTGATAGACGAGACTGCAGCAACTATAGAGCTATATCCCTCCTGAGTATCCCTTCCAAAGTTTACGACAGAGTACTGGAGAAACGACTACTACAAGAAGTAGACCATAAGCTGGAGCACTCACAGAGAGGTTTCAGGAAGGAAAGAAGCATCCATGACCATATTTTTACACTCAAGCAGCTAATAAAAAATGCACAAAATACAAGCACGGAACTATACCAAGCCTTCATAGACCTCGAAAAAGCATTTGATAGAACCCCGCGAACCGAAATAGACAAAAGCCTAAGGAACAGAAAAGTAGACAGTAAACTTAGAAAAGCTATTATGAGCCTATACAAGAACACAGAGTAAGTATATGGAATATATAATACGTAACGAGGAAATAAGAGAACGCCTTAAAATCCAATCAATAGAGAAGAAAATCGAAGATGCCCAACTAAGATGGTACGGCAATATGTAAGGATGGATAAAGAGAGACCAGTGAAACAAGTGTGGGAAGCGAGAAAAAACTTGAAAAGATCGAGGGGCAGACCCATGAAGACCTGGGACGATGAAATTGCCGCCATCCTAGACAAGAGAGGAGTCACCAAAGAGCAAGCGAAGAAATTAGCAAGCAACAACAAGAAATGGAGAAAGTTGGTATATGAAACCCTGGAAAGCAAATTTTCTGCTAACATCTCTTTGGAAATCTCTAAAGTCACTTCTGAGATGTCTGCCCTCGACGATAGAATATCGTCGTTAAAAAACCAAGTTGCTGCCGATGTGCCGATATGTTGGCCTTCGAAGAAAAGAAATGGAAAGGGATGGAAAGGAAGATGAATGAAACAGGGACGATAGATGAAGCAATCCAATTACAGTAGAGACAAAAGGAGACGAGACGAAATGTAAGTTGGAAACACGGCCGAAATTTGAAGGAAGTGGAGGTTCAAGACAGATTTGTACGATATGCTTATCCAACAGCTCCCGAAGACATGAGGGAAAAGTAGGCCGTTCAAACGTTTATTGATGGTCTTCGTGATCATGAAATGCAGAAAACACTGCGATTAGCTCGTCACAAGACGCTGGTTGATGTCTTATCCGCTGCCCTCGAAAGTTAGGACTGTAAAAGAGGAAGGAGATGAAGATAAACTTGACCAGCTCGTTAATATGATGAAAAGTATTATATACAAGAAAACGAAGACCATAAGATGCTGGAATGGTGGCGAAATAGGACACGTACGAAGTTCATGTAGGCACCCTAGGTACGACGCAAATCAAGAAACTCACCATCAGGAAAACTAGAACGGGTCGGCCTTAGGGGGACAGCTTCGACCCGGAACTTTTCCAAAGACCCTCTCATACTAATAGCTTCTTTGAAATGTCGTTAAGTTAGTGTATATGTAGATGGAGAAATAAATGGTAAAAGACATACGTTGTTGGTGGATACCGGAGCGACCAGAACCATTATACGCCCGACAGTTATAAACAGCCCTAAGAAAATGTTACCAACGAGGTTGTGACTTCGGACCGCTACAGGTGAAAATGCCAACATTCATTGAGAAATCCAGGTAGAATACAATTAGGAATTGAACCAGAAAAGGTCGTCCATACTGTTATAGTTGCTGACATCGAAGAGGATGTTATATTAGGAATGGACGTAATAAATATGCATGGATTCCAATTAGGTTTTAAGAATAAGTTCAATCAAAGTTAGTAACGAGGAGGTATTTCTTCATCCACATGATGACAACACTGTGCAAGCAGCCGTTAAAGAAGATACAGTCGTGCCTTCGAGAAGTGAAACGATCATAGTAGCGCGGTTACAGGGAATTATGGAGGAAGGGACACCTGTTATGATGGAGCCTTGGAACCATGACGACGAGGTTGGCCAAGGAATCATAATTGGAAAGGAATTGGTGACTTCGGCTAAAGAAATACCTGTGAGACATCAATGTCAATGACCTCCCAGTGACTATCAAGAGTAAGAGACATAAGTAGGAACTTGTTTACCTGTGACATACATAATCCGTCAGACTAAAACATCTGATAATTCCAACGATAAATTCGATCAAATGGTTGCAGTTGCGGGATAGTCTCTAAATCAGATGGAGAAAAGGAAATTAAGGGAATATCTTTGGCAATATCGTGATATTTTCGTACCGAAAGGAGGAAAGACGGGAAGCCGTTGTTAAGCATAAAATTAATACTGGTAATGCTAAGCCAATTCGTCAAACGAAGCTCGACGATTACCACAGGCGAAAGGAGAGGAAGCTGAAACGATTGTTCAGAAAATGAAGAAAGACGGTGTGATAGAACCTTCTACGAGCCCACGGGTCTCTCCGTGGGTTCCGGTGGTCCTGGTTAAGAAGAAAGACGGAACGACGAAGTTCTGTGTAGATTACGGTTTGCTGAACAACGTTACCAAGAAAGATAGTTATCGTCTGTCTCGGATCGACAACACATGGATACATTGGCTGGAAGTAAATTGTTTTCTACTTTGGATTTGAAGTCTGAATACTGGCAGGTAGAAATGGACCCAGTCACCCAGTAGATAAAGAGAAGGCAGGTTTAAGACAGGCTTCACCACAGGATCTGGATTGTGGTAATTCAACGTTATGCCATTTGGACTCTGTAATGCTCCTGCGACATTTGAGAGGCTTATGAAAAATGTGTTGAGAAGTTTATCTTGGAAAACATGCCTGGTTTATCTAGATAACATAACCGTCTTGGGGGAGACATTTGAAGATCATCTGAAGAATTTAGAAAACGTTTTTAATCGACTTAAAGCTGCCCAATTGATGTTAAACCCCAAGAAGTGCAAGCTATTTCAAGGTAAAGTCAATTATCTGGGTCATATGTTCAGTAAAGATGGAGTGGCCGTGGATAAAGGAAAAATCGATTCCATTAAGGAAAGACCAGAACCAACCGACAAATATCAAGTGAGAAGTTTTCTTGGTTTATGTACTTACTACCGGAGGTTTATTAAGAAGATTGCAGATATCGCTAAGCCATTAACGCGACTTACAGAGGAAGCAAGAGATTACCGCTGGGATACAGACTGCCAAAATGCCTTTGAGACCTTGAAAAAGCATTTAATCACAGCACCGATTTTAGGGTATCCACTGCCAGAAGGAGAGTTCATCTTAGATACAGATGCAAGTAATGTGGGAATTGGAAGAGTGCTGTCTCAGATTCAAGGAGGACAGGAACGAGTTCTTGGATATTTTAGTAAAGTTAGATGTTAGTTCAGTAGTGAAATCAGTAGAGCACTTCTATCAATACCTCTATGGAACAAAGTTTTTAATCCGAATTGACCATGCCGTCCTTAAGTGGTTGATGCAGTTTAAGAATCCAGAGGGTTAAATAGCCAGATGGATCGAACGACTCCAAGAATACGATTTCAAGATTGAGCACCGGGCCGGAGTTAGCCACAGAAACGTTGATGCTCTTTCCAAAAGGCCATGCCCAGCAGAGTGTTCCCACTGCAACAAAACGGAATCCAAGGAAGCAGCAGTACTAAGAACGATGATGGTCAACGATGACTGGCCGCCTACTAAGATAAGGGAAGAACAAGAGAGAGATCCAGTTGTACAGAAAATTCGAAAATGGAAAGAGAAAAACCGTCGACCACTTTGGCAAGAAATATCAAACCTATGCTCAGTATTTAAGAACATATATGAGGCCCAGTGGGACTCATTTATCATGGAAGATAGCTTGCTCAAACGAGTCCTGAAAAATTATGACGGTTCAGAAAAGAGAAGAGAGTTGGTGAGTTCTCAGGTTGGTGATCCCAAAGATCAGAATAGCCGAAGTATTTCGTCAGTTACACGACAGTCGATCACTAGGGCATTTCGGTGTAAAGAAAATCCTTCAGCGAATTCGGGAACGGTTTTATTGGATGAACAGTTCCGACGACGTAAAAACTGGTGTAAGAAATGTACTATTTGTGCTACGAGTAACGGACCATACCGAATAAGGAGAGCTCCTATGAGACAATAATAAAATGTTGGAAGCCCGTTTGAAAAAAATAGCTTTGGACATTGCTAGGCCATTTCCAGAAAGTAAAAATGGAGGCAAGTACATGTTGGTAGCAATGGATTACTTCACTAAGTGGGTTGAGATTTACGCACTGCCAGACCAGAAGGCCGTCACCATTGCAGATAAGTTGATCAAAGAGTATATCAGCCGATTTGAAGTGCCTTTGGAGATCCATAGTGACCAAGGCAGGAACTTCGAAAGCGATGTATTCCAAGGAATATGTGATAGACTAGACATGAACAAAACAAGAACTACAACATATCATCCGCAATCGGATGGTATGGTAGAACGGATGAATAGAACATCTGGCAAGTATTTGACAGAGATGGTGTCCGATCATCAGCGATACTGGGACCAATATCTTCCGTTCTTCACAATGGCCTACAGATAGGCTGTTAACGAATCAACAGGCCAGACACCAGCCAGAGTCGTATTCGGACGCGAGATGCGACTACCTTGTGATCTGGAGTTTGGGTGTCGACCTGGAGAAGAACCGAATGAAAAAACGGTACGATACGCAAGCTGAAAAGGGGTGCTTTAAGAAGAATGACAAAGGCTGGCTCTATAATCCCAAGAAGCGAAAAGGTTGTTCTCTTTAAAGTTGCAGCAGTTTTGAGAAGGCAAAATCTCATTATGGAGAAGATCAACGATGTCATCTACCGAATAAGCAATATTCCGAGCGAAAAGCCGATGATAGTACATCCTAACTAGCTGGCGTCTTTCGAAGGTGACCACGACGTAGATGAAGAAGTGGAAGTAAACTAAGTCCAAGATGTGTCTGACCTCACGCTGGAGGAATTCATGGGTGCCTATGGAGGTACCGGCAAAGCAAGACATGGTGTTACCACTGAAGAAAGGCAAGATCTACTCGCGCTTTCCGATGACTACTCACGGGCCCTTCCCATCCCGGCCAGTATCTAAGACGCACTAGGGTTGGCATCAGTCTTTCGAAGGAAGTTCGGTCAATTTGCAGAATTTCAATGCCAAGTGCCAGCTCCCGGGAAAGCCTTGAAACTCAAAGATGCATCACGTTACCTTTTCTACCTGGTAACAAAAGACACTGCCCATGACCAACCTACCTACCGAGATGTATGGGAAGCCTTACTCCAATTGAGAGAGCACGTACTAGAGTCCGACGTGCAAAAGTTAGCCATGCCAAAGTTGGAGTGCCGCCAATTAGATTGGAGGGTTATCTGAAGTATGGTATGGTAAGGTATGGAGGAGATCTCTAAAGACACCGAAGTCCAGGTGTTAGTCTGTTGCAATCCGCATAGTAACTGGTGCGGAGAGAAAACCGTCTCTTGACATTTTTATACAACTGGAAGTTGTAAAAGAGGGTCCAGTTGCCGATACCAGCATACAGTTCCAGTTCCAGTCCCGACAAGCTTCCATTAGGAACCATCTTTTAAGAGGGGGGCAATGTTACGATAAATATGATTCATAAGTGTAAACATAATATTTCTAATTATATTACATTCAAGTCTTTTCTAGAGCATACAACAGCCTCCAGAAACTTCAGGTAATACCCACGGGTCTCCTATTATACCTGCGATTCGAAATTTCCAGAAGAAGGTCGAATGAGAACCTGTCTGCCTTTGATGGGCTTCGCGAGAGTTCAGCAATGGTCACCATCCTTCGAGGCAACTCTGGGATAACGGTTGATTAATGTATATAGACATTTTTATTTGAAAAGAAGTCTTTCCGAAAACATAATTGTAACGGGAAATAAATAACTATATAAGTATATAGTATATAGTAATAATAAATAAGTAAACGGGTAATAAAGTAGTTTTTAGTGATAAGTGTAAAACTATAATAAATATATAAAGATTCTAATAAACTTAAAAGTGTTATAAATGTAGAACCTTTGATAATAGATAAAGACAATAAATTAGATTAATAAAACCAGTTCAATAATTTTGAAGATAAACCTAAAGATAAAGTTAATACATCGGTTGGACATAAACCCTCTGGAAATGATGACAGTAAATCTACCAGATCAAAACCGAAATGTCAATTTTGTAACAATTTTGGATATACTCAAGACAATTGTCGTAAGTTTGTCGCAACTCAACAAATTAATGTTAATTCAAACACATTCTACAGTTTTTGAAAAGAGTAAAGAACAGACCACATATGCTGAACATAGTATCCAGTTAACAGATGATAATCCAATTTTTTAACCTCCTTATCATCTTGCTCCTGCTCAGAAAGAAATTCTGCGTTCTTTATTAGATGATCTTCGAGAAGATGGAATTATTGAAGAATGTGATTTCCCTTATTCATTCCCAGTGATATTAGTTTTAAAACCTAGTGAAAATATGAGACTTTGTGTTAGTTATAGGCGTTTGAACAGTATTACTGTTCCTATTTAATATCCATTACCTAGAACTAACGATTTACTTCATTCTACTGCCAAGGCTGTTATCTTTTTCTTCACCAGTGAAGAAAGAAGGTAGAGATAAAACATCTTTTATCTCTCTTTTGGTAGATATAGGTATAATGCTAGGCTGTTTGGATTAAGGACAGCACCAGCTATATTTCAACGGCTTATTGAACGTTTCAAATCAGGCTTGCCATATTTATCTATGCTTGTTTATTTGAATGATCTCATAATAATGTCTCGTACTTTTAAAAGCCATCTCAAGGATTTGGATAATGTTTTTAAAAGACTAAAATTTTTTAAACTTCACGTTAATCGTACGAAATGTATTTTCAGCACCGATAAAGTAGAATTTCTTGGACATATAGAAAAAATTGAGGTGCTCCTCAAAATGTAAAACAGGTTCTTACCTTTCTACAAGCCTGCTCTTGGTTCCGAAGATTTGTGCAAATGTTTGCAGAAATAATTAGAGCTTTAAGCTAACTCACTCACAAGAGATCTACTTGGTAATGGAGTTTGTCCCAAGAAAATGCCTTCACCGAATTGAAACGGATATTGGCTCACTCCCCTATACTTATCAGGCTGACCCTACGAAGTCATTTATCATTAGGATTGACGTTAGTTCATATGCATTAGGAGCAGCTTTACTCCAGATGAGGGCCCCGAAGAAAGATCAGTAAATTCTCATAGATTCTCAGAAGAATTACCATACAACAGAACGTGACGCTCTAGCAGTTGTATGGGCTTTTTCGAAATTTCGTGAATACATAGAGTTATTCCCTGTCATTGTTAAGAGTGATCACCAGCCGTTACGCTGGCTCATGTCAATAAAGTATCCAACAGGAAGACTTGCTAGATGGGCTTTGTCGTTACAACCATACGAGATAAAAATTGATTATGTGCCAGGAAAACAAAATTCCTTAGCATATACTTTATGGCGCTCTATTTGTCATGAAATTTGCAAGGAAGATTCATATTTGTTTTGTGACTGTTAACTTGCCTAAGCTGAAGCTAGAGAAATTAGAGAAAAATAGTTATCTGACACAGATGTGGCCTCTATCATTAAGTCTTTTGAGACTCTGACTTCAACAGAACAACTCTGAGAGTTGTTCTGTTGAAATGAAACGATGGAGTAAAAGAGGATATATTATAATGAATGGCATCCTATAAAAAATTTTATATAGTTTTATATATAGTTTTATAGTCTTATATCGTTATTCCCCTGTCCATGATGGAGAGGAAGCTCAGCAAGTTGTGCCAAAATGTTCTATCAAGGAAGTATTACAAGAAACTCGCGATTCACCTCTCGCAGGCCATTATGGTGTAGAGCGCACTTTACAGAAAATTATACCACGATACTTTTGGACAGGTATGCGCAAAGATGTAACCGATATTGTGTCAAAATGTATCGAGTATCAAAAATACCAAGCAACTAATCTGAAACCCGGTGGATTACTTCAAACTCCAGTTCAAAGTCAGCTCTTTGAAAACATTGCTATTGACCTATATAGTCTATTATCAGAGACGATAACTAGAGAAAGGTGGATTTTTATTGTTGAAGACACCTCTACGAGATGGATGGAGATGTTTCTCCTTAAGAATGTGACTGCTGAGTCCTGCGCCAGATGTTTCATTGATGAGATTGTGTTATGATTTGGAACTCCCAGAAAAGTTATCAGCGATAATAGAATACAATTCGTTAGCGATGTCATCCAAATAAATTTATAAATCTTCCAAAAAAAACCCAATGCGAGAAAGTTCGAAGACTATAGAATTATAAGCCTTATGAATCATTTACTTAAAACATTTCTAAAGGTCATTCACAAGAGAATATATACAAAATGTGAGGAACAACTAACAATTCGTGATGCCCTGGGAACACGGGAGGCCCTTTTTGCTGTACAGGTGCTATTTCAGAGATGCAGGGATGTGAATTGTGACATATACGTATGCTTTATAGATTACCAGAAGGCATTTGACATAGTAAAACATGACTAATTAATGACTCTAATGCAAGAAATTGTAATTGACAACAAAGATCTTGGAATTATCAGAAATATTTACTACAATCAAACGGCCAAACTCAAAATAGAAGACCAGTTAAGCTGATAAAATTGCAATAGAACGTGGAGTACGACAGGGCTTTATTTTGTCTCCATTATTGTTCAATATTTATTCTGAATGGGTATTTAAGGAAGCTTTAGATGGTTGTGCGAAAGGAATACTAATAAACGGTGAATGGTTGAATAACATTAGATATGCAGATGACACTATAGTTTTTGCTGATAATCTGAATGACTTACAGATATTAACAAATCGCATAACAGAAGTCAGCAACAGATACGGACTAGCTCTTAACATATAGAAAACCAAATTTATGACAATTAGTAAAAAACCAATACTAAACGCTCAACTTACAATCAACCAACAAAATATCGAAAGAGTCGAGCAATATACATATCTAGGCACCAATTTAAATAGCCAATGGGATCATTCAAGAGAAATTAAACAGCGAATAATAAAAGCAAAAGCAGCATTTGCTAGAATGAGAACCATTTTCAACAGTCGAGACATATCATTAAAAACAAAATGCCGTCTATTGAACTGCTACACATTCACAGCTCTGCTCTACGGAATGGTAGCGTGGACACTGACTGTTGCATCTATGAATCGGCTCGAAGCTTTCGAAATGTGGTGTTATAGGCGCATCTTACGTATATCCTGGGTTGACAGAGTTGCACCTGTCGTGTTAAATTAACAATGGCGAATAAATTGAATGTTAAATTCAGAATGAGTGGTGTCAAAAAACGCAAAATTTTCGAAGAGAATCGTACGTTCCAAGGAAAATGGGAAAATCAAATATTTCTTCATCGAATTAAAAGGCAAACCTCAGTGCATTATTTGTTGTCAAGTACTCGCGGTATCAAAAGAATACAATATTAGTAGGCATTATGAAACCCAGCACAAAACAAAATACGACAAATATCAAGGTGAAGCTCGCAATACTCTAGTAAAAGAACTTAAAGCTAAATTGAATAAACAAAAATCTATATTTACAAAACCGACAGTTGTCTACAGTCCGATTCGTTTTTTCAAGCAAAGAAAAATTGAAGACATTAGTACCTTTTGGAAGTTAGTCTCCAAGGATCGTTTTCCTAAACTTCGAAGCTTTGCGTTGAAACTATATTCAATGTTTGGTAGTACGTATATATGTGAAAGTACATTTTCTGCTTTGAAGCATATTAAATCTAAAATACGTAATCCCATGAAAAACGATTCTCTGGAAACGTGTATTAACTCACTACGACTAGCATAGATATAGATGTGTAAAAGTTAGTAGAGGCCTCAAATATTCTTTTGATTTTTATTTTATGTTACATTTTAAACGTAAAATGTAAATTGTAAACCATAATAAAATACTTGTAAATAATATTTCGTTTGTATATTATTTTTTTAAATTAAACTTTTTTTGAACGAGTCGAGTTCTCTGGTCCTTCATAATATTTTCAAATTTAATACGGCCCGCAACATCTAAAAGGTTGAACCACACTAATTGAAGCTGTGAGCTACTGTATATAATATTTTTACATTCTGTTATATGTATTGGATGTTTGAGATTTTGTAAGGAATACTTTTTTCAAGCTATAATATAAGATCTGTTACATAATCTGTATAAGCAGTACAACCTGTTAGTTGATTGACGACACACGTCAAATTTTGTGCTCGTATTTATTTTCACGATTACTCTGTAGAAAATAATTATTTCGCAAAGAAATTTTGCATGATTGATCTATATATCAATAGTCAACAGTTTTTGTAAAAATTTTGTGTAAAAAGTGCAGTTACAGCGAATAATTACTGTGAGTACCATTCCACAATATAATAATATAAAACAAATACTAATTACATATACGAAAAATCAGATCATGCCGTCCACCTCTTTTTGTTCGAACTGGTCGAAAACCATAGCGACAGCTGACCGCAAATTCCAGTGCGATGGATGTAAGCGACAAATACATATCACATGCACCGACCTTTCTTTGGAGGATCGCGTCACCCGACAGAAAATTCGAGGACTGAGTATACTTTGTAACTCTTGCAGCTCCAATATTTCTAATATTTCAGAAATAAAAGATCTGCTAGATTTTAAAATGGAAATTCGTGCGAAAATTGATGATTTTGATAATAAAATAACTGAGTTAAACGATAAGCTCAGCCAGATTGATTTATTTAAGTCTACCGAATTCACGGATAATATCGCTAACGAAGCTGT
Source organism: Diabrotica balteata (assembly GCA_918026665.1). Classification (NCBI taxonomy): domain Eukaryota; kingdom Metazoa; phylum Arthropoda; class Insecta; order Coleoptera; family Chrysomelidae; genus Diabrotica; species Diabrotica balteata. Next base: position 92,690,263 of record OU898282.1, read on the forward strand.
AGATCGCATAACACGTGCTAAAAATATTCTAATTAGAGGTGTAACAGAATCTTCCTCTGGGGATGTACAACGCAGAAAACATGACGACGCGAATAAGGTTAAGCTTGTTTTGGATACTGTTGGCTGCCAGGAAAAGCAAATCACCTTCTGCAGAGTCGGCAAAGCAAACCAACGATTTCCCCGAATGATAAAGGTAGTAATGGGTTCGGAATACCACGTTAAAGATATTCTGAGAAATAAAACCAAACTTCTGGAGAACAAAGCCACGGAAAAATTCTCAATAATTCACGACAAGACGCCCATCCAACAAGTACGTTTAAAAGAACTCCGAAGTAAACTAGAAACTCGCAAAAATAACGGTGAACATGATTTAACTATTAAATACATCAATGGCACCCCCAGAATCACGCAATTTCGTCTATAATTTTTCTACCGACAAATTTAATGACTGGCTATTTATATATACTAATTTAGATTCACTTTCCGCTAAGTTTGACGAATTTGTATGCAGAGAGTAACTACTTAAACCAGACATTATTTGTATTGTCGAAGCCTGGCTTAAACCTACAATTCCTGACTCCTCTGTTAATATAAATGGATATATAATATATCGTAAAGACAGAGAAAATCGTGTGGGTAGCGGTGTAAGCATTTATTTATCTAATATTATTATCACAACTTTCAAAATTAACATTAAGCTAATAGATATTACTGGAATAGATGCAATTCACTTATCTGTTACTAAAAATTCTTTTTGCCTTAATTTAGTATGTATATATCGTCCACCTAATACACTACTTGCACACGATAATGTTTTCTTCACAAAACTTGTTTCTTTTTCACAAGAAACTTGTTTTTCACAAAACATCTAAAGTTTCCATCAGGGCCACCCAACTTTTCTTGCTTTCATATCCGCAAAGTTTTGGATCACGTGGTCGAAATCAAGAGTTTTTGCAATTTTCGACTCTATACTTAATAGTCCCAAATCAGATAATCGTTATTGACCCAGAGTAGATCTTAAACAATTCTTAATTCGGCTCAAAACACTAAATGATCTCTCGGCCTGAGCAACGGATACCAGGGCCGCCCAGAGCCAGGCCGGGCCCCGGGGATGAGACCCGGCCGGGCCCCCCTCCAAACCCAGTTGGACGAAAATTACCAAAAATCTAATAACTCATAAACTGGGATATATAATAGTGAACATTCATGCTACTGACACAAGAAGGAAGAAAATTAAAACAGTTTCAACAATTAAACTTTGTTTTTAATTATCTACAATAGAACTGTTAGTTACAACATAACTTTTCTTGCTTTCATATCTGCAAAGTTTTGGATCACGTGCTCGAAATCAAGAGTTTTTGCAAGTTTCGACTCTATGCTTAACAGTCCCAAATCAGATAATCGTTGTTGACCCATAGTAGATCTTAAACAATTCTTAATTCGGCTCAAAACACTAAATGATCTCTCGGCCTGAGCAACGGATACTGGTAGGCAACAGAATATGCGAAGAGCAATGCACACATTGGGGAAAAGATTTGTCACATTAAGGGATACGAGCTTGTTCAAAAGTTTGGCTGGTTTCAGCGACGTATCTGAGATGTTTGATTTACTAACAGTTTTCAAGTAAATCATTTCATCAACTAGATCCCTGCTTACATCTGAATGGTACTCTTCGGCGAATCTTACACAACTTTCTGAGATCGTATTCTCGTCCATTTCGTTATACTTCCATAAAAATGAAAATTTCATTTCGATTTCTCTCAGTGCTGTGAACCTCGTTTTCAGGTTGGCCACCAAAACATCAATTATTGTGTAAAAAACTTCTATTTTGAAGCGTTCTTCCGGGGATAAATTAAACATTACATCTTCTGTAGCTGTTTCATCGTGAAGAGTCTTCCTCTTTCTCGCACGGGAAGTGGAGAGTTCCGGTTCGATACCATAAGCATTTGCAACATGTTTGCATTCAGACAATATCTTGTCCCAGTTATTTCTTATGGCACTTAAATCATCAATTAGGCTCTCTATATTACTACTCTCAACATCCAAAGTAGCGTCCATAGTTTGAAGTAGTTGACTTCTGTAGTTGATGGGTACCAACACTTTCACCCAAATTGACGCCATAAGGATGCACTTGAAGGTGTTAAGATATTCTAAAACCCCATTGATTGTGGCTCTCGTTTCAACAGTTACGTTAAGATTCAACAATGATGAAACTGCCTCAATGATTTTGCCTATGTGTGCCGCTATTGGTTTCACACATTCTACTCTAGCACTCCACCTCGTATCAGACAATGAGTGCAGTGAAGATCCTACTATCTCTTTCAGAAGCTCCCATCTTTTTGGGCTGCAACTGAATAAATTGTACAGATTCTGAACAACACCAAAGAAAGTCTGTGCTTCAGTACAACTCTCAGCAGCGCATACTCCACATAAGTTCAAACTGTGGCATCCACATGGTGAGTACACAGCCAGAGGGTTTGATTTTAAAATATGAGCCTGAACACCCTTATACTTGCCACTCATATTACTGCCGTTATCGAATCCCTGTCCTCTACAGTTATCTAAGGATATGTCATATTTTTTAAGAACTTCTTTGATTAGATTTGCGATGTCTTCTCCAGTTTTTTCATTGCAGTCGGAAAACTCCAAAAATCGTTCATGGATTTCATATTCTTTTACGTCTTCTTTGAAAATAATGTATCTAAATACAAAAGAGGTCTGTTCTACATGGCTTGAGTCTGGTGTAGCGTCAACCATAATAGAATAGTATTTAGATCGCTTGAGTTCGTCCACAATAACTTTCCTTACATAATCAGCACAACTTGCTATGAACTCGTTTTGAGTTCTCCAAGACAAATAATGCACTTGCATTCTCTTATTCGATTCTTGAGATTGCTTAACCTGATCTAGATGCTTCGATAAAATAGGGTCATAATGACCTAAAAGTTCTAGCACGCCCAAAAAATTGCCGTTGTTTGGATGACCCACCTTTTGAGTTTCTCCTCTAAAAGAGAGACCTCGCTCACTTAAAAATAAAGTTACGTGAAGGAGTCTGTGTAAGATCTGTTTCCAGGTAGTGATTTCATTCTGCAATTGTTTTTCAATGCTACCAAATATAGTACCTCCTTTGTTAAGATTTAATTCCAGATCTTTCCATTTTAAGTAACATCCTTTATGGCTAAGGCTGTTTTGGTGCTCAGGAATCTTTTCGTACAACTTTTTCCATTTATGTTCTTTTGGAAACCCACTAACTGAGGCGAATTTGGATCGCACCACCTCTGTCTGAGTACAAAACAACCGACAAGGAAAGCAAAACAAAGCCTGTTTCACTTCGCTCCAAACAAGCCAATCCCTTGGAACAACTTCATTATTGGGTAGTTTAAATTTAAGCAGAGATAAAGGAAATTGCCGTCTCGTTGAGTCTGCAGGAAACGTGTTGGGATGAGCTTGTGGCCCCTTTGTGACAGCAACTTCAACTTGTTTAGTACTAAGTTGTAACAAACTCAAATTGCCTACATCAAAAACTTCTGGTTGGCTCAAAATGTTCGTAGACGCTGACACTGCCTCATCCTGTTCGTCACGTTCTTCTAAGTGTAATGGAGTTAAAAATTCATCACTACTAAGTGAGGATAGCTCACGACCAACATTTGAGCTGTTGGAGGGTGTTTGTGAATTTGAAGTGCCCGGGAGGATTAAGGGCTCATTTTCAATGTTAGTTTCTTTCTCTTCATTTGACACATTTTTCGGCTGTGTTAAGAAAACAGACAGCTTCTGTTGGCCTTTCTTTGCCTTCTCCTCTCTTTCATGTTTTTCTTTCCTCTTTACGGCCCCAGATTTGTGTCGGTATTCCATTTTAAATTCTAAAAAAAAAATGAAAACCTATGTAAGCTAATTGATTAAAAAAAACCGTTAGAGGATAGAGGTTAGAAAGGCCCTATATTTGTCCTTTTCCCACAGAAAAAAATTCATCCAAACCACATCTAGAATTAATTTAATTACAAAAAACAAGACCATTTGCACCTAAAAACTGTCTTTCGCCAACAGTTTCTATTGAAGCTATATCATATCCAGGACAGTATGCTTAATATATATTTGTAATTAAATAAATTCATTACATAATCTTACTTATGTTATAGCATTTAATCATTGGAGAGAACATAAAATAAAATAACAGACATGTTAGGCAGATAATAAAGCACTTCGCGAAATTCACGAATAATCTCTGCCAGAATACAAGATTAGAACTAGGAGGCCCATTATAACTACATATAGTTTTAAAGTTTTAGTTGTGAAAACTTACCTTATTTTGTTATTCTCAATATAATCACATATAATCTTCAGAATCTTTTTAAATAATCACATAACAGCTACTAAAAACCGAAAGTAAACAACAGAATAACACCAAAGCTGTGTTCAACGTCCTATTTAAACTCGAACTGCCGAAAATTGCAATTGAAACCTGTGACGAAGGGGGTATAATGGGAATGTTAAGGCCCGTTTTCACGCTACGTCTTATTGTACGTTTTGTTGGATAGGACAAATCCTATACAATAAAACGTGGCGTGTAAACAGCAAAACGTACGTCTTGTCGAATCGAAATGAAATCCAAACACGTAGTGTGTATACACTGGACAAAACGTACGTTTTGTCGTACGTTTTATATGACCCACAAAACGTACAATAAGACGTAGCGTGAAAACGGGCCTTTAGAGAGTCAGGACGTAAACTCGTAAACAAAACAGACGTCGCGCCTGCGAATCGTGTGGCAGTGGCCGATAGAGCAAGCTTCCGATCAGGGGCTCCACGCGCAATGTATTCCCGATATATTTTTATTAATTGTAACTTATACGAAGAAATAATTTCTTGCATATTGCCTTTTCCAAATGCATAATATTCATTATAATAATTTAATAATTAAAACCGCAAGCAAATTCAATCTGTTGTAAAATATTTTAATAAAAGGAATTTTTTTAAATTTGCTAACGACACGACGGCCGGGCCCGGGCCCCCTTTGGGCCCCGGGTATTTTGCCCCCCCTGCCCCCCCCTCTGGTCGGGCCTGACGGATACTGGTAGGCAACAGAATATGCGAAGAGCAATGCACACATTGGGAAAAAGATTTGTCACATTAAGGAGAGAGAGGAGAGAGAGCTTGTTCAAAAGTTTTGCTGGTTTCAGCGACGTATCTGAGATGTTTGATTTACTAACAGTTTTCAAGTGAATCATTTCATCAATTAGATCCCTGCTTACATCTGAATTGTACTCTTCGGCGAATTTTACACATCTTTCTGAGATCGTATTCTCGTCCATTTCATTATACTTCCATAAAAATGAAAATTTCATTTTGATTTCTCTCAGTGCTGTGAACCTCCTTTTCAGGTTGGCCACCAAAACATCAATTATTGTGTAAAAAACTTCTGTTTTGAAACATTCTTCCGGGGATAAATTTAACATTACATCTTCTGTAGCTGTTTCATCGTGAAAAGTCTTCCTCTTTCTCGCACGGGAAGTGGAGAGTTCCGGTTCGATACCATAAGCATTTGCAACATGTTTGCATTCAGACAATATGTTGTCCCAGTTATTTCTTAAGACACTTAAATCATCAATTAGGCTCTCTATATTACTACTCTCAATATTCAAAGTAGCGTCCATAGTTTGAAGTAGTTGACTTCTGTAGTTGATGGGTACCAACACTTTCACCCAAATTTATGCCATGAGGATGCACTTGAAGGTGTTAAGATATTCTAAAACCCCATGGATCGTGACTCTCGTTTCAACAGTTACGTTAAGATTCAACAATGATGAAACTGCCTCAATGATTTTGCCTATGTGTGCCGCTTTGGTTTCACACATTCTACTCTAGCACTCCATCTCGTATCAGACAATGAGTGCAGTGAAGATCCTACTATCTCTTTCAGAAGCTCCCATCTTTTCGGGCTGCAACTGAATAAATGGTACAGATTCTGAACAACACCAAGGAAAGTCTGTGCTTCAGTACAACTCTCAGCAGCGCATACTCTACATAAGTTCAAAATGTGGCATCCACATGGTGAGTACACAGCCAGAGGGATTGATTTTAAAATATGAGCCTGAACACCCTTATACCTGCCACTCATATTACTGCCGTAATCGAATCCCTGTCCTCTACAGTCATCTAAGGATATGTCATATTTTTTAAGAACTTCTTTGATTAGATTTGCGATGTCTTCTCCAGTGTTTTCATTGCAGTCGGAAAACTCCAAAAATCGTTCATGGATTTCATATTCTTTTACGTCTTCTTTGAAAATAATGTATCTAAATACAAAGGAGGTCTGTTCTACATGGCTTGAGTCTGGTGTAGCGTCAACCATAATAGAATAGTATTTAGATCGCTTGAGTTCGTCCACAATAACTTTCCTTACATAATCAGCACAACTTGCTATGAACTCGTTTTGAGTTCTCCAAGACAAATAATGCACTTGCATTCTCTTATTCGATTCTTGAGATTGCTTAACCTGATCTAGATGCTTCGATAAAATAGGGTCATAATGACCTAAAAGTTCTAGCACGCCCAAAAAATTGCCGTTGTCTGAATGACCCACCTTTTAAGTTTCTCCTCTAAAAGAGAGACCTCGTTCACTTAAAAATAAAGTTACGTGAAGGAGTCTGTGTAAGATCTGTTTCCAGGTAGTGATTTCATTCTGCAATTGTTTCTCAATGCTACCAAATATAGTACCTCCTTTGTTAAGATTTAATTCCAGATCTTTCCATTTTAAGTAACATTCTTTACGGCTAAGGCTGTTTTGGTGCTCAGGAATCTTTTCGTACAACTTTTTCCATTTATGTTTCCAGGTAGTGATTTCATTCTGCAATTGTTTTTCATTGCTACCAAATATAGTACCTCCTTTGTTAAGATTTAATTCCAGATCTTTCCATTTTAAGTAACATTCTTTATGGCTAAGGCTGTTTTGGTGCTCAGGAATCTTTTCGTACAACTTTTTCCATTTATGTTTTTTTGGATACCCACTAACTGAGGCGAATTTGGATCGCACCACCTCTGTCTGAGTACAAAACAGCCGACAAGGAAAGCAAAACAAAGCCTGTTTCACTTCGCTCCAAACAAGCCAATCCCTTGGAACAACTTCAATATTGGGTAGTTTAAATTTTGTTAACAAAACTGTTAAAAAGGTGCGCAGACACGCTTGCAATACCCTTAACGTTAATTATGCAAACTTCTTTCATCCAGAACTCCTTACCCCCTAGTTGGAAATTAGCTTCCGTTACCCCTATTTTTAAAAAATTCAACAAACTCGTCCCCAACAATTATCGTCCGATTAGCTTGCTGCCAAAGTTATGGAAGCCATTATTTCAGAGGAGATGACCAAATTACTTCTCCAGGAACATGTTATTTCAACACAACAACATGGATTTGTCTCTGGTCGCTCTACTCTAACCAATCTCCTACACTGTGTTAACGACTGGACGTCATCCCTTAACAGTTCGCAGCTGGACGACGTTATTTATCTAGATTTCTCTAAAGCCTTTGACAGTGTACCTAAGCGCAGACTTCTACATAAGCTAGAACATTTCGGAGTTCGCGGTACCTTACTTCGTTGAATAGATGATTTCCTGACAGATCGATATTACAAAGTTAGAGTTGGCGAATCTTTCTCACAGGACAGGTTAGTGGAAAGTGGAGTGCCTCAGAGTTCTGTCCTTGGACCTCTGCTTTTTACGGTTTACACCAGCGATGTTCCTTATTATGTCTCAAGTAAAATATATCGTTCTACGCTGACGACACAAAAATATATGCCAATCCAATCACAAATCAACTAATCCTCCAAATGGACTTGGACTCTATTTTAACTTGGTGTTCCCAGTGGTTACTACCCTTAAACGCGGAAAAATGTGTAGTGCTTCGAATTGGTAAAAATAACCCACTTGTGCCGTACTTTGTTAACGGGCAGTCATTAGGATCTGTGTCCGACCATATTACCTCTACTTGTAAAGGTACAAACTCCAGACTGTATCTTATTCGGAGGCGTTTTTCGAGAGTTTCAATGCAATCATTCCGTAAACTTTACACTTTGTACGTAAGACCCATACTAGAATACGCTGGACCAACGTGGTATCCTGATCTGGTTCGAGACAAGACTTTGTTGGAAAACTTAAGACTTTGTTGGAAAACGTTCAAAGAAAAGTCACTTGTATTTCTTTGGGACCGAGAAGACCTTCTTATGCAGAAAGACTTAGTATGACTAACCAAACTTCTTTTGAACTTCGCCGACAACGTGGAGACTTAATTACAACATTTAAAATACTAAAATTCAATTTTGGAAACATCGATGAAATATTTATCATAAATCAAGATGAACGCCTCAGAGGTCATCAGTATAAACTAAAGAAAGAAAATTTTTGTACAAGATCAAGACAGAACTTTCTTCCAAATAGAGTATTTGAGTGCTGGAATAACCTTAACGATAACTTTGTCTCTGCTCCCTCTACCAACTCGTTCAAAAACAGACTTGACCGTTTTATATTATAGTTAAAATATTGTTTTTCTTTTAAACCAAAAAATTGTAATTTTATTTCTTTTATTTGTAATTTTGTTATTTACTAGTAGGTTATTAATGAAATTTCTTTGTTTTTGGGCATAATAGGGACTTAGTTCCTCTGCCCTCGCTTATGTATAATAATAATAATAGTAATCTTTTACTTCACTAAATGCCATTTTAAAGTTTAATGCAATAATACTATTAAGTGAATAAAACAAACTGTCATTGGTAACTTTTTATTTGAATATAAGGTTGAATTTAATACAGACTCTTTTATGACACGAACTTAAATAACAGTGGATATATTACAAAGCCAATACAATTAAATACTGTAAATAAATCTCTCAACAGGTACATAAAGTTTTATAGGTACACAAAATTACAATGTACAATTTCAAACTTAAAAAAATCACATGCGAGATATAGCAAGGCGTTTTTGAATAAACTTTGGATTTTAAAGAATATACATATAAAGTATTCCAGTAGAATAATAATACTCTTTGACTGTTCAATGTCAGAATTTTAACTAAAACACTTATAAATTTGAATTTGTGTTTTGTACAGTACAGCAAAATATGTTTTCGACACTGATAGTAAACGAGTATTAAAAATTCGGTAGTTTTTTAATAAAATGTAACCATTATGATCTATTACGCCAATTCCTTTATTAAATTTTTTTACATGATAACAATGTAAAGTGTTTTAAATATTAATACAAATTTCACGTAATACGTTTAACATGCAGTGCAAGCTTTTGTAGTAAAATTTATAAAAAGTTAATAGATGCCTATTACACATTTATATTTAAGATAATATATGTTGTTACTCAGATTTATTTGAAAAAATCTAAACACACCAAAAAGTAGTTTGCTGTATTTTACTAATAGCCCCATGCAAAATCTTTTTGTAGGTCTTATAACAAAAACACTTAACATCGATTATAATAATTGATTATAATTATTATCACTACAAGAAGAATTATTTTTGGTTATAATTTATAATTTGATAAATAATAAAATAAATATTTGTAAAACCATATGTAAAACATATGTAAAACCAATATTTTTTTGGCACTGTATAAGTGGCTCAAGAAAAAAAATTTTTTTGACAAAACATATTATTTTTTAATATAGGAACTCACCGGTTAGGCTAAGACATTGTGTGTGTATGTGTCTGTGACGTTTCAATTAGCAATCCAGAAATCGTTTAAAAAAAATATTACAAATTAAGAAATTATTTTAACTCCACAACTTAAAATAATTTCTTAATTTATATTAATTTTTTGAAAACGATTTCTGGATTGGTAATCGAAATGTAAAAAACAAATATAAAATACATTTTTTATTACAATCAATTTATGGTTAATCCCATAAAAATATATTATAATAATACTAATCAAATCAATAGCTAATTCAAAATGATATCGTCTGTGGGTGTACTTACTTTAATATATATTATATTTCACTATTTAGCTATAATATATATTATAGTATAGCTCCCCGTTCGTGATAAGCTTTACGCCTGTTATACTCTAATGGGGTTGCTCCTCCCTTGCTTGAATCAGCCGACGAAGGTAGAAGCTTTAAGATGATTTTGATTTTTGTTTGTTTAGATTTTAACAAAAATATTTATATAATTTAAACAATTATCAAAAGTACATTAACGAAACTCTCACATCTAAACGGGTAAAATTATGGGTGCGGGCAACAAACATGCATTATGAAAGTTTATATGGTTAATTAATGGAGAAAACAGAATCTGTGAGTTTGCAGAGCCAATATATGCCCACTAACTTAGCTAGAATCAAGAACTATAGGAATTGTAATATAGAGTACTTGTTTCTAAATATATTAGGATCTACTCCGTTTTCAATAATATTTCTAATAAACTGAATAATAGTTATTCTCCCTACTCTGAGAATAGTAAACATCTTGGGTATCATTTCATTTTTTTCAATTGTCAAAAATAATTTTTAAGACGCCGATAAAAAGTAATTTTAAATGACCCCGATATACTTAACTATTAATTCTTTTATTAGCAAATGATGAATAGTAGCTTGGAATATCCGTCAAATTTGTTAATAAATTAGTTCAATTGAACTTGAGACTATTCAAAATATGTGCTTTCTTTTTTTGTACTTGTTGTAGAACGATTTGAGATAACCTTTTAGATGATTAATTTTGTTCTTATTTTTTGTTTCGCCTGTACATAATTATTATATTTGCGTTATAATGATTTAATGATGAACCTTATGATCGTTTGAAGCACTATACTATTTTTTTTCTATTTTTCTATTTTTATGTGTTTCCATATTTACACATTTAAAGTAAAAAAACTTACAGTGAAGTGAAAAACTTTTAGTGTAAAATGGTGTATATTTAAAAATTATTTTTATAAAAAATGGAAATTTTCCAAAAGGATTAAAATTTCAGAACTTTTTCGGTCTATCAGACCATCATCAGTGAACACTTAGTTAGCAATTGAAACTATCCACTTAAAAAGGTGCAATAAAATGACTACATATTAAATGTATTAAAAATTAAAGCGGCATGAGGTCGATGTTAAATAATTCTCGAAACGAGGACTACATCTATGTCCTATGAAAGATACCAACCAAATCCGTTGGCTTTCTCTCAATTCGAAATTATATTGATGTCATCTGGCAATCGAGTGAGAGGTCTGCCAAGGCTAAGTTTTTCACTTCTTAGCATTTATTCAAGAATCTTCTTGGTTCATCTGCCGTCCTACAGTCGTGCTACGTGTCCCGCTCATATCCATTTATGTGAGCGTTATATTTTTGTTTGGGTTATTTCTAATTGTCTGGCTGATTTTTAAATATGGTTAAGAGTTTTGGCTCGGTATGTAAGGACTAGCAAGACACACTGGTTCTTGTTTTGATGCTGATAGGCACATACAATTTGAAGACATACCTTAATTTGCTATACGCTCAGGAATATTTTTCTTTGTAACTCACTTGTCTGGATTAATCTGCTTATATTCACTTCATGTCTCACATATGTATATTGTCAATTCCTTTTTGCCAGATTTTGATGTTGTCAATGGGTACTGGGTTGATCATCATTTTAGTTTTGGTTTCTTCATCAACTTTCCCTGTTGGTGTAATAAGCTCTTCCAACATATCTTAACTTCTTTTAGGCCATCTGTTATCAACACTATGCCATCTGCAAATCGAAGATTATTAAAGTATTCACCTATAATGCTAATTATAGGTGACCTAAAACTAAAACCTAATGGTTTTAGGTTTGTCGGAAGATCATGCACGAACTGTATATTATAATGAGGCAAGTGCAAGAGAAATCATTAGAATACAACAAACGGCATATCATATGTTTCGTGGACCTTACAAAGGCAATTGACCAGGTCAAATTAAAATGACGTTATCCACTTGCTGTATGCAAGAGATATACCCTAGAATAATCAAAACGATCGAATACTACAATGAACACATAGTAGTGGAACAAAATCAATATTGAAGTTGGAAATTTTGTAATAAAATGTTGAATAAAATCATATACTGTCATATTTCATTTAAAAGGTCGTTTGACGTCCCTCTCATCGCCACCTACATGATTAAATATTGCTGATCGCAATTATACCAAAAATGGGTCCCGTCCTCCATTTTATTGAATTCCATCAAAAATTATATGAACAGGTATACTCCATTCGCTTAGCTCGGGCATATTTTGACAGATTCATTGTCGGAAACCTACAACACAACAATTCCTACTTCTCAGTATTAATAGCTCAAGTATACTACTATTGCAGACTTCTTTCTTTGGAAAAAGAAGAATTATTCTAAATAGTGGAAGTGTATACTAAACCCATCAAATTTTGGGTAGTAGATATTTAAAAAATATATTTTAGTTGTTATAATTTAACATAACTATTTATTATATGGTGCAGATAAATAAATATTGATTGTCGGTAATTCGTAAAGTTCTATTTTATTTACTATTTAGTTTGTTTACTATTAATATTGGCTATGAGTACGTGTGCCTGGTTGTATAGTAATTTACTGCCACTTTTAGTCGGTCAAAAAGTAACTAACTTCGCAAAAAAATAATTACTAAATTCACTAGACAGTTCGGACTGGGAATAGCGAACCGAGTATATCTAAGTTCATCGCTTCCGCCATTTTTAAAGATGCAGTCACTACAGTCACTAAATCATGCTAAAAACCATGAACAGGTGCCTTAATTGGCTATATGGATTTACATACACGTATTTAGCTTTCAATTTTCAAATGCCTTTCTTTTAAACTTCCTATTAATAAATAATACTTTATTAACAAATTTGACAAAAATCTAAAGCATTATTAATATATAAAGTGTTATGTATTACCTTTTGTTTAATGGCAAAAGTTAGTTAGTTTTTATTAAGATCAAATTTCAGAAAAACGATTTGTAACTGGTTTATATGGTCTATTCCCAGACACAACGCATTGTCAGTTTCTGTATTTGAAATTTGTAATATTCTGTACCGTAGTGATAGGACAATGAATACATACTGGAGTTTTAATTTGTTGACACCTGCGCGTATATCATAGAATGATATCTCGAAATCACGTTAACATTGTGATATTTTAAACAAATCTCGATTACAGATAATGATAAAGCGTTTTGTTTCTCAAGGATAAACGATTGTAAATATCTTCAAAAAAATAGAGAAAGTTCTGTCTTCATAACTGCTGTAAGTTTAATAAATCTACACAAATCTAATCATTAATGTATAAAGGAGTATATAATAATAACTTATTAATTTAAGACTTTAACTATTACTTAGGGGTATATAATAATTACGGAGAAACATGAATCCATTTTTATATCATTAAAAAATGTATGAAGTATGAAGAAATTTTAAGAAGCATATAGAACAGATCTAGTTTTGTCAACTGTAAAGCCAATTCAACATATGTCGCCTGTTTGATTGCAAAGGGCCGTGAATACAAATATCTTATATTTATCAGAAATATATAATTCATTTTAAAAGAACAAAGAGATACTGATAGGTTTCCTTTATATCTCTAATACCTAACGGGGCTTTATTAATAAAGCTTCTGTTAAGTAGGTTAATAAATTGTATAATTATAATAATTATACAATTTATATATAACATATAATTGTATAATTTAAAACCCATTGTATCAGTACATATAGAAGTAGAAGAGAGTACTTAAACAAATCCTGATATGAAACAAAAGGGATGAAAGAAAAAATTATGACGATCAAAAAAAATCTGGATAGGAGGAATTAGGTCGGAAATAGGATAGAGAAAGAGTATACTGATGTATAAAACTTTAAAAAGTCTAAATCCCCGAGGAAATAAAAGAATACTAATCACAAATTATTTTATACACTTTGTGGGTATTAATAATTAGGTTTGTGTATTATCCGAGATATAAATTATCGACATTACACTAATAATTACTCTAATAAATTGGAATATGTAGTAACAAATTAATATATTCTTTAATAAAATAAAAATATAGGAAAGGTGTAGTCTATTCTAATCCAGAAACACATGGTCCATTATGACCTTGAACAGCTATTCTACTATGCTACAAATATATTTCTACGTTTATGTATATCTATTTATACAGACCGACATTTAAAAAAACATAAACTGAAAGACATAAATTCATCTATATTAACCTAAATTAACCTTACAATTGTGAAGGTATTACCCTGTTAGAAATTAAAATTCATTTAGATCACTTAGTGATCGCAAGTACTCAGTAACAATATTTAAAATAATTTCCCATAAAATTTAAAAATCCCTTAACAATCAATTCCAATACATTTTTAGCGAACATTTACTTGAATATACGAGTAAAGATATACGCAAAATTCGATTTACACTAGCACATCTATTTAGGCTTACCCTTTCAATGTTTTTTCTGATTATTGTGTACAATAGTAAAAACCACAGTCGTCCGGTAATGGCCCCGTAACGGCACGAGTAGATAATTACGGATGAGGTGATAAAGGAACACCAGGGAAGTTCTGCCAATACCGTTTAATATTTTATTTCATATCGTTTTCCCTACAGAACCAAATCGGGAACAAAATATACTACAGAATACGAATACTATTCAATTTAATAATTGAAAATTACAATGTAAAATTGCGCAAATTACCGAAGATATAATGTAGCGTATTATTTGGATTTGAAAGGGCAAATATTTTGATCGAAGTAAATTTACTAATTTAAAATTATTTTAGTTCAATTAAGTTAGAAGTCACTCAACTCCATATGAGCGAAATATTTTAAGGTTAATTTGCCAGTTACCTACATGAGGACGTAAATACCGCAAAAATTTCAAAATGAATTGCTTTCTTAAAAAAAATTTTATATACCAAAATAGTCACAAAATCTTTTAAGAGAAAACTTAGCGGGCTCTCAGACTACTTATCTCGAGGCAACATATTCTACCATCCCCACATCCAACTACCCGCTGAATATAGCTAAATCATTATATATAAAACGTACGTCCCATCAATTGGATTTCCCAAAAAAACTCATTTGTTTTAATACATATGGAAATTTTTTTATCGAAAATGTATTTGAAATTATTAAAATTTAGATGGGGGGGGGGAGGGGGAAGGGAAAGACAGTTAAGATTGGATGTCACGTATAGTGCGTCTGTATATCCGCTTGTACGTATTTCATCCTAAAAGGAATCTTCTGAGCGGTATTTAAAACGCTCTGAACTTGAAAACAATATTTCCTGTCGTAGTAGAAGATACACTAAAATGGCTTCGATATGGACGCAATAGCGATATCGGATCATAAATCCAGAAACTAATTTGTTTCGACAATTAGTTTCCAGATTTAAAATTTAGATGTTTTATTTTCACATAAGCAAATTTTTTAAATTATTAAAGATATGATGGAAATATGTTTTCACTTGATATTGTGAATTTCAAAGGACTTGACTGCTATGCCTTTTCACGCTGCGACTTGTAAAATCTTTTATGTGTACCATAGTTTTCTAAAAAAAACCATTTTCTGTTTGGCAAAGATATTTATGACCCGGTTGGTCTCTAAAAAGACCTGTTCCAAGTACTTATAGAGTTGGCGAACAATTGTCCTGCAGTTGCAGACAAAGACAATATGTGCGGATGTTTCACCTGAATTTTTGCATAATATTCATGCTGCTATGTCACGGAAATGATATTTGAGTGCGCAATGTCCAGTGAGAAGAGAACACTGGTGAATACTCTGAGTTCGGTCGTCTGGAGCTCCAAGACTAGTTTTGCGTAACGAACAGAGGGTTGCAATAAACTTTGTGCTTGCCTTTGGCCTGGAATAATTTCCCAGTAGGCTACAAAGTTCATTTTTTCATTTTCGGAGGTCCTCTACTACGCGATGTTTTGATACAATAGCTGTGGTTCGATAAAAAGAATACTTACTCATTCTTTAAACAGACTATCAGCAATCTCATTACCAATAAGTCCTTTAGGCCCTAGCACCCACAGAAAAGTTACTTTTTTGCACTTTTAGTTGCTTTGTTACTCTTTCAGTAAGGGACGGTTGGCAGTTCCAAGCTGTTATCGACTCGCAAGTTTCAGACTTCAGAGTCTTCAGTGCAGCTTGACTTGACAATAAATATTTTCGGTGAATTGAGGCTTTTTTGTGTCGCACTTGTGAGCACAAAAATCGTTTGTAGCAGTAGTGTTTAAAATATTTTAGAAGTATTTCCGAGGGCTATTGATAGTTTGAGATTAGTATCCCCTATTCCTACTCACTCTTGTTTTTAGTCCATAAGTATAAAACGTGAGAGCACTCTTAAGATTTATACGAGTTCGTGATAGCTCGCTTGTTTATAATAATATTTAGTTTAAGTTCGAAATCTTATTGTGCGAACATAATGCCTGTGGGCATCTTCGTGTATTTTTTACCCCTTAAGATATCTAATATCCTAAAGGTACTTTCTAGAGTGGGACACTCCTTATATGGATGTGAAGAGAATGAAGGCCCGGCAATACGTCTAAGACTGTGGTGGGCACGGCAAGGCATCTTTACTGGATTTACCTGGCAAATTTTTCTTCATGAAGGGGTATACCTGACAATTATTTTCACTTCTTATGTATGTGTTCAGTATTTTTTATACTCTTTAAAAAAAGGAGGTTATGGTATATATTGTATATCTATATGAATTTGGTTCCCCTAGAGAACGTTTGCTATTCTTGGTAATAAAGCAAACTCTAACCTGCCACCATTTTTTTTGGAATATAAATTAAGATGAAACTCATCTTGAATATTTTTGCTAGATGAATCAGTAGGATATACATTCCCTGCTGAATCTGGAAACATCGATTCTCCCTAGGAGACGTGTAGGGTTTCAAACTATTAATAGTTTATTCGATTCCTTTTTATAAAGAAGTAGCAGACAGCTTCATAAAAATATGTAATCTCAAAATGGACTGAACACTTGTCAAGAACGAATGAAAAACTACACTCTCAGGTGAACCATAATATCTATGCCTGTAGGTCATAGAAGTAGGGGCAAGCAAAGAGTGTGGTGGAAGGATATTGTAGACGAAGATTGCAACGTTCAACGGTTGGCAATAAACATAAACACCTGGCTAAACAGACTAGGAATTTTCAAGGCTCACATAGGGCTTTAGAAAATATGTTGTTGGATTGACATAATCCAATATAAAATGATATTGAGTAATATTCAATATAAAATGGAATACAAAACTAATTATCAAAGTATGCAGTTTTACTAAAGTCATAAGAAGTACGGACGGAAAAAGCAAAAATGAAATAAATGATGATAAAATTGTTCCTTTTAATTGTTTACTTTATGCCCTATGCCCAATTATTTACTGGTAGATTTCAAGAAAAACATCACCAGTACATAATTAAAAGCAATTTTTAATGTGCTAGTATTTGTTAAAAAATAGTCATTTTATTCAAGGAAAAGAACCAAGTTTGTCCTCTAACTTTTGCAATTTTTATTATAGCATACCGCATATAGTTTATATCAAAAACTTCGGAAAATATAGTCAGCTTGGCATATTTAGTTGACACATCAGGTCCATAGTTCAAGAATGATAATTTTGGACTATTTTTGTAAGCTTACAATTAAGGTGACCTCCTTATATGTATTTAAGAAGCTAAGTCAAGAATCAAGTAATATTTTTGAGACGGTTACTTTCTAAAATTTCGAGTAAGTTTAATTTTTAGTTTATGTAAAATTTTAAAGTTACGGTTCAACAAATGATTTCTGGTAATAAAACGGTTTGCAGATATGAAAGTGGTTTATCTATTGGCAACACATGTTACTTGTTCTCCGGTTTTTTAAAACTTGTTCCCGTTTGACCCATTTTATATACTTCTATACCACAAGTGATCTTATATACTCCGTGGAACTAGATGGATATCAAGGCAAAATGTACTATCACGATCTTTGGAAGAAAAAAAGTAAAACATGGCTGTGAAAACAAACAATTATTCAGGTAATTACATACAAAATAATATAGAGAGATAGTAGCCAATATTTAGGAGCATTCAGGATAATTGTGGAATATGCCTAAAAGTATACATACATTCAGACAGGAAAAAGTTTCGAAAATGAACAACTCCAATGAAAAAACAGATTCCACCTATGCCAACCATTTAATTACAGAAAATTATGACCACATGAACAAAAAATAAACTTACTTACAGTTATCCACCTTAAAAATAAAGAGCTGATTCTCACGGAACAAATAGATATTTAATAACTTAAAAACGGTGTTCTATCTAATATTTTATGTTATAATATTATACACGAATTTCAGTCAAAGTATATATTGATTAAATTTTAATTAAAATGCAATTTATTATTTGTTAAATTTGGTTCTTTTCTTAAATACAGTTTTAAATACACCGTGGAATAAGCTCATACCAAATAAAGGTGATTTAGTTTCTGATATGCGGTAAACCTAAATCACATTTTTGATAGTGTCTGTTAATTGTTTCATTGTAGTATTCAATTATTAATGGAGTATTAAATATCATTTTAGGTTTCATCTCTCTTCAGAAACCGCACATCAAAATCTGACAGATTATAACTACTTTCAGCAACCTTTTCTGAATATAAATTTAAGTAATCCCAAAAAGCTATATAAAATATTTGCCTATTGTAACTACTTGGGTTTAGGTAGTATAAATACTTCCAAATTGACTTATTTAAACAATAGTTTATGAATATTATACATGTATGTATATATTTAATATTTAAAATTAATTAAAAAAAATTTTTTAATAGCTAACATTGTATATTTCGTAAAATTATCGATTAGCAATCCTCTATTAATATGTTGACTACCTGATTATTATTATTAAAGATCGAGTTAGATAAATACAAAACCTAATATAACAAAAAGCACAAAATATAATCAAGGAGAATAACTCAATAAATCACATAAACCTAACGGATTAATGTAAAATTTAAAGATATAATCAGACGAATCACTTAAGGAGTTTGCGTACCGACTTTGTTAATATTTAATAGCATTACAAAATATAGGCTTTAAAAAGTCTTGAAGTGCAGCAATAAAAAGAATAATTGTAAAACATTACAAGGAAATAAATTCTTATACTACACATAATGATAAACAAGACGAATCATTTACTAATATTCTCTTTAGTAGAAAAAAGTATGTTTTTGTCAAATTCAAGACACGAGAGCGTGAAAGCTCTGTTATTTTTTTCTGAAATAAGGTTTTCTTAAAGTGTATTTTAATGCGTTAAAATCTTTCAAACATATTGAACTTAAAATGAATATTAACTAAATTATTAGCAAATTTATACAATAACATGTCAGAAAGTCTCGCACAGCAGGACCGTTTATAAAAGTGCTTTGATAAGAATGTATCAAATATCGACCAACAACTTGACTTTTCTCTTATTTATATTTTGGTACTCTCATAGAGGCATAAATGAGCAAATATATTAAAAACAACAAGAGCCAAAATAAAAAGCACTTACACAGTGGTTTATACAAATTTAAATGTGGCCACTGTCCAAAAACTTACATCAGTGGAACAGGTAGTACTTTTAACAAACGTATAGCAGAACATAAAAGGGTTTTCAATAATAGAAAAACAGATTCTACATACGCACTTCACCTTCTAGATCATCTTTTAATGACGAATTTAAATTCTTCACATTAAAATAAAGGCCTTAACCTAACTTTATTAGAATCTATCTTGTCATCTAAGACATGGAAATTAACAAATTAAAAAACACAGACATAATTCTGAATGACCAACTTGAAACAAACAGTTCTCCCCTCCTCAACCTATTTCTCCCCCCCTAGATCACTTGAGAAAGGCATTCTGCCGAAACAGCTATAGTGATAAATATTATAATAAATTTTGTGGAAGTCTTGAAAACAAAGTTTTCAGTGTTTTATGTTATATAAATGAATTCCATCAAGTACGGTCGAATCCATTACTTATATATACTAAATGACTTATATCATCTAAATGCAAATATTTTTTGTTGTTTCACATTTCTGTTGCACAGCTCCACAAAAAGTATCAACTTTCGTTGGAGCGGAACCCTTCTGCAGGGTTGCAAAGACAGTAACAAGAACGGCTACAAAGAAGTTGGTAGCTCACAATTTTCTGGAATGGTGGAGGAATTCAACAGGACAAAGACCAGTTCATTACAGAACATTCACCAAAAATTATGATAGACCTATAGACAAAGACAGGAAAACAGTCAAAGCCATAGTAGATCTGCTAACAGGGTACTTTAAACTGAATAGGCAGTTAAAGCTGATGTGATTGGCAGATGATGACCTATGCAATTATGTCACCTAGAAGAAGAAACACAGCACATTTTATGTCAGTGTAACAGCCTGGTACATATGCGGTTCTTTGCATTACGCGAAGAAAAGTCACCGACAAAGAACTATAAGGAAGGTTCAATCTCTCAGAAGTTATTAGACCTTATAAAAAGGGTCAAGGAATAAGGTAATCTAGGGTTAGAGGACCACAATAGATCGGAAAAGGTCAGAAGCCACTTCATTGAATCTATATACTGGTATCCAACATGTGTTTTTCGAAACTTTCCGCTTCCGGGCGGTTTTCTCTTCTAGAAAAGTGACAATTTTCTCTTTTAGATCATAAACGCACTGTAAAAATTTCCCACGCGATAACCATCTGGCCCCGCAATAAAAAAGCGACGTCTAATCTTTTGCACCCATATCTTTGCAGAGTGTATTAAAGATTCTTGATTTTAGGGGTCTCATTTTAATATAATTTACTAGTTACATCCGTTGTTAGCACAATGTTGAGTCCAGGACTCATTCCTTTGGGAGCAAGAGTATCTCTGTGAATCACTGCACTGCGCCTGTAAACTTTGGAATTATCGAGACATGCTGCGAACACCATCGGTGCATATTCCAAAACAATTCATCCACTCTATGTTTGCTTCATTAATAAAATCGTTTAAAATATCAAACAACGCGAGTGCTGTTGTTTTGAGTTCTATAGGTTTGCAGAAAAGTAGTTCTTCTACTGGAGATATACCAGCACAAAATCGGACATAAGCAATTAAATGAGCCGTCTTTATTGCTATCTGTTACCTCGTCAAGCTGAGTCGAAAACAATTTGTCACGAGACTTTTCAAGAAGCTGATGCTGTACATCTTCGATGATATCACCAGGTCCGCGTGCAACAGTATCATTTGAAAGAGGTATGGATTGCAATTGTTTGGCAAAATTATCTCCAAACATAGTTTCTACAATCTCCATCGCAACTGACAGAATGAAGTATCAACCAATAGTGTGAGCCTTATTGCATCTGGCTGTTTTATATGATACTTGATACTTTAAGAGATAAGTAAAGCTTTTTCGTTCACAAAGTTTTTTTGAAGAATGTCGTTAGCTGTTCATATGACTTTATTTATATTTAATCTAAATTCAAAGAATTCTCAAAGTTTGTTAACGTTCTCATTATGAAGGGTGTCAAAATGGAGTCAAAAGTTTATTAGGTGTCTTGCTGTCTGCTGCCAAATTTTTTAAGAAAATGACGCACATAGGATTTTCTTCTTCATTTATTGTAGTAGTTGTAAATCCAAAATTTAGGTATTTTTGCGAATATTTTCTTGGCTTTTTATAATAATAATCTAATAAATATCTTATTATAAGGAAATGCGGCACAATTCCACAAAACTTACAAAATTTGGCACCATGACTCGGCTAAAACTGACGGTAACCTTTAACAGCCGTAACATTTATACACACCTGCTTCGATGTCGAGCAGATTTTTTATAATATTTCAAACAAATCGCAGTCAAAACTTCTCGTACGTAAGGTAGCCGCGATGATGTTCGATATACGTCGTAATGACGAGATAGCAGATGAGACATATTAGGCTAGCACTGTATGTGACCGGGAGACGTTAGTTTACCTATATGGGATGTAGCGGAACGGCATTGCTAAGATTCAACAAATTCACCTCTTTTCGGTAATTTTGAAGACCTGTAATTAAATTCTATATTAGGAATCTATGATAAAGTCTAGGGCACTCAAAACACGCTGGACTAAGGGGATGAGTAGGATCAAAATTTTTAACGTTTTATATACGTCGTATTTTATTATTGTATGAAAAAGAAATGTTGAGACACGCTGCATTGGATGTATCTTTTACAACAAAGTTATTCCAATTTTTTACTTGAATAATAAAAAATTCACGCACATTTAAGATTTAAGGTCTAATATATTTTTCTGCTAATTAAATAATTTTTAGGAGTAATATTTATAAAAATATTAATTTTGTAATTATCATGTAAATATGGTAGTTGTAAGCTTTATAATAAAAATTTCTAGGTTAAAAACGTTATCTTTCTCTCAAAAACTTGTAAATGTTACATACAGAGACTCTTCATGCACTTGTGTCTTCAATCATTTAAACAATATTTAAGTAAACTCAGTTTTTACAAAAATTCTGAGACCGGCGTGGTTTTTCCATTTTTGCCATTTTTATATTCAAATATATCTACAGGTTGTAAGTTTTACTCCTAATATATAAATAATTTTTCTGTATATAGTACCTATATAAATTTTTGGTAGGATAATCGTTAATACTCATGACAACCACTCAAATAACACTTTGAAATAGATAATATATAATGCCAGCTATTAAATCTTATTCAAAAACTTAATTACAATTGAAAATATATATACTTAAATTTATCCAGATATAAAATTACAAAGTATTTCGTGAAAACATCTACACGAAACACGTTACTTAAAATCTAATAAAACTTATGGCTGACGTTTCCGTGAAAGACAATATATAATTTGAGTAATTTTCTCTTTGTAACACCACACAAATTTATTATCTAATAAAAACACAATATAGTTGAAAAAGATATTCACAATACATACTACTTAAACTAAGATATTTACAAGTCTAATTATCTAAACACTGACTAGAAGTTTGTATCACCGTTTAAGGAATGTTATATTCAAGAAACTGCTTATGTGCAGGGAGGCTAAAGAGAAGTGGAATTATGATCACTTTATTAACATACCGTTAACAATAAAAAGTGTTCAACAGAACTGTATTATACTTTATTAAACAAAGAATCTTCCTCACACTTTTAAAATTCAAGATGTACTCCGATAAACGGTCACCACGTTTTTCATTGGATATTGTAGTTTGTTGTTAAAGATTCATGGCTTGGTAAGTAATTTGTTGGTGATTGCTCTACCGATCATTTTAACGATATTATGTCTTCTGTTATATTTTCATCTACTACCATTTATTGCTCACTCTGATCAAATATTTACTCAAAATATATAAGGTTAACCTTATTCCATCATTTTAACAGTTTAAATAGTTTACAGTTTAACAGTTTAAGCATCAGAGTATATTCCGAATACGTGGGAGACTTATTTCCCTGCTCGAAACTATGTTAAGGAGATATCTAGAATCTCTATCAGCTTAAATTTTTCTCTTGCACTTTGCATCAGTACCAGTGTCATTCAACATCAAACTTAAATATTTTTATTCGTGAAAGAAGTATTTACTTTTGACTCTTTTGGATGTTAGCTGATTTAATTTGAAAAAATGTAAAAAAATATATTATGTTGAACCTCCACGATGTCTTCTACACACCTTAACAACAAAAAATACGTCAAGACATACTCCTACTGAGACGATCGCTTTCCTTTTGAGGTATCTCATTCCAAACTACTGGCATCTCATTCAAAAAATACAGAACGATTTCCAAAGTGGAAATCAAAAGGTCAAAAATAAACTTATTTTTAACTTAAATTGTGCCTTATTCCCAACAAAAATTTTAACTGTATTTTCCAAGTATTTCAATTGTAGAATCGCTACTGGTGTTGTTTATTTTAGACATCAACTAAATATCTTACCTTTTACATATCACTTTTAGAACAAACAAAAAAATATATGATAACGAATAAAAAAGCGATAATAATTCCAATTTTTAACCTCTGCCAGAAGCTACTAAATTAATACAAAACACTTAAAATGTCGATGTCATTATGGCACGCCATTAGGATAATATTACAAGTTTCTTAAAAACTATAATTTAATCTAAAATTACAACAGGTATATTTCGGGGTAATAATACTTAATTAAAAATATATAACAACTAATAAGAGATCATTTTTATAAGTTCAGATAAATATTTTTAGGCATAATTGTGTATAGAAGAAAACAGCTGCATCAAAAGTGAGTAAG
The DNA here is from genome assembly GCA_918026665.1 of Diabrotica balteata. Classification (NCBI taxonomy): domain Eukaryota; kingdom Metazoa; phylum Arthropoda; class Insecta; order Coleoptera; family Chrysomelidae; genus Diabrotica; species Diabrotica balteata. The sequence goes on from OU898282.1 coordinate 92,714,539, forward strand.
CGATTTCACTCATTCAACATGCTATTAACATATTCGAGGACATAAAAAAATCCGATCTCTTTTTATAAATATCCCAGAAAAAAGAAACTTTGGTTTTCATAATAAATGCTTTAGAATGGATTTTCATATTTTTTTAGATTCGTAGTGACGTAATCGTTAATTTTTTTAAATAGAAATCGGTATAATGCGACACCTCATTTGAAGGAGAATTTAATTCTCTATTTAACATTACATTTGTAACTAAAATATTTTTTTAAGGGTACAAAAACAATTTTTTTTTTAATTTAAATTCAACTAAATTAGAACTAATGATTTAATTAATCATGTACTTTAAAGTAACCAAATTATGCATAACAATTATTTTAAATTAAATGTTCGAAATAGATTCTGAAAAAATGTTCTGAAGTAAATACTTAAGAAAGCAAAAAAAATAGTAAAAATGAAAATAAAAAAAAAACACTGAAACTTTTTGTCAAATGTTAATTCAAGCACGTGATAGTGGCATAGTTACTGTAATATTTATTGACGTAAATGTTTGATTTTGTGAATTGTCATCAGTTGTTAATTGTAATTTTTACTTTTGAATACTAAATTATGGCTCACCTAAATGAAACACAACGCATAGAAATATTAATTATTAGCGGATGCGGAGATAAAAAAAGAACTCAGAACGAAATATGCTATTTATTCAACGCAAAATATCCAGACAGACCCATCAGCCAATCAACAGTAAGTAAAATAGTCCGAAAATTTGGAAAAACTGGGCACGTTAAACATAGTCCAAACGCTGGGCGTCCTAAAATTGAAGACAATGTGAAACTTGATATTTTATTAAATGTACATGACAATCCTCACAGTAGTTCAACACAAATGGGTGAATATGCTGGAGTTTTCCAACGATCGGTATTACGTATTTTAAAAACTCTATATTGTAATAATTCAGTAGCTGTCAATAAAACTATATTTTATTCTACGACTTCAACATTTATTTATCATCGTCGATCGAGAAGAAGCGGGCACAGGGCATTAGAAACCATTCGAAATATAATTACATTCGAATTGTCCAAAATGATGAGCAGAATTTTTAGAGATACTGAAGAAAAGAATGCATATAGAAGGGGAATCAATTCCGAGATAACAGATCGTTTAAGGAGCCTACGATAGCCGAAGCAGCCAAGCAGCACTATTAAGATGGTTTAGATATTTACAAAAAATGAACGAGAAAAGAGTACCTAAGATATTGATTAAGCATAGAGATAGGAGATAGAATAAAAAGGGTCGACCAAGAAAAAGATATTTACAGGAGAAAAAACTAAGAACCACAAATACTGAAGAGAAACTGTCAAGCTTTGACCTAAAAGACTAAAAGGATTTATTTTTAATTTTGACTATGTTTAATTGGTCCACATATCTCTTGTCAAGACCATATTTCATTAAATATTTTCTGTTTCCCGTTTTTTTTTAATTTTATAAGATACTTTTTTATTCACATACGCGATATTCACCTTTTTATTCTACAGAACTGAGAGTATCAAATAAAAGAACCCAAGTAGATTGTTAAAAGAAAAACTAAATGAAATACATAAATTTTATTTATATATTACGTGCTTATCTGCGTCTTCTACAATTTCTAATCTGCGTTTATACATAAGATTCTCTTTGTCTTTCTCTTTCTTCACAAAAGATGTAAAGATCATTTGATCAAAAAGGTACTCTCCTACTTTTGTGTCGGTTATTTTAGACCGAGTAACAAGTCTTGCCATTTCGCATATCGACCTATGTTGTTCCTCCATAAACTCAGTTGAGACTAAATCCATGATATGAAGATCCTTATGCTTTTCGGCTACATTGAAAACCTCATTTAGTTTTTCTTTTATACCCTGTTCCATTTGAACAGCGCGAGTAAAAGCTTCAGTAACCGTCCAAGTTTTGTTTTTTGGCACAGAAATACTTTTTAGTTGTACATGACCTCCTCTCATAAGCACATAATTGGTAAATATGTTAGCGTGGCCCAGTTCCTCTTCGTACATGTTCATAAAAAAGCCTTGGCATCCTGGTAAAGCAACGTCTGTTCGTCCAAAGTAATGACCCATTGTAAGATATTCATAAGCTGCCTTAAATTCTTCTAACACTTGTTCATTAAGTATATTCTCAGTATCCTTATGAAACTGATGTCTTCCAGAAATGTTATTTTTATTTCCTCCATCGCAAGAATTTGTCATAAAACGCTTACTGATGTAGTAGGAATTTTCGACTGGAATAATTTGTGATATAATATTTGCAGATAATTTGTGGACAATCGAATTTACTTTTAACTTTTGATTTATAGAACTTCCGTAGAGGTCAGCATTTTTTAGTACTTTAAATCTTCTGCAAATAAACTTCATCTTATATACATGTAATTTCCAGAACAATTTTGAAAAAAAAACTGTTTCAAATATTAATACATATGACGTTTATTTAATCAAATAAATAAAATTTGACATAAGTTAAATTCAAAGAAGAAGTAGGTTAAAAATTTTCTGGACGTTTTACACGGAAAATGAAGTACGAGACAAATCTTAGACAGGTATTGTGATGATTTTAAAAATAAAAAAATCTAATAGGTATTTAGTTATTTTTGGCATTATCCAATAAATTTTGAATATAATATAATTGGCGTAATTATAAATTATCTAATGCTTCTAAAGAAGGTAGAGATTTAACTAGAAAAACTAGTCCGAACGTCGATCATCCAAACGACCGCTTATTCGAGAGAATTTAAAGACGAGCATAAGTAACTTTATGTCACAGCTTGATTTTTCTGACGGACCCACAAGTCGTAAAACGATGAAACTTGCCTCAAAAATAGATTTAGATGATGTTGTATATAATTGGTTTCCTCAAAAAAGATTCTAGGGAGAACCTATTTCTGATCTGATTGTGTTTCTGATTGAAAAAGGCAGTTTAATTCAACGAAAAACCCGAAGAGCTGTCAAATTGTCAAGCAAGCACAACCTGGTTAAAGCGATTAAGTCGAGACATGGCACCATGTAAGCTTGAATAATAGGATAAAACTGTGCTGATTCATCAGCAGCAGATTAATGTCTGAATAAATGAGAGTTACTGAAGTAAAAATGAAAGAGTTTTCGTGGAAACGAAAACGAGTTTGTTCCACGAGAAGGACTCGTGCAGCACGTATGACTGAGCAGCACCTGGACCTAAAATAAGCAAGGATCGTATCACTGAATTAGTTTGTGCTAATGATACTGGCAGTCACTTATTGCCAATGTTTGTCATTGGTAAAAGCAAGAAACCACGTTGTTTTAAACACGTTGATATGTCTGCGATATCTACGTTTACACTTTGCTTTGTTGAGAAAACATTATTGCTTCATGATAACGCTCCAACTCTTCGATGTTGAAATGAAAAAAAAACCTGTCCTTAAAAAGCAACGTGACCAAATTGTTCGTAAAAGGCTAAACTTGCTTCGATAGCGTTACCAATTAGCGTTACCAATTAAAAAATCTTCAATTTTCGTCAATATGTAGAAGTAGAGTAAAGAAGGCTGAAATAACATTTTTGGCTGCCTTTGGCCTGAAATATTTTCCCAGCAGGCTACATTAAATTCCATTTCCGTTTTTGGGCATCTTCCATTCTGCAGCATTTTTGTTTACCGCAGAATTGCTCTGCTCTGATAAAAGGGTATTAGTCTGTTGCTAAGGAATTGCTAGAAATTCCAAACTGTTACGAAGTCATAAGGTGTAGACTTCAAAGTTTCCAGTTTGGCTGTATAAGGCACTAAATATTAGCCGAATTTATATCGCCGAATTAAGACCTTTTTTTAGAAACTCTTGAGCACAAAAACGTATTTCTCTAGCAATGCTGCTTGAAATACTGTAGGAGTATTTCAGCGGACTATTGACAGTTTACTGTTAGAACCAGTAACCCCCGATTTCTATCCCCTTCTGTATTTTTGATCCATTAATATAATATTTGAAGGACCCTTTTGTGATTTGAGGATTTCATTTTATGTTAACTCACATGCGTTTATAATGACATATAGTTTCGAGTTCGAAATATTGTTTGCAGGCATACTGTCTCTGAGTAACTAATGTAACTTTGTTCCAATTCTTAAAGTTTCCAGATGTACAATCAGGTTGCCGGATTTTAGATACTAAGCCCGTGTTAACCCCTAGAAGAGGAAGATCTAGCATTACCTCTAAGGCTATAGTGGGGTACGATTTCATGGCATCTGTGATTTTTTCGCAGTGAGATCTTATTGAATACTTTACAAAGACGCCGTCGAGTGAATGCTGAGCTTCCCATGTTTACAGCGGTAGGAGGAGTCCTGTCACTCGTGAAATACGTTATTCGTGTACAACCACCTCGAACCCTTCATAATTGATGTAGGTGTATTTGCTATATAGAGATATGACCAAAATTTTTCTCGTTTTACTCATAATTACAAGATTAATAATAAAGTTTTGCTGTAGTAATTGGGTATGAGGGAATGTATGGTATTAATAAACGGAATCACATGGTATATTACTTGTTCAATAGAGATTTTTGCTCACTTAGAGACAATGCTCCTTTTAACATCTATATTCCAAACATCCAATAGGAACTAATTTACAACAACATAAACCTTTTGCTTATCATGAGCAGTAGATTTGTAGATTTTGAAAATAAATCATATGTATAGAGGTTCAATCAGTACTTCGAGTATTTAGTTATAAACGAACTAATACACAACATGTAAGAGAACAGTAAACAGTATATTAAATTAATTTTCTCAATTAGAAGGACTTTTCGTGTTTCGTCATAGAATGTATTAGTGTCAGATTTGTACAATTTCAATTGTACATAGTTTATTTACAGTTAACATGGTTTAAGCCTTAAAAAGAATTAACTTATTCTAGCATTAATAATGAAAGCCAAAGTTTTTAATTAACAATGAATTAAAGGTAAAAATTTGTTTTGTCTTATCTCATAAATCCCACTTTTTGTCTAGAAACATCTTAAAGTAGTAATTATAATGATGGAAAAAAATTAGTCCTCGGCCATTAAATGAATACTGTCTTCAGCAGTCGTTCGAAGGGTATTTGGTGTTAATAAAGAAAACCGATCCTGGTAATGATGAGATTTTGAGGAATAGGATTTCAAAGGAGACGTATCGTTTCCATCCCAGCTTGAATGTTTTGGTTTTAATTCTGCAGACTTTGATTCTTTGGCCTAGTTAAAAATATAATGTTTATATTATAGTTATACAGTATATTACAACATAAAAATAACGAAAGCAGGATTACATATATATATATATATATATATATATATATATATATATATATATATATATATATATATATATATATATATATATATATATATGGGAAATACGAGATCTACTGAATTTAATAAAGAAATGGATATGTCCGGACTACCTGCATGATTTTAAAAATGAAAACAGAGGAAGAGAAACGTAAGCAAGAAAAGAGAGAGAGAGAGAGAGAGAGAGATGAGAGAGAGAGAGAGAGAGAGAGAGAGAGGAAAATGAGAAGCGTAGAGAGGTGAAACAAAAGCGTAGACAAGAAGAGAATGAGTAGAAAGGGAGGTCTAGAAAAATAAAGGTAGAAATCATAACGAGTTTATCTGAAATTCACGAAAATTTTCAGTTATAGGTAATGCCAATTACTAGTAGAAGTGACAAATTAGAAGAATAACAGAACGATATAAAAACCGATTTAGAAAATTAATTAATACATCACACGATTTCAAACAGCAAAATAATTTGAAATCTTGTTGTTCTAATTTGATTTAGAAAGAAAAATGAATATCCAAGCTTCTTTATCTAATATATTGTTTCAGTAACTAATGTCGAATCTAAACAAACAGCTTCATCATCTTCCATAGTTGAACCAGGTACAATTAGAACTAGCAAAATTTTAAAACCACCCACATCCGATAGCCAAACAGCATGAGAAACTTATCGTTTTTAATTCGAAGCTGCAGCTGGAGCAAATGGCTGGACTGAGTAACAAATAGCAGCTTCCTTGATAGTGTTGCTTCGAGGACAGGCAGCTACCGTCTTGCAATTTCTTCCACAGGATGCACCCAGTTATACCTCGCTTCTTCAAGCTTTACAGGCAAGGTATGGCTAGCAGCATCTAACGCAGTTTTTCCAAAGCCAGCTGAAAGTTTGATACCAAAAGCATCACAAAAGCCTGCAAGAATTTAAACCCGAAAGTAAAAGATTGTTGCATTTGGCATACCCTCGTGCACCTAAAGATTTTCTGGAACAAATTGGCATACAGACATTCATAGATGGACTACAGGATGGTGAAATGCAACAAGCTCTTCTACTACAGCATCATCAAATGCTAAATGGAGCACTAATCTTAGTCCAGGTGTATGAAGCGGGAAAGGTATTTCCAGATCTCGCTCAAGATTAAAAGAAATAAGTTTTCGAGAAAATAAAGAAGTCATTACCGCAGATAACCAACAACCTATTTTATCCCAGATGTTGAGCATACTGCAGAATCTTCAACACAACTGGAGGAATCACTTTAAGTGGCAGAAAAATCAGTAACCTGCAATACGCAGATGGAACACTATTCGAAGCGAATGAAGTCAATATCGAAAAAACAAAAATATTAATAGTAGACAGGGCAAACAATAATCTACCGCACATAAACCAGGTGGCGAATTGCGAAGTAGGTTCTATACTTGAGCTTCTTGATAACCAACAATTGCGATAGCTCCTCAAAAATCAGAAGTAGACTAGCAATGACCCGAGCCGCAATATCCAAATTAATTAAAATATGGAAAGACCGAACAAGGAATGCGAAGCTCTTTTGGTCAATACCCTTATTTTTCCGATGGCTACATACGCAACTGAACATTGGACTCTTAAAAAAATCGATAGAAGTAAGATCGAAGCCTTTGAAATGTGGGTCTACAGAAGATTTATACGCGTGTCCTGGACAGAATACAGAGCCAACCTGTCAAGTAAGAACTTGCCTAATTTAGTTCGGCCAATAGCTACAAGAACTAGGACCAAGGAACACCAGCACTGACAATATTTACTATTTTTATTTGGAATTGACTACAATTTCAGTTTAAAATAAGTTTATTTTGACGTTTCGATTTTCAAACGTCAAAATAAACATATTTAAATTGTAAAAAAGATGAAAAACAATATTGAAAGAATTATGAAAATTACATAAATACAGGTAAAGAACGAACGCGACATAAATTAACACAGAAAATTAAAAAAATTATAAAAAAGGAATAGGAAAAGCAAGGATACAGACAATATAGATCTGGAGATGAATTAAGTGGTTAGAAAAAGTAGGTAAAAGATAGCTGCTAAAAATAATAGAGGGAGCACAGACAACCGATAGTATACAAAGAGGGATACTATAGTAAGTTAAGTTTTGGATTAGATATTGTACACTACATAAAGCGCTAAAATCGGCAGCATTGACTCATATGAGGTAATTGTAATTCCAGATCTCCTACGTCGTTCGAATTCGATGTTTGTTTTCATTGCGTGTGCCCGGTTCATTTCTTAGAGTACATAAACTCGATAAAAATACACTGACCTGTATACAGCGGTGCATTTGTATCGGTACATTTTCTGCAATTTTTGTGGCAATAACAACTCAATTTTTCAATCAACAAAATTTTTATCAATACAATATTATGAATTTACTGTACGCAAGAAAGTGGTCTCCTCTCAAAAAAAAACAGAAAATAAATCTACACACTTTTGTCCAGAATTATCACCATAAAATCATTTTATTATTTGAAATTTTTCTGCGGGCGTATAAAGACATGTTGTTTACAAAAATAAATTTTAAGATCTAACCTGTTAATGCTTTAAACAACCACTATATAATGACAAATTATTGGCGACTGGTCAACGAAGCAGGTTTATAGAAAAGTTGACGGCGCGCAGTTTGCCATTTATAGGGTGTATATCTAATTTAAAACTTAATGTACTGTATATTATAAGGTAAGACTGAAGAAAAAATGGATATATATATATATATATATATATATATATATATATATATATATATATATATATATAGAAAACACGTCAAGAAAATGAAATAATTATCGAAGGACACTCGGTCGACAAAGGAGACCAACGCTAGAGAGAAAAAGGAAAACACATCAAGAAATGAAATAATTATCGAAGGACACTCGGCTGGACAAAGGAGACCAACGCTTCTGAAAAGTGTGTAAGGTAATTCAAGAAACAAAAATACATTTGGAATATTTGAAAAAGTGTAAAACAGTACACATATATGTGTGTAAACATCACGATGTGTTAATAAACATTTTCAAACGAATATTGATTCGATGAATTAGTTGAATTAAAAATACATACCTACCTAACTATTTTCAATTGTACTACCCACCAGAATAAAATCTAGTTACTTACATTAACTTCAACTGAAATAGTCTCATCGTCATTATGTGGAAAATGGAACACTCTAAAATTTGGAGATTTCGGCCAATTTGTTGGCGGAGGACTTCTGATCATATGCTCGTGCATTTCAGGAAGAGACATTGGGTCCACATCTAAATCCAGAGATAATTCCTAAAAATATTGGAAATATCAAATTAATTTAGTTATATAAACTTCTAGGGTAAAATGGTATATATTTTATAATTAAATAAAATATGAAATTTTCCAAACGGATTACAATTTCATCGGAACGTTGTCGGTCATATCAGCTCATCATCAGTGAAAACCTAAAAGTAAGCATTTCCACGTTAATATAACAACAACGAATCCTTTCAATCTTATCTAAAACTCTTATGCATCTCTTGTTCCTATAGTTGATTCTGCGTCACTCTAACTAACCATCTTACTTCTCTAAAACTAGTCACCTACTTACATTACCTTAGAGATTATTTTGTCCATTTATATCATATTTATTCTTTCATTTTATAGCCACTATTATTATCTTTAATGATCAAGATGAATCACACATTATTCCTTTTTTTATTTAACACCCAAGCTGTGTTTATACCTGCTAGCTGTGAAATCTGGTCACAGTTGACCAATTATCAATTTTTCTTTGACTTAAATTACTAAAGGATACTTTAATTCTAGGAGCTTAACCGTATTGTGTCTTCTTATTATATCTAACAACTAATAACTAACAGCACTATGCTCTGATTTTATACTAGTTAACACTTTACACTAACACAAATGATTTTCTTAATTTGAGTCTTTCTAACCCAGTATTATCGAGGTGCTGAATGGTCTCGATGATTACATGACTACGGAGCCGTTGTTCATAACTACATGTCATCTTCTTGATAACTCTATCTACATCTTCTATCTAAAGGTCGTTGTGGAGGTCGACATTTTGGATAAACGAAGGAGCATTTTTTGTTGTTAGGTCATTTGTGATTGTTCGTTTGATTCCCATTATTTCTCTAATGCGTTCGTTGGTAATCCTTTTCTTTCTGCGGCTCTTCTCCAAAAATTCATTTCCGTCGCTTTCAGCGTTGCCAGTGTTCTTTCTTTCAGTAGCCATACCTCACAGCTGTATAAAGTGATACTTTTACTATAGTCTCAAGCCAGGTTTATAAACGGACATAGTACATAATCATAAGTCATAAACATAACTTTAACCACAATCATAATTCACAAGATTTAAGATTGGTTTATAACTAGACATAATACCTAACCATAATATTTAAAAACTACTTCAGAAAATACAAACCTAACCAAATTTTTATAGATCTTAAAGAATTTTTTCTGGTCTTTATCTGGACTATATCTGCCAGAGTTCTTAAAAAGCAAAGAAGAATAAGAAGGTATAGTGTAAGACCCATAAATAGAAAGTGTGATAAGGAATGGGATGAGGAACAGTTCTTTAATTTTTTATGTTGGATTACACATGGGCATATTCCAACAATTCCATAATGTTTAATACTTAATTCATAAATGTTGAAAGTTACCAACTTTGAAGGTCACGTTTTAAGGACTAAATTTATGTTTTATGTATTATGAATACTTTTAAATGGGTACATTTATTTATTAACTTTCAACATTATGCTTATATAATAAGATTATGGTTAAAGACTAAAATTATGTTTATGTCCGTTTATAAATCCGGCTTCATCTTAGATTAAATATATCCTCTTTTTATTTTCTTGGGTGATGGATTGGTCCCATAAAATGCTGTTTAACATTGTGATGGCTTTTCTCCCTGAAATGTTCCTCTCTCTTATAACTTTGTATAATGTTCCATCTTGTGAAATAGTGATACCTAGATATTTGTATTCAAAGCAGTGCTTTATCGTGGTATTATCGTCTAATATGAGATCTTTTTGTTCTACTCCAATGCACAGGTTTTCTTTTATTTACTTCTAGATCCCATATATCATACTCTTCAATTAATTTTCATGCTATGTAGTTTAAATCGTCATACTCTTGAGCCATTATTACTTAATCGTCCGCAAAGTTGAGCGTATATACCATAGTGGTAGTGAGCGGTATCACCATTGTCCTGCATTTCTGTTTCCATCTTTTTAAAGCAGTTTCGAGGTATATTTTAAATAAAGTGGGGAGCAAACAATATCCTTGATTTAATCCTTTTGATGTTATAAATCCTGTTGTTATTTGTGTTCCTGGTTTATTTTTGTTATTGGTTGGTTGTATAGCACTTTGACGGCTTTTATTAATTCTATATTAATATTCGTCCTTTCCATTGATTGCCACAGCTTCTTCAGTGGAACGCTGTCGTAGGCTTTTCGTAGATCTACGAACAACATATGAATCTCTTGATTCCGTGCCATCTTTTTTTTCTATTATCTGGGATAAGGAAAAAAATGGTCAATGGATCGGCCCGTATGAAATCCTGCTTATTCATCTGCTTCATAATCTAAGTATTCTCTCTCGATTCGGTTCTTTAAATCCTTTCCATATATTCGACTCATAGATCCAGTTACAGCTATTCCTCGGTAATTTTCACAATTATTTTTATCACCCTTTTTATTTATAGTACTGAGGTATGATATCTTCCATTCCGTAGCGATTTCGCTTGTGTTTATGCATTCTTGGAATAATTGTCATTCGAGACATTCGTGCAATTTGTTCGTTCCGTACATAAACAATTCTCCGGCTATATCCCCTGGTCTGGATACTTTGCTCCTCTTCAGCTGTTTACATACATTTTTTATTTCCTCTGTTATTAATCTTATTGTTCCTTAATACTTTATTCTGGAATCTCTGGAAGATCTTGATATTACTTGAATTAACACAGCCCCAGAGTTGGCAACCATACGTCCATACTGGTCTCAATATTTGTTTGTATAGCAGTTGTTTATTATGTATGGACAATGCTGAATTATTTTCCATGGGCCAATACATTTTCTTGTAACGAATACCTACTTCCTGTTTTCTTTTTAATATGGACTTTCCAGTAAAGTCTTGCGTCAAGTATGATACCTCAGTATTTTTCTGAAGATGCATTTAGTATTTGGGCATTATTTATTTTAATTGGAATGTTTTGGATTTTAATTGGAATCGTAGAATGTTTATTTTTAAATCCAAATTGGTGGTTTGGAATCACTTTTTTCTCTTCTATTATTGGTTTCATTCTTTTTAGAAGGACTTTCTCAAAAAACATCGACATTACTGGTAAAAGTGATATTGGTCTATATGAGGAGACTTCATTTGGTGATTTACCTGGTTTTGTTATCATTATAACCTCAGCTATTTTCCATAAATTAGGGGCATATCTCAATCTAAATGCAGCCTTGATTATATTGTTCAATTTTACTATGGCTTTGCGAGGCAGGTTTTTTAGTAATACTCCAGTAATTAGATCATAATATATTGGTGCTAGCCTTATGCTGGATGTATATTGTCTTTATCAGCTACTTCCTTCGGGGATGTTCGTTTGATTCTATCTTCTGTCTGATTAGGTTCTAACGATATTTGATCATTAATTTGGTCATCACACGGTTTCAATGTATTTTCTAAATATGTTGCAAATCTCTCTGCCTTTTGCTTATTGCTTCTAGCCCAGCTACCGTCTTCCAGTTTAATGAGTGGAGAATAGGTTACTGGTCTTTTTAGCCTTTTTGTTGATTTCCATAGAGAGTACCAGTGCTGCTATCATCCGTCAACTCTTTTAGGTAAGAACTGATTGACTCACTTTTTATGTTTTGAATCTCTTCAAATTTGTTTTATCTTGAGGAGATCCGGTTTGTTGCCACTTCCTTCTTAGTTTTATTTTCTCTTTAATTTACTTTTTAATTTCTTTCAGATAGTTCTAGTTTTCTTTTACTTTGGATTTTAGAATCGAAGTACATTCGCATGCTGATTTTTCTATATTTTTAACAAAAAACTCAACTTCATCATCTAATTATTCAGGTTTTTTTAATGGTACTTCTAATTCAATTCTATCTTCAATGGTTGATCTGAAAGTTTTCCAATCTGTTAATTTATTTTTGGTAGTATTGGGTTACACTCTTTTCTATTTTCTAATGATCATGTCACTCACAGTGAGTATTATGGCTGAATAATCTGAATTCATATCACAACCATCATTATATATATATATATATATATATATATATATATATATATATATATATATATATATATATATATATATATATATATATATATATAAATTGGATGATATATTTTGAATAACGAAGAAATCAATTAAGCCCAGTATGGGCTTTTGTTTCTATCAGCCAATAAGTCGGTCTACCTGTTGATATGGCTTCACATTTCTGCTCTTGTATGGCTATCAGTAATTCTTTTCCTTTAGTTGTTGTCAATCTTGATCCTCATTGGGCGTGCTTTGCATTAAAGTCACCTCCAATGATATATTCTTCCCAAACTTTTCATATATTCTACATACTATTCTTTTTAATGGAATACATATTGTTCTTTGTGGGAGTTTTGGAGCACTAGCTTTATTTGTCCTCTGATTTTTCAATATATCAGTTAATGGTTATGCTCAATATGTCAGTTATTCCAAAGATTTTGTTAATACCTTCATCCTATCTGAACTCCAAGAGGGACATATCTAGAGATTTTTTAGTTTTCCACTTCAATTTCTTATCAGCTGGAACAGATTTATATCCTCTTCTTTGTCTATGTCCTCTTGTTGGCAGGAATTATTTAGTTTTTTAAACATTACTCTGATAGGTCTTTCTTGTTTATTTTCATATGTGTGATAAGAAAGTTTACTCGTATTTAAATCATTCCTTATAACTAAATTTTTCTCCATTCAATAATCCAAACCAAAGTGGGATATAGAACAGCAATAAAAAATGTGCGACGATTTTGTTTTGAAAATCACAAATAGAATTCACATTATATGAAAAGAAATTACGTAATATATATTTCATATTGAAGTAACAGACTCTAAACTGTATACTTTCAAATGAGACAGGCAGGGAGGGTCTTTTATATAGGGAATATCGCTACCGTAGGCCAAAGATTATCAGATAGGATAAGAGGCTGATTAGCCGCCGAGTATTTTTGTTTTAGTTAAAAAAATATAATATTCTTCAGTAAAAATGAATGAATTTATTATCCATTAAGGAAAGAATTTTTAGCGTCAAAAGTTATTACCCCGAATTTTCGGGAAAATGTTGATAATGAAACAATAACCATTAAAAAAAAATGTTGCAATACTCTAGCTTGATGTTTCTGATTTACGCGACGATTTCTATTAAATGAACCATTTTCCAATAGCGAAATAATGAGCTATACAATTTACTAGAAGTGTATACGAAAAGAATCATATAAAGCAGGAATAACTTAATAAGGAGGTTTAGAGAGTTTAAAAAACAGGAAGATGGACCTGACCAGTTCTACCACACTCAGAATAATCTATTAAAAGACTAAGAATAACAATTTTTTACATCAAATTTGATTGCACCTAAATATTTAAGTCATTACAGACTAATTTTAGTAATCCCATCCAAAATTTGGAAGTAACTTTAAAAGTATGTGGCTATTATTATGATATTCATTACATCAAAAGAAGTCATTATAATGAAATTTTTATTCTTGATATTGTCCTGAAGCTATTTTCGTGTGGCATCGTAAAGCAATTACTATTATAGAATATAATAATATATAATATAATAAGATACAGTTAAACTTTAAAATAAATTTATTGGCGTTTCAATTTCCTCTTCGGAAATTGTTCACATTTTTTCATTTGAAATAAATTTGACGCTTTTTGTGATGTCCGTTGTTCCTGTATAAAATTCTTCTTCCTCGTTCTCTTCTTTGTCTGATCTGGGTGCATTACTTCTATTATGTGGAGTATAATGTTTTTACATATAAGTTGTAGTAGCTATATCCTTTCGGATTTAATTTGCATAAAATTTTATAAAACAGAGCATACAACATCCGAGGATGAAATTGACGTTGTGCCAGCAAGAACAATATTTTAAAGATACAACGCTTTCAGAACAAAGTATTATTATTATTAGCTGAGTTAATAAGAAAACTGAAGAGAGTGAAGACCTTCGAGTTGGTGTAGTGATTAGTTCAAAAGCAGAGTATAGTCGGTTTAGTGTACATGAGTGCTTGTGAAAGTAATTACTGTAAGTAAGAAATACCCTGTAAAAACATTATTGAATGTAACTATAGTTTTAAGCATTTATTGCTATTAATTTAGGATGGAACAGAACTGCTCATTAATCTTTCTGACTAGATTGCAGTGTAAAAGATGCATCTTTTACTAGGGGTGTTTTATTAATAAAAAAAATTCGCACAAATTGAATAATGCATGTGTAAAAAGGGAACATAAAAATATTATTATACCTTAGCCATTAAATTTGCATGGTCTGATTCCTCTTCTGTATCCAAGCTGTCAATAATACTCTCCCTGCTAGCAATAACTTTCTGAAACAAAATTATCTTTACTTAAAAAAAAAACAGAAAAATATTATTTTTAGACTAAGCTCAATTCACAGTCAAGATGCAGTAGAAATAAACAAACTAAGACACATTAAATGTTACAAGGAGCACTCTGAAATAATTATTTACAATGTATATACATTGTATAATTCCCAAATCATGATTTACAAAGTTTATACATTGTCAATCAAGATTTGGTAGTGTTCCTCGTAACATTTAAGTGTCTTGGTTTGTTTAATTCTACTGCATCTTGATTGTGAATTGAGTTTAGTGGTGTCTAGATTAGTACGAAATAAAATGTATTCTCTGATCTGCAGAATTTTTTCATCATAATTTCACTTTTCATGTTTACAATCATTAGGTACTTCTATTACAATTAAAATAGTAATAAATTTTACTAAAAATAAAAATCGCTGTGTAGTAGTGGCTGATCATCAAAAACTTATTTTGCTGGTAAAGATAATGGTTTTATTTACAGTAATTCACAAATAATTAATCAAAGCTGATGCAAATCTATAAAAAAATACTTAGTAATAGTAGGGACAAGTAGGTACTGTTACTGTAGTGCACTGCCGCCTTGTCTATGCATACACAGCCAAGAGCATCAATTTTGCGCAAGTTGTATCCAATTATGTTCCTTTTCCTAACAAAGGAACACTAACCATTGCTTCAGCAGTCTTTTACCCCATATGTTAGTTACCATTGATTCATGTTACATGGCTTGGAAATCCCCATATTGCATTTAGGCTGTGATATCATACTTAATTTTTTGCAAAGATCATTTCATATATTTCATTGCTGTTGTTTCGAGAAATTCCTTTGCAGTGTCCTTGTCTTATTCTAGTAGTTCTAGAGAATCACATTGCAGATTTTGATCATCATCTTCTGGTTTCAGTCAATGTAGGGGTAGAACCTTCTTCAAACAGATGTAGCAACTTTTGCCTCTTCTGACTCAATAGTTACACAAATAATATTACAATAAACAATTATTAATCATTATCAAAAGTAGTAACAGGAATAATAATTCATTTCTGACACCAATGTAATAAAAATGTATGTTATTTCAAAATAATATAAACAAATAAAAACCCATTCACTGTCAAAAGTAATAATGTGAATGGTAATATCTGTCTCTGATATAGAAATTTGATATACCTATCTTCATAAACTCAAAGAAGTACACATTCTTTCAAGGTATTTAAAATAATACTAATGCAACAAGGTACAGAGTGATTCAAGATATACATTTTAGGACGAATATTATTTGTAAATCTGAGAAGTTACATTTTACTATGCATTTTCCATATTACTTTAAAGATCATCACATATAAACTATGCTCTTTAATATCTATTGGGCTATCAAATTTTAAGGCTACCATCATCATCATCAATGGTACTAGATAGTTGAGTTTTGACCTTCCTAGTCTAGATATAATAGGGTACATCTGGGAGAATAGGTGCATTCATTAGCTTGTAGTGGCCATAGCTCAATGGCCAATATACTGGCATTCTAAGGCAGAGCACACTAATTCGATTCTCAACATCAACAACAATTTCATTGCTAAAAAATGATACAAGCTGTTAGTGTGCTTCAGAGGGTATGTAATGTTGTCAGTCCCCCTGGTATAGTGTGCACTGACACTAGTTACCTGAAACAGGGTTAAAGATGCAATTGGTTCCAGAACAATCTGAAATCTTTTTTCCTGGATCTCCCAGACAAAAATGCCATCTGATTTTAATATTATTATAATTCATTAGCCTATCCTTTTTATGCAAGACTTATTACATTCCTACAGTTTGCCATGTTTATCTTAAAATTTAACTGGATGGATCTTTCAGAGGTATGAATTGTAACCCCTTCAGTTCTTCTATGTTTTCCTTTTCGTATAACAGCTAATAAATCAAATTAGTGAGGTAGATTGATAGATGAACATGTTTTAAAGGTACATATAATAACTTATCAAAAAAACCATTAAAAGTATAAACTCAAAGCAGAGTGAACAGTATCCTCCAATAGGCCTAGCAATGTCAATATATTACTTATCCTCGAATGTAGTCAGATAGCCAAGAGAGCTGGGAGGCCAGTTTCTCATTCGCTTCACTGCGAGTGGTTCAGAGGAAGTGAGTTCGATCCCCAGCTCAGTGTACAGAAAATAAAAAGGCTAACACAGCAGTTTAAAATTCTAAATGAATCTGCGGCTTAGACTAGAATATGCTGGTGTCTGATCGGCCTATGGTGGAGCAGTACAGCAAGAGATAAGGGCTTGCGGCTCAGTGATACTCCTATATATGTAGTCAACTTTGCAATCTTAGTTTTCTGTCTCATTGGATGGGTACACCCAAATGGCTTGAGGACAACAAATGGACTTAAAATTGTTAGCATAGTCTCACAGTATTGTTTGTATAGAAGCAGAAGTGGGGATGAAATTCAAAAATATCAGGGATATAGATATAAAACAAGTCTGCACCAAACTTTATAGTAGTTTATTTTCAACTAACCCTTTAGTAGTACTGAAACTGTCTTCTGAATACTCTCTGTAAGATATTTGTGAGCTCTGCTGGTTCACTCATAAATTAAACTAAAACTTAGGCTCTACACGAGTGGGGATATAAGACTATATAGATCCTATTATTAATTTAACAAAAGTGTATTGTTCAAAGGTATCTGATTATACTAGTAGTGTGTAGTTATGTACTACTTAAGTATTTATGAATCCATAATTGGAAATCATATACAAAGACTCATTTAATATCTAGGAAGGTCAACACTACAATTTCAACTGACATGTATTAAAGAATTCATATCTTGGCTAAGATAAATTGTTCCAGTTTAGTTTTTAGAGCTAATTATGAGGCAGATAAATCTTAAAGAGGACCTTATATATTTTGAGTTTTTTTAGGTAATATTCATTAGATAAGGTAAAGTCCATAGAATCAAAACAGCTAAAAGATTTATAGAATTCAGAAAAGTTCTTTTCTGAATTACCCTGTTGAATATTCTGAATTAATTTATTTTTCAGCTAATTCAGTTATTTGTTTCTTGCTTTGGTTCCTCAATACAAGTGGAGCAAGAGGATATATTTACATCTTTTCTAAATTTAGGTAGTACCTAATTAAACCAATTTTTATACTTTGAACATTAATTAAAATTACCAGTGTAAACATGTCTTGGTAAATTTTTTTCATTTAATAATTTAATATTTGATTTGATCGTCATTATCACGAGTTTTTCAATGAATAATTTTCCTAATAAACCTGAAATAATCAGGTTTATCTACACTAACCTGAATAAATGGATTATCTTGTCTTGATGCCCTCAAATTTTCCATGTCTTGGTCAATATTTCTTATACGTCCTGGAGTAAGCGTAACTGTAGAAACAGCAGGAGAAGGAGGACAAGTTACTGGTAAGTTTAAATAATAATCTACCGCAGAAACGCTTAAAGTTGAATGAGCGCGGCCCACAATGTTGTTATTACGAGAACCTGAAATGTCAATATTTACATTACCTACATACTGATAATTCTATTATTCACCTTTACAACTCTTATGTCGGTTCATGTTGCTTTTGAAGTTTGATAAAAGTGATCATCACGGTTATAAAGAGCGTTTTGTCAGAATTTACAACATTTTTACAAATTAGTATTATGATTTATAATACACAAATCAAATGTATTGACCAAATGTCATAACAAATAACGTCAAATCACTTTGATTTTCATGTCATGTCATGTTCTCTTCTTTTTAATGGACTTTCCACGAAATTCTGGTATATAGTTCTAAAAAATTATTTCCAGGTAGGCAATATCTTACTATGTGCGATATTTATGTAAATACATTTTAAGTGCATGTGCGCCAATATTTTTCAATTAATTTAGATACTTTCGTTTAAATAATATTTTTCATATCATAAAAAATAAATTCTGACATCTGAAAATATCGATGTACATAGGGTTGAAATTTATCGAAATCACAAGAATCGAATAGTGACACAAGTGACGTCTAAATCTGTCAATTACATGACGTTTAATACCATAGATTGCCACAGAGTTTGTGTTGTGTTTAATATTTATTAATGTTGTGCTTTGTAGGCAAATAAATGCAAAACTATAAATATGTACACTTTTATAATTAATATAATTAACAATTGATATGTTGAACATGTCTTTTCAGCAGCAAGGTGTCACTGGCGATATATTGCATTTAAATGTTGGAGGTAAAAGATTTTCAACATCTAGGCAAACTTTGTCCTTAATCCCTGATACTTTTTTTACTGCTTTACTAAGTGGACGAATATCTAGCTTAAGGGATGAAAAGGGAGCCATATTTATTGATAGAGACCCTAAGTTTTTTTCAGTAATCCTGAATTATTTACGTACGAGAGAGGTAGACTTAAAAGATGTAGATGTTAGAGCTCTTAGACACGAAGCTGAATATTACAATATTGCCCCCTTAATTAAAAGACTTTTACTATGTGAGGAGCTTACACAACCAACATGTGGAGATGTGCTGTTTTATGGTGCTTTACCACCTCCTTGTATTCCTGTTCAAGATCCAGGTCAGCTGTACCAGTCAACTGAACCGATTGCAACACACAATTCAAGAGCTGGCCCAAGCAGAGGTACAGATGGGCATTCAGATGGAGAAAATGGTAATTATTTAGATACTCCTTTATTAGTAATTTATACTTCATAAAATTGACATAATAATTTTATTATTTGATCTTTTTACAACACCAAACATATGGAATAACCATTTAAGAAATGCTTATAAACTTTTGACCATCTGTATAATTAAAGGATTAGAGTTCAATTTTATTCACCAAATTGCACAATTGAATATAGTATTGTACAAGTTTAAGACAATATTTAAAATCAAGTTTTTCATTATTATCATAGCAAACTCTTATAGATATATTTGTTAATATATTTCCAATATGTATTACTTGGGTAGTTTTAATTATATAGTAACCCTTTCTCCTAAATATTCCAGTTGACCAGATAGCACCCCACACATACTTCTTAAATTCTGTGCATGTTCTCTTAGATAGCAAATGCTATCTTAGGTATGTTCCTTTTTTTCTAGTGTAGTACTTTCAAGTGTAGTTGAGTGTGGGCTAACTGGCCAATGTCAAACGAAAATCATAGCTGTAGCACTAATCCTGTTCAATTCAGGTTATTTTACTACTTGTTTATTTTTAGTGTTTTTTTTTGTTTTCTTCTACTTTCGGTTTTCGTTGTTTAATTAAAATAAACTTTATTATAATTAGCTGGCTATCCTTTTTTTAAAAATTTATAATAATTTTATTTATCTTCCAATTCTCTTTAAAACCTTGTTTTTCCACCTTTTTGGAAGGATAGTTACTAGCTCCTCTTGATTAATTTATGAGACTGAATAAATATTTGTATTTACAAAGCTCCCTAAAAGATCATTACCAATCTGTTAAATTTAATAGTGTAACATCAAATAATTTTCATCTAACCTCTGATGTTCCACAAGGGCCCCACAGTCTTAATTACAATTATTATTTATACTAAATTATATATGTAGATTGTAGAATACTTTGTGTTGTTGTCTATGTTGCAGTATTGTTTCAGAATGGTTAAAGTAGTTAACCCAGGGTATATTCGTTTTCTATAGATAGAAACCAATTTTTTCTTGTATAGAACTTTGAATGGAAAAAATTGGTTGATTGCTATGGGCTTCTTGAAATCATGGTACATGGCAGAGAAGGTGGATTGTTGGAAGAAAGAGAAAGTGATTTAGTGTGTTTGAGAAGGGTTCTTAATGTTGAAAGTAGCTGGGCCCCATCACTTCTTTTATTATCTGTCAGTTTTTTTTTTCAATTTCACTCTTGTCTGTGTGCCACAGCTATCCTGAATACTTCTGTGACATTGCTATATGACCTAATTTACTTGATAGAGCTCCTTGGTTTTTTTGCCACTCTGCAGTCTTTTGTTGGAGGGTGGGTATTGTTTTTCTCCTGAGGTCCCTTTTTACTCTTAAGTTTTGCCTTATTGGTAATAACTAATATGTGGATTTATCCTAATGCATGTCCCAACTGTCATTTTTGTCCAACATAGAGAACTGATAAGGACATCTGAACATCAGGAAGAAGCAGCAGAACTATTCTGACTTGACAATGGCAAGTGTTAGCTTTATCAAAGACATTATCTTCTTCTTCTTCTTCCAATGGCGCTACAGCCCAAATTGAGCCTTGGCCTCCTGTAACTTCTGCCTCCAACAAAGGCGATCCCGCGCCACTCGTCTCCAAGCCTTGACGTTCAATAAGTTGTGCGCATCTGCTGTGACTTTGTTCTCCCATCTATTACGTGGTCTTCCCTTTGGTCTTCTGCCCTGCATTTTACCATCCAAGGCCTTTCTCGGCAATCTGTCGGCATCCATCCGTACCACATGACCAGCCCATCGAAGCCTTTGTACTCTAGCGAACTCTGCAATAGGTGCTTCTTTGAACAGTTGGTAGAGTTCATGGTTATATCTAGATCTCCACATCCCATTTTGAGTGATGGGTCTGTAGTCTTATTTGAATTTCGCGCCATTGACAGATCTGATTGTCACTCAATTTGAAAAAAAAGAAGATAACCACACTTTATGTTTAGACTTAACACTTGTGATTATGAATTATGGCCATCTGAATGTTATGAAAACTATTATGTCGAATTATGTACAATTAGTGTTTCTTTTTCCGCTAAATAAACTTAAGAAAACTAGAACAATATTATTTATTAACGGAGCCTACAGGTCCAAAGATCTTCCTTAGGATTTTTCTCTCGAAAACCTCTAATCTTCGTTTAGTGCTTTCTGTCAAAACCCATGTCTCGCATCCATAGCATACTATCGGTCTGATGATAGTTTTATAGACCTTAAGTTTCGATTTTCGATGTACCGTCTTGGAGCGGAATATGTTAATCAGGGAAAAATAGGCTTTATTTCCCTTCATTATTCTCTTCTGAATTTCGGCCTCTTCTGTTCCCTCCGTATTCATTTCGACTCCCAGATAAGTAAAACTCTTCACTGTTTCAATGTCATCCTCTACTTTGATTTGATTTCTTGTTCGCTTTGTCCGCGTCTGTGTTAGTATTTTTGTCTTCTGTGTATTTATTTCAAGTCCAATCTCCTTGGCCGTTTTTTTCAGCTGCGAATATGTTTCTGCTGCATCATCCACTCTGCGGGACATGAGGTTAATGTCATCCGCATATGCGGCGAGCTGGACAGATTTGTTTGTTAGGAGATTGGCTCTTCCGACATTCAGCTTTCTGATGACATATTCAAGGGCCAGATTGAACAGTGTTGGAGCTAGTCCATCACCTTGTTTCAGCCCTTGAACTATTTCGAAGCTGTCAGTTAATTTGTACTGTATGCGTACAGTTGCTATTGTGGAGTCCATCGTTGCTTTTACTAGTCGGATATATTTCGAGGGAATATTGAAGCTTTCCATGATGTTATATAACCGGCTTCTATTTATGGAGTCATAAGCCTGTTTGAAGTCGACAAATATATTGTGAACATCAATATCGTGTTCCCAAGCTTTATTAAGGATTTGCTTTACTGTAAAAAGCTGATCTATTGTCGACCTGCCTTGTCGAAAACCGGTCTGGTATTCGCCGATAATATTTTCACATAATGGTTGAAGTCGCCTATTCAGGATGGATGTAAAAATTTTGTAGGCCGAACATAGGAGGGTTATGCCGCGGTAATTTTCGCATTTAAGTTTGTCCCCTTTTTTGTAGATTGGGCAGATAATCCCATTTTTCCAATCGCTAGGAATTTTTTCTTCCCTCCATACCTTAGATATGAGCGCGTGCACCTGCGTTGTTAGATGTTCGCCACCTAATTTATACAGTTCGGAAGGGACATCGTCAAATCCCGGCGCTTTGTTGTTTCTTTGCGCCTGTATTGCTTGTTTGACTTCTTTAAGAGTCGGGCTGCTTATTTCTTCGTCTCCTTCCTCGATGTGCCGCAAATCCGAAGCTCGTGAGCTTCCTTGTGCTCATAGCAGAGCTTATAAATGGCTTTTCCAAACTGATTTTATTTGCGTTGGTTCACTAATTATCTTATCTGTTTGGTTTCTGCACAGACTTGTTCGGGGTTTGTATCCTTCTCTTAGTTGTCGAAGATATTTATATGCCTCCCTTAGATCGTTGCTTTGGAGGTTTTGTTCCATTTTCTGTATCTTATTATTTTCCCATTTTCTTTTTTCTCCTCGACATATTTTATCCGCCCTGCGTCGTAGCTCCTCGAAAAATGTTCTTCTTTCTCTGGTTCGCCTTTCCATATATTTCTTGTGAGCTTCATTTCGTTCGTGTATGGCCCGTCTACACTCTTCGTTGAACCATTCTGCCCTTTGCTTCTTTACCTTTTTACCGATGGTCTTTGTTGCTGCATTTAATACTTTTGTCTTCATTTGTTTCCAATGTTCTTCAATGTCTAGGTTATCTGTGTTTGTAAGTGTCTGGGTTATTTCTGTCTCGTAGCTCAGTTTAACGTTTTGTTGGCTTAGTTTATCAATGTCCAACTGCTCTTTTATCTGTTCTTTCTTATCTCTGTTTCTTGAGATCCTGCATCTATATTTTGCTTGTACCAGCAAGTGATCAGATCCACAGCATGCTCGTCTTCGACTTTTTACATCTAGGATGTTGGTGGCAGCTCTTTTGTCTATTAAGACATGGTCAATTTGGTTAGTAACCGCTCCACCTGGCATGATCCACGTTGCTTTGTGTACATCCCGATGAGCAAAGAACGTAGAGCTCACGATCATGTTTTTCCTGCTGGCAAAATTAATTAGGAATTCCCCGTTCTCGTTGGTGTTTTGATGGAGTGAGTGTTTGCCGATTATTCCTGCGAACTGTTCTTCTTTGCCTATTTGGGCGTTCATGTCACCCAATATTATCTTGATGTCATTTTTTGGGGCATTGTCGTATATTTCTTCTAATTGATCGTAGAACTCCTCTTTTATTGTTATGTCGTGTTCTTCTGTTGGACTATGGGCATTAATGATTGTGAGGTTAAAAAATTTTGTTTTTAGCCTCAATCTACATAATCTCTCATTTATTGCTTCGAAATCTAAGATATTGTTTTTGATGTTCTTATCTACTACGAAAGCCACTCCAAATTCTTTCTTTCCATTTTCTTTGCCGCTATAGAGTATTGTGTGCGTTTTTGTGTCTTTTATTTCCATTGACATTGTCAAAGACATTATAAGGTTTAAAAAAGAAACAGTTGACTTACCAAACCTTTTGAAAACCTTTCAAAGTATTTGAAGAACATTATTTCCAAGATAAATAAAAATCCATACCATTTAAAAGACGCTGATCACCTGAAATCAAAACTCAAAAATATACATTTACCTCTAAATTATAAATTAGTTTCTCTTGATGTGGTATCTTTATACACCAATATTCCAATAGCTTTAGCAAAAGACATTATTAAAAAAAGTGAAATCAAAGTGTTAACAGACATCCCTCTAGAAGAATTGCTACTAGGAGTCGAAACAACATTAAAGTCAACCTATTTCCTATATAAAAACAAAATCTTCCAACAAACAGATGGATGTGCTATATGTGCTAGCATATCCAGTGCCATTGCTCAATTATTTTTAGAGCATCTAGAGGAAATTGTTTTAAATAAAATAGATTTTTATATAACTTTTGTCTATCGCTATATAGATAACTGCTTGAGTGCAGCACCAGAGCATAAAATAGATATTTTACTAAATGAATTCAATAACTTTCACCAAAAACTAAATTTCACATTAGAAGTTGAAAAAAATTGTTAAATTAATTTTCTGGACCTGACTTTACATAGCATACCTGACTAAACAGCACTATAACTACTTAATGGTGCACCAAAAAAACCTGGTCATCGAGATATCTTACCCACCTTATCGACAACACTTTCAAATCACAACTGCGTACATTTTACAATAACAATAATAAGAATAAAACCAACACGGTAAAGAAAAAATATATGTCTCTGCCCTATATAAAAAGTTTATCAGAACAACTTGCAAATCTTCTGTCTAAAGATAACATTACAGTTGCTCCTAAAAGGCACAATCTTTTGAAAAAGAATTGTGTATGAAATTCCCTGCTTGATTTTGTGATGGAGTATATATTGGACAAACCAGTCAGCTATTTAACTCAAGAATATGTTCTCACAAAAAAACAACCACCCTCACAAAACATGAAAACGAAAAGAAACATAAATTTGATTTTGACAAAACCAAGATCCTAAAAAGTGAATATAACAAGAAGAAGAGGGAGGAGCTCATAGAGTCTATACAAATCAAAAAGAATAATAATGCAATAAATGATAAAAAACATGTCAAAAATTCAAACAAGATATATTTTAATTCAATTTAAAAATACACAAAAAGATAACCTCAGAATGCCTATGATGTTAAAATAACTGATTATTTAAATGATAAACAAACATCAACAAACAACATATTAAATTTTAAACTACATTTTACATTTAGTGACTTAGTGAGTATGTCCTATGCTTTTATTATTATTTTAATTGTGACATTTAAAGTATACTTGTTAGCAACTAACTTTTACAGGCTTGGTAAGTCAAAAGTTTCTGTTTTAAACCTTATAATGTCTTTGATAAAATGTCCTTTAGTCAATATTATTTCTTGAAAAAGGCATGGATTTCCTGCCGAAACGTAGAAAAAAGTAAATAAAAATGTCTTAGTATCATGACAGTCTTTCTTATGAACTTTCTTCTTCTCGTGGCGTCGGCTCCTTTCGAAGGTTGGCGATCCAAATGGCAATTGTAGTTTTGGAAACTGCTTCGCGAAAGATTTCTGCGAATGAGCGATTGAACCATCTCCTCAGGTCTTTCAGCCATGAGTTCTGGCATCTTCCTACTGATCTTTTGCCCTGTACTTTTCCTTCCAGTATAACTTGAAGTAATTCATATTTTTCGTCTCTCAACACATGGCCCAAGTATTGCATTTTGCTCTCTTTGATTATTCTTAGTAATTCGTTTTGTTTACACATTCGACGAAGTACCTCAACATTAGTAACTCTTTGTACTCAACATTCGTCTGTATATATACATCTCAAAGGCATCTATTCTTTTTTCTATTTCAGAGTCCATTGTCCAACTTTCACAGCCATACAGTAAGAAAGAAAAAACGTAACATCTACTCATTCGGATTCTAAGCTGCAGACTAAGGTCTGATCTTGTAAAAAATGTTTTCATGTTCATGTATATTTTCCTTGCTTGTTCGATTCTTGATAGTATTTCTTTTTTTGGATTACACTGACTATTGATATTTGCTCCCAAATATTTTATGGAATTTACCTGTTCTATAATTTGACCCTTGGCATACACATGTAAGTTTATTGGTGTCTTTGAAAATACTAAAGTTTTAATATTGTTCTGAAGCTATTTTCTTGTGGCATTGTAAATTAATTACTATTTATAACTGGGAATAAGCCACAATTAAAGATAAAAAATACGTTTATTGACGTTTCAATTTCCAATTCGGAAATCGTTCTCAAAATACAAACAGTAAATTAAACAAATTTTGTTTTTTGTTACATAGTGAAAAAATTCTTCTAATAATTTAATTTTATCTGACTCATTTATATTGACAATTCAGACATACATTATGCATTTTAAAGTAGACGACTTTAAAATGATATTGCCAATATTGTTGAGTTGCGCTCCTGGGACGACTTTACTATAAGATAGTTCATTCGATTACATGAAATCAACTTTAACTTGAGAATATCCATCAGAAAAAATCATAGCATGTAATTCGTCTTTAAAAAGACAAACACATGACATGATGACAGTAAAATTCTCCCGTTAGTGATTCCATAGTAAATTATGAGGGAAAAACCAGGAAAAAAACCTCATAATACTATCCCGACATTGTAAGTATTTGTTCGTGAATTTAGTTTACCTTCAACAAACATCAAAATTCTGATTTTATAATTCAATAAAATAAATTCAACATTTCAACGACATTCAAAACAACAAACACGTTGAGATCTATTTTGTCCAAAACCAAACCTAACAATGAACAAGAAAGGACAAAGAATTGCATTTATAAAATACCTTGTGAATGCGATCAGTTTTATTTAGGTGAATCATCAAGGCCATTAAATGTTAGAATAAGTGAACATCAATCTTATATTAAAAATAGAGAATTTGATAGATCTCAAATATGTAAACACGCATGGGATAATGAACATAGGGTTCAATGGAATAATTCAAATATAGTGCTAAAAGAAACGGATGGTAAAAAAAGAAAAATCAAAGAAGCGGCTCTAATTATGCTAAATGAGGCCAATTGTGTCGCAAATTCCTCGGCAGAATGTAGTAGGATCTGGTTACCAATATTGAAAGAGGAAGTTATTAATAAGAAAATACCAGTATTAGTAAGTCAGTAACATATAGAGGATACATCATTTATGTTTTTTAAATAACGTAACATATAAAATCAGAATTTTGATGTTTGTTGAAGGTAAACTAAATTCACGAATAAATACTTACAATGTCGGGATAGTATTATGAGGTTTTTTTCCTGGTTTTTCCCTCATAATTTACTATGGAATCACTAACGGAGAATTTTACTGTCATCATGTCATGTGTTTGTCTTTTTAAAGACGAATTACATGCTATGATTTTTTCTGACGGATATTCTCAAGTTAAAGTTGATTTCATGTAATCGAATGAACTATCTTATAGTAAAGTCGTCCCAGGAGCGCAACTCAACAATATTGGCAATATCATTTTAAAGTCGTCTACTTTAAAATGCATAATGTATGTCTGAATTGTCAATATAAATGAGTCAGATAAAATTAAATTATTAGAAGAATTTTTTCACTATGTAACAAAAAACAAAATTTGTTTAATTTACTGTTTGTATTTTGAGAACGATTTCCGAATTGGAAATTGAAACGTCAATAAACGTATTTTTTATCTTTAATTGTGGCTTATTCCCAGTTATAAATAGTAACTAAAGTTTTAGTTTTGGAAACGTTTAAATGTAAACCGAACATTTCGCTATGGTGTGGTGAACTGTGATAAGACGCAACCCTGTCTTACTCCTCGTCGGATTTGTATATCTTCGGATGTTGTGTGCTCTATTTCAATTGTTGCCGTTTGGTGCAGTATAGTTCGAGATATATATATATATATATATAAATATATATATATATATAATATATAATATATATATATATATAATATATATATATATTTGGTGCCAGTATATTTTTAAAGATAATTCGCAAGTCTTGTTCGTCAACTCCAGTTGTTCTCAGAAATTTCGATTTTTGATAGTCAATAAAACATGCATATACATCTACATGCCTGTCTCTGCATCGTTGCGTTAACACATTTAAAGCAAAATGAGCCTCTCATGTTCCCAGTCCGTTTCGAAATCTGAATTGAGTGTCACTCATCTGGAACTCGTACTTCTTGTAAATTCGTGTATGGATAATTCTGAGAAAAGTTTTAAGAACATGAAACATCAAGCTTAATATTCGATAATCATCGCATTGTGAGGAATTCAATCTTTTTGGTAATGCTAACGAATGTTGATTTTAGCCAGTCTGTTGGTATTTTACCTGTGTCATATATCTTATTGAATAGTACTGTCTAGGCTTTTACTTTCGTTATCTGCAATTAGTTTTAGTATTTGGACATTGATATTGTCTGGACCAGTGGCTTTTCCATCTTTCTGAGATTTTACTGCGTGAATCACTTCTTCTTGGTTATTTCTGGGCCTTTTCATTTATTTGGTTATCTGTGGTTGGTGGAGAACAAGGTCTATCGTCGCCAAAAAGAGTTTGTATGTATTCTTTCCGTCTCTCTAGTTTGTCTTCTGTACCTATAATTATTTCGTTATTATCATTTTTTAATATTGTTGATTGTCTCTTTTTGTGTCTACCTGTCATTTCTTTTACTTTTTATGAATAATAAATAAATAAATAGTTTATTTACGGTTATACCAATTACAATAATTACAATCATTAAATAAATCATATCATATTAACAGTTTTAGAATTCAATAATAATTACATACAATTTACACAAGACAAATAAATAGAATAAATACCTAAATGACAGTTTACAGTGACAGCCTACATTGTATTTTAAAAAGATTTTTTCAGCTTTTTTCTAAAACTATTCAGAGAGCTAGAAAAAAGTCTACATCTAAACCATTTCCAGATTGACACATTCGTCTTATAGGTCTATTTAGACAATAGTTTGTTTGTTGGAATTCTAAGTGAAAAACGTCCTTGGATCTTGTGCACCTTTGAGGAACCCTAAGACCTATTCTCTTCAAAATTTGAGGCGAATCTATCATTCCGTTTACAATCTTGAAAAGAAAAACCAAATCTAGCATTAAACGACGATTTTCTAATGTTGGTATATTAAGTAATTTTAAAATGTCACAATACACTATATCTTCTGAAGAAATTCCTAATTTATAGTCTACAAAGCGCAAAAATTTTTTCTGAACTTTCCCAATGCTTTTAATATGACATTTATATAAGGTGTCATATTTTTTGTGAAGTTTTTCGATTTCCAGGCATTTTGTTGACAGTTTTCTTTCACCTCCCTGTACTTTTTTTCCAATGATTTTATTGATTCACTTGTATTCTATTGGGCTTGTTTTATGTTTTCGTCTTATGTCCGTGAGGTCCATGATCTCTTGCGTTATCCATTCTTGTTTTTTGTTGTGTTTTAAGAACCCGATGTCTTCTTCTTGTATCTTTGTTATTTTTATTTTTAGAGCAGTCCATGTCACTTCAATGTCTGTCTGTACCAAGTTTTTCGATCGTTTTTATTTCTTCCTCATGCTTGATACTTATTTCTTTTTTCTGTTCAGGGTTCTTCAGTTGTGAGATGTCTATTTTTCTGGTCACTGTTTTCTTTTTGACTTTGAGAAATCTTTTTAATCTAAAATCCATTATAACTGGATTGTGATCGCTATGTATATCAGTTCCAGGGTATGTTTTCATAGAATGTATGTACTTCTTAAATGTGTTATTGAGCAAAATGAAGTCAATTTGATTTCTGACAATTCTGTCTTTTCTATCTGCAGATGATTTCCATGTGTATAACCTTCTAGGATGTTGTTTGAAGAAGGTATTGGTTATTAACAGATTGTTTTCTACGCAGAATTGTACAAGTCTATCTCCTCTATTATTCCTGGTACCTAGACTGTATGCTCCTATGTGGTCTCCTTCAGCACCACAACCAATTAGCGTTAAAGTCACCCATGATCATCGGTATCTCACCTCATTTTGTCAGTCGCATTATTTCATCTACATTGTTATAAAATTTTTCGATTTCTTCGTCTGACTTGTTACTTGTTGGAGCATAGACCTGAATAATATTTAGTTTCCTGTGGGATGTTTGTAATTTCAACATTGCTATTCTATCATTTAGAGGGATGAAGTCTGTGACACTGATTAAGCAATTATATTATAAAAGCAATATGAACCTAAGCCCAAGAAAATCTATGAAAAAATATATATTAAGGTTCAAGAACTAAACTCAAACTATATACATATGTATGTATATATATATATATATATATATATATATATATATATATATATATATAATATATATATATATATATATATATATATAATAGAGTTTGTATAACGACGCTAAGAATACAATTCTTTGGAGGATAACTTTCGGGAAAGCGTCAAAACAAGGATCAGCTAGAGATGGTATAAGCCAGTTTGGTGTAGAACTTTATTCTAAATGTGAAATTTTCGGTGATATGTTGTCACCTTCATCAGCACCTAAATGGAAAACCTATTTTAGTACAAGTGGTGGAAGTTAACATATAAAACCTACATTGAAAATGTTCAGTTGGTCCTAGAGTTCAAGAACACTGTCACAAACATGTTAAAAATATTAAAAATTACATTTAAAATTTTGAATAAAAACATTACAACACAACAGGGTATTATTTAAAATACAAACACAACAAAAATCTAAAAATTATAACCTACACAAAAACTGCAACTTCATGTTTCTTTCTACCTTTAACATGAAGTTGCAGTTTTTGTGTAGGTTATAATTTTTAGATTTTTGTTGTGTTTGTATTTTAAATAATACCCTGTTGTGTTGTAATGTTTTTATTCAAAATTTTAAATGTAATTTTTAATATTTTTAACATGTTTGTGACAGTGTTCTTGAACTCTAGGACCAACTGAACATTTTCAATGTAGGTTTTATATGTTAACTTCCACCACTTGTACTAAAATAGGTTTTCCATTTAGGTGCTGATGAAGGTGACAACATATCACCGAAAATTTCACATTTAGAATAAAGTTCTACACCAAACTGGCTTATACCATCTCTAGCTGATCCTTGTTTTGACGCTTTCCCGAAAGTTATCCTCCAAAGAATTATATATATATATAATATATATATATATATATATATATATATATATATATATATATAAATTATTTCACTAAATTTTTTATTTAGATATTTCTAATTTTAGGAAAATCTTCAGACGAGGCTGGCAGCTCAAATCAAAATCAATTGGGATATACACTACATTCACCAGGATATCTACCAAGTAGACCACATGGTCATTCAAGGAATTCATCCTTAGAACTTAGATTGGGTCAATCCAATAGTTACAGTAGAAGCTCACAGGATTTGCGTGGATTATCTGGCAGAGGGCATTCAAGAGCAGCTTCGTTAGACCTAAGACATGCTAGAAATTCTTCAGCAGATCTTAATAAATTAGTAAGGAATGATGTCGGATTGATATTTGGAGTTACAGCTTCTAGTTGGGCCGATCCTCTTAGGGTTCAGATTATAAAGGCACACCATAATTGGATAGTTGTGGCCTATGCCCACTTTGTTGTTTGTTATAGGTTAAAAGATTCTAGTGGATGGCAACAAGTATTTACCAGTCCATACATTGAAAGTTGCATTGAAAGAATTGCAATTAATGCTAAAATTGGTTCTACAGAAGCTTCAAAAATGGTTGCTATATCATATGGAAGCCAAGTTAGATTATGGGGTATTACAGATGTTGGTTCACGGACAAATATCGGCACCTTTAATTTGTGTGTTAGAGTAGAATATTTATTTTTTATAGGTAGTCAACTTGTTGCATTGTCCCCTTCAGGAAAGTTAGGAGTTTGGCATGCTATGACTCAACATTGGCAAACACAAGATGTTATGCCTATTGCTTCTTTTGATACTGCAGGCTCAATATTATTATTAGGATGTAACAATGGCTGTATATACTATATAGATATGCAGAAATTTCCATTACGAATGAAAGACAACGATTTACTTGTAACAGAATTATATAGAGATCCAAACAATGAACCAGTTACTGCTATCTCAGTTTATCTTACCCCAAAAACGAACATTTGCGGCAACTGGATTGAGATTGCATATGGAACAACTTCAGGTGCAGTCAGGCTTATAGTTCAGCATCCTGAAACTGTTGGTCATGGACCTCAATTGTTTCAAACTTTTACAGTCCACCAGAGTCGAGTTATAAAAGTAACACTCTCTGAGAAATATCTTGTTTCCGTTTGCTCTGAATACAATCATGTCAGAAGTTGGAGGGTAACAAGGTTTCGGGGTATGCTTTCTACACAACCTGGATCAACCCCAGAAGCATCTTTTAAGATTGTATCTTTAGAAAACGTTGAACCAACAATGATCTATGGAGTTGCTAATGAGTGCGGACCTTTCGGAGAACAAGATGATGAGCAAGTTTTTATCCAAAAGGTGGTCCCAGATTCTGACCAAATATTTGTGAGACTAGCCAGCAATGGGAAACGGATTTGTGTAATTAAAGCTGTAGATAATAGTACTGTTAGTGCTTTCTGTGTTCACGAATGTGAAGGGTCCAGTAGGATGGGTTCCAGACCAAGGAGGTTTATTTTTACTGGCCATTCAAATGGTTCTATTCAAATGTGGGACCTTACAACTGCTCTTGACATTTCTTATAAGTCTGATAGTACTAGTATTAATCAAACTAACGGCGGTCCGAATATGGAAGAATTACTTCTTATGTTGGATCAGTGTGATATTAGTAACAGTTTGTGTTCAACTCCTTGCATGTCTCCTTCTCCATATATGGCTGCTGCTTTACGACTGAAATCCAGTAATGTAGCATTTTTAAATCAGCAATTACATCAGGATAATGAAAAAGCTACAAACTCATCATAAATCATTTACTTAATTTATTAAATGTCAATTTTTATTAAATATTTAAATTTTGTGACAAAACATATTTTTATCTATTCATCAATCTCACTTTGAACAGATCTCATAATACCTAAATCTATCAATATAAATGACTTCGCTTCCGGTTTAGTTGCTGCTTTGCAATATTCATTTCTATTTTATGAGTTAGTTAGACTGATATACGAAGTATTATTGTATAAAGGGTGTTTCACATAGACCACAAAGACATATCTGAAAATAATCTGATTTGAAATCTGAAAATTTCCGCTTTTGGGCAGATTTTGTATAAGTATAATATTCTATCTAAAATTTATATGTTTTAAGATATTCATCTCTGTTACAAAATTTTGACAGACAGAAGGATTTTGTCTTATTTATAGGACACTGACAATATTATTTCTTTTTTAACTCTTAAAATTAATTTAATTTAAAGAAAAATTATATAAATTTTAGGCTGCAGTTAACTGAACTATAATCTTTGTTGTATTATATCACCAATATCCTTTCAATAAATAAAAGTTATTGGACAAATTTGCTGACTTTGTTTAGATTAACACATTTATTAATAAAAGTTTTATATCGGCACTTTCTTGTCTTGTACTGTCTTGTACTTGTAGAGTAATATTTATTATAAACTATTCATGAATAAATCACGGAAATATAAATGATTGAATCATTATAAGTTTTATTTTGCTGTTCTATAAATAGGACACTACTACTTAGCTTTATCAAAATGTGCAGCATTTCAGTATTCAATGGAATGGATCTGTGCACAAGTCGTTTTATTTTTTAAAATTTTACATTTATTTATTGCGATTTGCATAAAAAGTTTTATATTGAAACATATTTGAGAGAATTTATTTCATGGTAAATAACTAATATTTGAACGATTATTTTGGATAATAAATATAAAAATAAAGTAAATGATTTTTTTTTCTATTAATCTACCTGTTTATGATCTTTAAATATGTGTTAAAAGCGTTATCATTAGGAGATATAGGAAATTATCCAAACTTTACGACGTTGAAGAGATTGACGTAATAGTGCTACCGCCGGTGCCTGATTCTTTAACAGTTGAGGATGAAACAGGAATAGGAACAGCCGAAGTAAATGATGTACCCACAGAATTGGTAATAAAATACAAATAGTCAAAAAATATACAATCAATGAGTCTATGATAATGAATGTGCGCCGTCAAAAATTCTGAAGAGCAGTATCGAAAAAGGTAAATAAAAAAAAACACGTTATCTTACAGAAGAGGAATTTAAATGAAAAAAAAATTACTAGATTACACAAAAGTTCAACCTGAAGGATCAATATATAAAGTAAATTATGAAAATTTGGTGAATCGAATTTCAGGAAAAAGTACTGTTGAAATTTTTTTAAAAATTTTTGCAAATGGTTTATTGGAACACATTCTGGAAGAAACAATTCGATATGCAAATAGTAAAAATACTCCTTATTTTATATTTTCTTCGGATGAGCTCAAAGCATGCATTGGTGTTCTTTTATTCTCTGGATATCATCAAGAACCCTGTGAGAACAGGGATCTTGATCCTTATAAAAAAGAACCTTATAGATATTATAAAAAAAATGTATATCAAGAACTCAGTATTTGAAATTTACGAAATTTATACATTTTACTGGTAATACATGTATAGATAAAGACATATAGCATTTTTCATATAAAAAAGCTTGCACGTCATTTAAGATTTACGTTGTCAGAACCCCACAGCGTTGCCAAAATATCAGAATAGTTAGTAAGTGACGAATTTTTTAAATGTCAACTATTTATCAAACTATTATATTAACAGTAAATACACTTAGTTTTAAGACTACTGCAACATATTAAAATACATAAGAAAACATTTTAATACAAAATTATAAATTCTAAATTTTAAACTTACCTCTTTTAGGGCTTTAATCATGGACGTATAAACACAGATGGACTCATAAAATTGTGTAGTCAAAATTATTTGAATAGGTCACATTCTCAGCACCTTCAACTGTTGTCACGTTTTGTTTTAAAATTTCTTATTCTCGAGTCGCTGAAAATATTACTCCGTATTTTATACTCTACAGATGCTATCAAACCAAAATAATAATTTGTTGGTTAGATTAAGCTATTTAATTGTAATCAAAATATCAAGTGTGCACATAGCATTGTCTACATTATCATTTAATAGCGTATAATAGATATCAATCAATTATTTTTATACGTATAAGCACTGAAAACCATTTTTAAATGGCAACGGTTGTTTACATTTCTCTGTCTTATGGATCTACGTCAAACTTCAAATGCTGTTCCATGTTTGTTTACTTTTTACAGTAGATGAGGAAAAGTTGTTTTTCGATATTTTGGCTGTATTTTGAGTGATATTTGTGAAAAGTGAAATAAAATAAACGAAATATTTACATCCCGATCTCTCATTTCATTTGTAAGTACATACAATTTACATTATTTAAGATGAGGAAATGAGGAAGCGTGTTTGTTTACATTTTAATAGGCGTACCATTGGGTTTATTCATGTTCATTAATGTATTGAATACGATATGAGTTCATGAAATTAGTAGAGATTTTTAAATTGTAAATAGACATCATCTGATTAAAAAAGATCTGTTTAGTAACTTTTTAATTTAATATTTTTCATTGATACAAATAAATTAGTGAAATGAATAAAACTCATTTATTTTCTCTGTAGGTTTCCAAATAATATTGACGATCGAACTATTTGGGTAGCAAATTTAGGATAAAACATAAAGATTTTTTATTGTAGCATTATTTTGATACCTATTAAAAAGTTAACGTGAATTGAACTATATTTAATTGTATTAATTTTAAAGCAAATAAAATTATATTTTAATTTTTCTATAAAGAGTTGATTTGTTGATAGTTAAACTCTCGTTTTTTTTTTAATTCTTTGAACGTGTTTTTATACATTATTACTACTTCCAATTTTTAAAATCTGAATAATTACCCGCGAGTAAAAATTCAAGCATGCTTATGCTCATTGCAGAAGCATCACATTCTATCGAAGCTTCAAAACATTGTGTGTTAAAGGTATCTTATTGCTGTGTCCATCTATGTTTATACGTCCATGGCGTTAATAGTATAAACGTCCCGCCATTATTTCTTGTTCAAAATAATCTATCTTATATTATGATAATGCTCTAAGCTTATCAGCTTTCTACAGACTATTTATTTGTTTTGGCATATCACAATACACAACAATAATTAGTTTTTAAAGCCATTAATCTAAATTTAATATGTATTTATATTTAATATGTTGTATATTATATTATGATCAAATTGTGTAAGAAATCAAAACAAACAAAATTCCTACTCTAAACAAGCGGCAACACTTTGTACACTTTTGCCACACGCTTAACTGTCAATAAAATTTGAAGTATTTCCGTATCAGTTGTGTACAATTGTCTAATATATTTAATTAAAATTATTATTTTGTGGAATATTAGACTTAAAGAGTTATTTCATAAAAATTTATATTATTAATAATAACAAATGTTTTTGGTTATTTAATCAATATAATTCTAAAATTTCCAATATAATGATGATTACATTTTTCTGATTATTACGCCATGTTGACGCCTACGAAAGATCGAGCAGTTCCGTATGGGTTTCGTATTATTAGCTTTGTTGGGAAAATCTGAACTCTAAGGTTAATTTTCTGGAAATTTTAAATACAAGTGACGTCACTTTGTATAATTCGTGACGTGCAAGAGTTTTACTTTGAAAAATGATATATATCCCTTTCAGGTCTGAGTTTTTTTTTTTTGAAATTAGGATTTTTGACTACTGAACGTCTTTATTTATTGTATAAGGTACTCTAAACAATTATTTTAAAAATCCCCCTCGGCCTCCTTAGCGTGGGGGGATCCTGCTCGATCGTGATGTTCAGACTTAAACTGCTTTAGTGCAAGGTTTCTAATCTAAAATGCTACACGACAAATATTTTTCATAGAAAACATTTATATATATATATACAGGGTGAGTCATGAGGAACTTTACATACTTCTACCATATGTAGAGTCCCTCAGGGAGCATATCATGTGGCCACTAAAAAATGTCAACTCCTCTTCTTTATTAATTAACAGGGTGATTTGTGTAATTGACCATTTATTTCATTTTACTGTAGTGTTTATACGGCTAATTTGATTTTTTTAATTTTTGCATGATACAGTACACTACTATCAAGCATTCGACTGGTATTAGCTAAACTAAAAAATTCCAGGACTGGCTTTGGAAAAATTAATTTAGGAATTCGTATTAAATATTACACCCTGTATATATATTTTTTAAAATGCAATAAGTGATTTTGAAACTACATAAATAGCCAATGAAAACGACATATGCGACAATGTTGTCGCACTTTTATTAAATTTTTAGTGAACGATCAAATCTTACCAAAAATAGAACAACCATAATGAAGTATCAAATTATAAGGTAATTAATTTAAACAAATGTTATAAATTTCAAACATTTTAATTAAAATGAGTTCCTACAACATAATCTAATACGTAGAAAATTAACATCTTTACGATAGAATCAATTGTTTTTCAATTTTAAATTTTTACTCATAGATCATATTGGGGCATTATTTTCGATAAATAATAAATTAAATTGATTAAAAAGTCAAACCTCTTGTATGTGTTAGTTTTTGTTGATTGTAAATGATTAAAACTTTATGTTAAATAATAATACATTGTATCAACTGTTCTAAATAAAAATAAATCTAAAAAAGTTTAAAATGAAGGTTGGCGTTGACCGTTTGACGTTTCTTGATATTTTATACTCATTGTCATTATTGTCATTATCAATTGTTATTTATGTGTACAAGAATACATATTTCTTCTGTCATATCTACGTTAAGTACATTGTGTTAGTTTTGGTAGAGCTTTTGTTACTTTCGTTCAAAATGCCACATCAGTTTGTGACCACAGAATATGCAGACATATTATTTGTTTATGTATTCTGTAATGGGAATGGTAGGGCTGCTAGTAGAGAATATCGCAGGAGATTTCCTAATCGTCGATCTCCCAGTCATCCAACATTTGGGTCAGTTTTTAATTATTTGCGAGAAAATGGCACTTTTCCTAGTGGAACAACAGAGCAACATGTAGATGAAGCGCAGGAAGATGACATTGTGGACGCCGTTACTATGAACCCTACAATAAGCACTAGACAAGTAAGTCGAGAACTCAATGTTACTCAATCAAAAATAAGTAGAGTCTTACAAAAAAAATAATCTATACCCATATCACATTCAAATGGTTCAGCGACTACATGCTGGGATGAGATCGATAGGTTGGAATTTTGTAGATGGATTAACAATAATCGACCAACGCTATACAGGACACTATTTACAGATGAAGCCCAATTTACCAGAGACGGGATAAATAATTCACGAAATTCACATGTGTGGGCAGAAGAAAATCCCCATGCTATTCGAGAACGTCGTTCTCAGTTAAGGTTTTCGGTTAACGTGTGGATTGGTGTCATAAATAACCAATTAGTAGGTCCTCACTTTTTTGATGGTCCTTTAACAGGGCAGGTCTATTTGAACTTTCTACAAAATATTTTGCCGAATTTGCTTGCCAACGCGAACGTTGCTATCCGAGGGACGTATTTTCAGCATGATGGGCACCCCCACACTTTTTACTGGCAGTGAGACAACATCTCAATAATGTTTATGGCAACAGGTGGATAGGACGTGCAGGTCCTATTTCGTGGTCTTCAAGATCCCCTGATTTCAATCCCGTTGATTACCATATTTGCGACGATTGAAGCAACTAGTTTACACAGTGAATATTAATAACCGACAACAATTAATTGATCGAATTATACATTGTTGTAATACTATTATATGCAGACATAAACAAATAATATGTCTGCATATTCTGGGGTCGCAAACTGATGTGGCATTTTGAACGAAAGTAACAAAAGCTCTACCAAAACTAACACAATGTACTTAACGTAGATATGACAGAAGAAATATGTATTCTTGTACACATAAATAACAATTGATAATGACAATAATGACAATGAGTATAAAATATCAAGAAACGTCAAACGGCCAACGCCAACCTTCATTTTAACCTTTTTTAGATTTATTTTTATTTAGTACAGTTGATGCAATGTATTATTATTTAACATAAAGTTTTAATCATTTACAATCAACAAAAACTAACACATACAAGAGGTTTGACTTTTTAATCAATTTAATTTATTATTTATCGAAAATAATGCCCCAACATTTGTTTAAATTAATTACCTTATAATTTGATACTTCGTTATAATTGTTCTATTTTTGGGAAGATTTGATCGTTCACTAAAAATTTAATAAAAGTGCGACAACATTGTCGCATATGTCGTTTTCATTGGCTATTTATGTAGTTTGAAAATCACTTAATGCATTTTAAAAAATATATATACAGGGTGTAATATTTAATACGAATACCTAAATTAGTTTTTCCAAAGCCAGTCCTGGAATTTTTTAGTTTAGCTAATACCAGTCGAATGCTTGATAGTAGTGTACTGTATCATGCAAAAATTAAAAAAATCAAATGAGCCGTATAAACACTACAGTATAATAAAATAAATGGTCAATTACACAAATCACCCTGTTAATTAATAAAGAAGAGGAGTTGAAATTTTTTAGTGGCCTCATGATATGCTCCCTGAGGGACTCTACATATGGTAGAAGTATGTAAAGTTCCTCATGACTCACCCTGTATATATATATATATATATATATATATATATATATATATATATATATATATATATGTATATATATATATATATATATATATATATATATATATATATATATATGTATATATATATATATTATATATATATATATATATATATACCATATAAAAATAGATAACACCATAGGTCTCCGCTCCAGCCCTATTTCCGTAAGCAAAATTTTTTGAGTGTCGTCAAATTGTAAAAATCAAAGGATCTTATTAAGAAACTACAATAAATAATGTATTTTATTAAACTTAAAATTATAATTTAGTTTTTAAATGTTACAAGCAAGTTTTGTATTGAAAATCAAGTCGCCTGTCTTTTTTTAGATAAACTCTTCAATAACCAATTCATTAAAATTTGGAATTTCTTGAATCATTTTTTTTTTCAATTGATAACATGGCGAGTGCAGTTAGTCGATCCTGGCCCATAGTACTTCTAAGGAAAATTTTGATACGTTTCAATGAAGAGAAACATCGTTCTGCTATTGTCATTGACATCGTAACAAGTATACTTGAAGAATTAAATTAATTTCAGAAAAATTTCTTGCAAATTATTTTCAATCAAAAATTTAAGTCAGTGAACTGCTCCGGAAAGTTCTTTAAAATAGGATCTTCTATAAACAATTTCCAATTCAGTCCTTAATTTGTTTTTATTTAAAAAGGGATAATTGTTAATTGCTGATTCCATAATGTCAATGTAGGAAAATTTGAGCTGTATATTTCAAAATTGTCCACTGAAAATAATTTTGCTATTTCCAAATGTCCTGTAAACAAAAACCTTCTTTTAATTTCAGATAGTATATTATCGCAAACTTCCTTAGCTTGAATAATTGTGGAAAGAATTTCTGTCATCTTTCTTCCGTCTCTTCCTGAATTAACTATCGTCAATGTCTGTTAACTCGGTTTCTCTTATAGTGTGAATATTGTCTCTTTCTTTTTTTGTATTTTTTTTTTAACCTATTCTCTATCCTTCTATTGTTGGATATAGGTCTCCCCCAGTTCTCTCCATCTTTCCCTATCTTGAGCTGTTCTCTGCCATGTGGGACCTCTTTCTTTCATTCTTTTTGTATATTTTCTTCAAATGTAGTCAGGCATCGTTTTACGATTACGGATTTTTGTATTTGTGAATCACATCCCAGACAGCACAAGACATCCCTGGACGTCCATTTTATGTCATTTTAAGGTCCAAACCGTCCCCGGACTTCTTTTGGACGTCCAAGGGATATCTCTAGTCGGACATACCAGGGACGTCCCATAAGGTCGTCCGAGGGACGTCTCATTAGGGATGTTTTCTAGATGTTAACTGTGTCATTTTTTACTTAAGCATATTTTTTACAAAATATAATATCTTCCTACTAAACTTTATTTTAAAAAGTTATATTTAGTTTTAAATACCATTAATTTAAACGAAAACACACAGAGGCCCCTTTTAGAGAAAAATCCTTATCCTATAGCAGGAGCTGTATCTCTAAAATTTTGTTCTGTAGTGGAACGTGGAACTGAAATTAGAAGATGAAAGAAGAATGTGGTTATGTTTTAACGACGCTTCTATTTATCTCCTTGCATTTATGTTTCTTTTTAACGCATTTTTATTTTTAGGAAATCGGAATATATTATTTTTCGAATTATAATCAGTGTGGCTGTAATTAGAATTAGTTTATTGCTTTCGAGCGTATTATTGCTTGTCGGTCAGATAGCTCAGCGGGCTGTGCGGCTGCCTCTCATTCGTTTCACTGTCGAATGGTTCAGTGGATGTGGGATCGAGCCCCAGCTCGGTGTACAGAAAACAAAAAGTCTAACGCAGGAGTTTAAAATTCTAGATGAATCTGAGGCTTAGACTAGGATATGCTGGGATCTGATCGGCCTATGG
Organism: Diabrotica balteata; assembly: GCA_918026665.1. NCBI lineage: Eukaryota > Metazoa > Arthropoda > Insecta > Coleoptera > Chrysomelidae > Diabrotica > Diabrotica balteata. The sequence continues at coordinate 92,756,336 of OU898282.1, forward strand.
TGGAGCAGTACGGCAAGAGATAAGGACTTGCGGCTCGGTGATACTCCTCCATAGATCCCTACCGGACGGGCGTAACGCCTAAAAAAAACCGGATATATATATTATTGCTTTCGATACTAGTTTATAGTTTGGTAATTTATTATTATAGACATTAAGTAGGTAAGGAATTTTATAGGTAATTTTTGTGGTTGTGGTGTGAGCTGCTACATTTGTAAAGTAAGTATGAGTAATGTACTTAAAAATAAATAAAAATCCCATTTATTTTTGTTTTTCATTTTATTAGTTTTTTGTAAGTTCCCTTTAGGTCCTGTATACATTCTCATTTAGGTCCTGTATTAGTCCATGTGGACGTACAATGAATGTCCCCAATATATCCTTCTTAGGTCCTCTATAAGTCCGTATTAAGTTCTGTATATGTACGTACCCATGAACATCCCTGGGACGTCCAGGGGATGTACTTTTTGGTAACATTTAGGTCTTATTGGACTGATGTCCGGACATTTGGTACATCCTTCTGACGCCCATGGGACGTACTTGATGCGTACTTGTGTTGTCTGGGGCATAGACTCGAAGTGAGAAATTTGTGACACGCTACGACAGAACTGTAATTTAAATTTTTAGAGATTAATAATTACGTACATTTGAAATAATTTAATCTATTCTTCAACAAAGTACGAATAAAATAGTGCATACTATGTCTAAAGTTGCCGAAAATAAATTAAACCGGGTTAATTTTTTATGCATACTAGATAAAATGTCACTGAACAGCACTGGTTCCGTTTAAAACATGGCTGATTCCATCTGTGCGTATTTACCAGAGATATGTAAGGTATTTACTTATTTTTTCAAGCAGAGTGGGCATTCTGATTGTTTATTATTCTACCATTACCATTAATCCGTCAGCGATGTTTTTTATTTTCACATTTGTAATGTTTTCATTTATTAAATATGTAATATGCATATCTATTATTTTATTTTATTTTTATTCTATCGTAATATCCATACAAACGGTAGAACATGCAATGCTAATATTTTTTTTTCTAATCGATAATGTTAAAAAATCGATTCATAAGAGCAAATATATGAGATAATGGTTGTCAGCACTGAAACACAAAATAAAATATATTATGAAAACGTTGGTACGCCATATAGTGAGCCGCCATCTTTAATACTAATTGATTAATAGCCTCAGCGCTCGGCGGTTGAAACATAAATTAGTAATTATTAAATAAATATTGGATTACCGATATAAAACATTATTTTCACAATTATTAGTGCTCTAAATTTGGTGTCTACAATTAAATAATTGATACCGCATTTCTAGTTCACCGGTTTTTTAAAAATGGAGGAGACAGAAGGAACTACTGGTAAGCGTTTTATTTTATGAGTATGTTTACAAAAATTGAACATATAACTAATGCCTTTATGTATTTATATTTCTATTACAGTAATAAGTATTGGTATTATATATTGGGTAACAAGTGATTACCCAATGGATTACACCAAGAAAGCATATCTTGTTTGAATTTTGTAGCCATCATTTCCCTACAGCTCCATGTAGCAGCAGGAGGACCCACTAGATAGTTTTAACAGCAACAGCGAAATATGGACAGTTAGGTCATGTCTAAGTATCAGAGGATGTGTATAACATTTAAGGTTAGATTGTCATACATGGGGTAATATCAAATTTTGTTAAAACTTTAACTTTCCAATAGGAAGTTAAATTTTGGTGAACTCACGCCTTCCCGGTTTATAATTCGTGTTCGTGAGATATTCAGTTTCAGGACATCTAGCAAGATCAAAGCAGAACAACCCCCCTAGAAAAATCCTTATGTACAACCCGTGGGAAGTAGAAATAGGGGTAGGCCAAAACTCAGATGGAAGGATGGTGTAGATGAGGATGGTAGAAAGATAGGTGCAGCAAACTGGCAACGGTTGGCAATGGATAGGACTTCCTGGAGTAATAGACTTGGGAAGGTCGAGGCTCTTTCATAGGGCTGTAGCACCATTGATGATGATGATGAGATCTTCAGTTTTAAAATTTCACAGTTAAATGTCTTACCAACTATAGTTCTGAGAGGGTGCTACATTTATTGGACTTATGGTCAAATTAGGAGAGTTAGACTATAATTAAAATATGATATTTAAAAGTTAATTTAGAATTAAAATTTATATCCAAATCTTTAATATTATTGTTCCTCATAGTATGATTTCTTCTATCTCACAGCCAGCAATAAGGGTATCTGCCCACTTCAGTAATTCAGATCTGATTTCATATCCACCATGAGTAGTTCATCACAACTTTTGTCTATATCAGACTCCATTTTCTTTATCAAAACTCAAAGCATCTCTAATTATATGCTCTTCATTTAAAACATAACATTATTATAGTGTATTATTTGATTCTGAAATAAAACAAGGCTTATAATATTGGTTGTAAAATATTTAATAATATTGTTTGTGTAAGGTTAACTGCTTGTCTAACCTGTTAAATGTAGTAGAAGAATTTGCAGAACTTTTCAGTAGTTCAAGAATCTTTCTCCCGCAAGAATTGTTCTTAATTATTCTTATTATTAGTAACAATTGTTTACACATCACAAATGACAACAGTACTATTATTAGATCACTAACAGTCTACCTGTCATCATAGAAATATGCAACACTATGTGTGCAGTGGTAATTCTTGGTGTTCTTTTAAAGGTCACTGTCTCCATTAGCAAATGGTTTAGAACCTAGTGCTCTATTTCTTTAAATAAAGTGATATTGAATATTAGTGTGTAAAAACGTCAAAATTGAAAAAAATGGACATAGTGTTCTATGCCTCCAAGGTACAGAGTTGAACATAAGGGTCAGGTTGACTCTATCTACACAGACTTCTCTAAAGTTAGATAAGTCTGTTTAGATAGAGTCTTCGACATATTTAACCATGATCCCCTTATTGCTAAATTACAAGGCTGTGGATTTGGAGGTAAAATATGGAAATTGTTATGTCAGCGAGTATCTGTGACCCCAGGAGTTCCTCAGGGGCTCATATTCCATCCATCCAATGGCACTACAGCCCAAGCTGGGCCTTGGCCTCCTTTATTAAACCTCTCCAAACATCTCTATTTACTGCTGTTCTTTTCCATGAACGCGTTTTTAGGAGATTTTTGGCATCCTCATCTACCTTGTCTTCCCATCTCTTTTTTGGTCTTCCAACAGGTCTTTTTCCTTGCATTCTTGCGTTTAGTAATTTTCTGGGGATTCTGTTCTCATGCATGCGGGCCACATGCCCTGCCCATCGTAATCTCTGCAGTCTAGTGTATTGTGCTAGTGTTGGTTCAGTGTATTGTTCGTATATTTCGTTATTATATCTAATTCGCCAGTTGTTATTTTCCTTTATTGGACCCAGTATTCTACGCAATATTTTTCTTTCGAACACGTCTAATGCATTGGTAGATTTCTGTGTTATAACCCATGTGGATATGTGGCCCATCGCGAAATAGGCTTTGTTTGCCAGCATAAGCCTATTTATTTCCGGTTCTTCTTCATTATTTTCGACCAGATCCATTCCTAAATACGTGAATCTATTCACTTATTCTATATCGTCTATAAATTGTTGTTGTTGCGCCTGTCTATTTGATCTGGTTTGTATGAGTAGTTTTGTTTTATTTGTATTTATTGTTAGCCCTACAACTTCTGAACTCTGTTTCAACTGAACGTAGGTTTCTTCTGCCGCAGTCTTTGTCCTGCTCATTATGTTTATGTCATCTGCGTATGCTGCTAATTGGGTAGATTTGTTTGTAAGTATGTTATTTCTGCTCACCGTCAACCGTCTAATTACATATTCAAGAACAAGATTAAAAAGTGTTGGAGCCAGTCCGTCACCTTGTTTCAGTCCTTGCGTTGTCATAAACGCATCAGTGATCTGTCCTTGAATACATACATGTGCTTCTGTTTCTGTCATTGTCATTTTCACTAGTCTTATTAATTTTGATGGTATGCCAAATTCTTGTAATATATTAGGTAGTATTGTTCTATCTATTGAATCATAGGCTTGCTTGAAATCTACAAAGAGATTGTAGATGTCTATGTCATATTCCCATGCTTTGGCTAGTATTTGTTTAACTGTAAATAGTTGGTCAATAGTAGATCTATTTTGCCTGAACCCTGCTTGATATTCCCCGATATTTTTTTCAGTGAGGGGTTGAAGTCTTCGATTAAGAATGTTTGTATTTTGTATCCCGAACAAAGTAAAGAGATGCCTCTATAATTCTGGCATAACAGTTTGTCTCCTTTTTTATGAATAGGGCAGATTATACTTTTCTTCCATTGTTGTGGGATTTTTTCTTCTCTCCATATTTCTTGTATAAGCTGGTACATCTGTTCTGTCAAATTTGTTCCTCCCTGCTTGAACAGTTCTGCCGGTATTATCTATTCCCGGCGCTTTATGGCTTTTTTGCATTTGGATTGCTTTTCGAACCTCCTCTAGCGTTGGAGGTCTAGCCAATTCAGGGGCTCATATTGGTCCTATTTTATTTAATATATTTATTGATGATATATATCATCAGTCATTAAAAGTAGTAACATTCTAATGTTTGCTGACAACCTTAAAAAATTTCGAATAGTTAATAACCTAGTTGATGCTTCTTTGTTACAAAATGATCTAGTTGGTGTGACGTAAATATGCTATACTTAGATATAAACAAATGTTTTAAAATTATTTTTGGTAGATCAAGGGAGTTGGTAAATTATTGTTATTGTATAAATAGTGTACCTTTAGAGGCACATAATAATATCACAGATTTGAATATACACTTTGATTCTAAATTAACTTTTAAATACAGTAGAACCTGCTTAATCAGAACTTCGTTAATTCCAAATCTTCTTTAATTCGAATTTTTATTCTGGTCCCTAGCATTTCCTTTATAAGTAATGTTAAAAAGTCGTGGATAATTCAAATTATATTTTGGATAATGCGAACTTTTCTATAAGTTAAAAATGCCAATTTCATGCTGGAAATTTCCGCTAAAAGAGGTAGTATTCTTTTCTTTTCTAAAGTGCCACTTGTTTCAAAGCCATTGTACATTGTACCCGTACGTGTCACCTCAATTCTAGCCCATCTGGCAAGCCCCTTCAGTTGAGATGCGTTGGCGTTGCAATTGCAATTACCGCAAATCACGTCAAGTCACTTCGTATTGAGTAAAGATGTCGTTGCATGGTAATAAGAAAACATACAAAACTTTAACGTTACCGGAAAAAAATAGCGGCAATTAGAGAAGTAGAAAAGGGGATGAAGAAAAAATCTAAGATTGCCAGGGACTTTGGAATTCCTCCTAACACATTATCCATCTACTTGAAGAATAAAGAAAAAATTCTCAAGAGTGAAAGTGAATGCGGTAAAGATTGAAAAAGGTTAAGGGAGCCAGAAAATCCAAATTTAGATAGTTGTGTGTTAAAATGGTTCAAACAAGCTAGGATAAGAAGATTCCCGTGAGTGGTCCCCTTATAAGAAGCAAAGCTGAACAATTTGCTATTAAAATGGGGAAAAACAATTTTAAGGCGAGTACAGGGTGGCTCGACGGCTTTAAAGAACGCAACAAAATTTCTTTCAAATCCATTTGTGGAGAAAGTGGGACCGTTAATCAGCAAGAAGCCAACCAGTGGAAACAAAATTTGGAAGAGATGATTCAGGGTATAGATGAAAGAGATATCTTTAACGTTGACGAGACGGGTCTCTTTATTAAATGCACTCCTGACAAAACGCTAGTAAAAATGAAAAATGTCACATAGGAAAACTAAGTAAAGAAAGAGTAACTCTCCTAATTGGTGCAAACATGGACGGATCAGAAAGACTGCCTCTACTGATGATTGGCAAGTCAGCTAATCCGCGTTGTTTTAAGAATGTCAAGTCAAAACCAGTGGAATATGTGAGCAGCGCATGAGCTTGGATGACTAGTGATCTTTGCGAGAACTGGCTGAAAAAATTAGACAAAAAGTTCATAAAAGAAAAAAGAAAAGTTATTTTGTTTATTGGCAATTGTACGGCACACACCACTATCCCACTGATGGAAAATGTAAAAGTTATTTTTTTTTCTTGCTAACATGACTTCAGTTCTCCAGCCTATGGACCAGGGTGTCATAAAAAATTTTTACAGACGTTTTTTGGTTGAAAACATATTGGTGGAAGATTGCGACACCCTTAAAATAAAGTTAGACACTCTACAAGCATCTCGAATGTGTAAGAAAGCTTGGGACCAAGTAACACCTGAAACGATCAAATACTGTTTCAAAAGAGCTGGTTTCATAAAAAAGGAGGAGAACACAGACGACAATTTAACAGAAGAGCTGCTTTCAGTTGACTGCTGGGGGGATCATTTCTGATCCTGTTATCTCTTATGAAGATTTTTTCAACGTGGATGAAGATGTTGCAGTATGTGGTGAAATAACTGATACAGAGATTATCGCTGAAGTGCTTAAGGACAATGAAGAAAAACAAGGAGTGATGAAGACAACGCATCATCAGTTGCGGGAGAAATACATGTTCCGAGTGCAGCCGAGGCAACACACTATATTACGCAACTTAAACGGTAGTTTGAAAGTAAAAATGATGTAAGTCACTCTATTTTTAGTTCACCGAACATCTTAGAATCGTTTGTCATTACCGAGACGTTAAATTCTAAAAAGCAGCTAAAAATTTTGGATTTCTTTAGAAAAAATTAGTCTATTTTCATCAATTGTAACAAATATGTATTCTTATTTTCAATAAATTTTTTGAGACAAAATGTTTTATTTTTTTAATGATGCGTTCTCACTGGGAATTTTTTATCTGCCGATTGTTTCGGCTAAGATTTGGCCAAAAATACCAATGAGAAAACCTGCAAATGAATAAAATCGACAATAATTGACCATTTGTTATAGCTTGCAAATGCTTTAATTGGTATTCTGGCCTAATTTTGTTGGCCCATTTTTTTCAGTTGACAAAATTCGGGCAAAAATAGTAACGAAAACATCTGCAAGCGATAAAAATGGTCAACTATTGTTGTATATGTTTTTGTAGGCATCTTTGTTTTTTGTGAATATATTTTTAATTCGAATTTTTGGATAATTCTGAAAATGATAAAATATTTCGATATCTCTGCAGAAAACATCTCCAAGCGATAAAAATGGTCAACTATTGTTGATTTTTATCGTTTGCAGATGTTTTTGTAGGCATCTTTGTTTTTTGTGGATATATTTTTAATTCGAATTTTTTTAACAGTCCCTTGAGGTTCGAATTATCCAAGTTTCACTGTATCATATTAATAAAACTTCAACTAACTATAGTTTTCAGTACGAACTTTAAAAATGTTATACTTTAGTTTAGTTCGATCAGTTTTGGAATATGGTTCTCTCATTTGAGTGGCTCAGTTCCATACTTGCCTAACCCACAATTTTTCGTATTTCACGCTTTTGTGTTCTTTCGCTTTAAAATGATTATATCTGTCTGTGCCAAAGTTACCTATCCCGATATTTAACATAAAACAAGACTGACTCCTATGATCAACTTTAGCAAACAAAACTTGCTTTAACATAGTTTGAGCCAGTCTTGCCTAAACCACTAAATATGGCTTCAGCAAACAACCAGATATTTACATTATCAGACATATCAAGTGACGATAGCGATAACGACAAAAACTAATAACAATAACTGAAATAAATAAAGATAATAACAAAAACTGCAGAGTCCTTCTAGTGAGGAGCTCTACGGCTACCCGCTAAGGATAAAACCTGTACTGACTCGAGATCCGAAAATGTCCCATATTTAAAGATATTTTAACTTTTATATGAAACTTTTTCATTTCTCATCCAATAGAATTTAATTAAAAGTTTCAGAAGGAAGGACGATGCACATCGAGGTGCGTGATTGGTGGCACCTGATGACATCCCCCCCGCTTTTGAGACTCTGAGGCCGATAAAAAAGCTGATTTTATTAACAACTTAAGAAAAACAAATTTTTTTACAAATAATTCAGGTTTTGTGAGTTTTGCCTCATACTTGATCTTTTGAGTCAACCAGGGAATAATTTCCATTCTAGTTGAACTAGTGGAAGGTTGCTTTTCTAAAAGCACACTGTGGTATGGAGCATTATCCATTACAATTAATGATGGCTCTTCTAAATTGAGAATTAATTTTTCACTTATCCATTTAGTGAAAATTTTATTGTTCATTTCCCCATGATAATCAGCTACTTTAGATTTTGAGCAAAATAATAAACTTGCTTCAGTAACAAATCCTTTCGAAGAACCAGCGTGAACAATTATAAATCGTTTACCATTATACACTTGTGGTTTAAGTACATGTCTTGCCAGGAAATTTCCCTTTGAATAAATCCACGTTTCGTCCAAAAAAACAAGGTCTCTGGGATACACAGTATTAATATTTTCCATATATTTATGAAGGAACTTGGCTCTTAAAGCAGCAATACTGGTGCGCTCAATTAATGCTCTTCGATTATTGTCCTTCTCATATTTAAATCCCAATTCTTTTAACAAAATGCTAACAGATGTTTTGCCAATAAATGCAACTTCTTTATCCCTTAATTCATTACTGATACTTTGCAGAGTATCTTTCTAAAAAAAAAGAACAGATAAGTACAAAACAAACCACACTGTTATAACTAGTTCAATGCAAAAAAATTAATACTTTGTTTTTATAAAACTATAAATTATTTCAAATTAAAAAACTCAACAAAAATTGACGTAATATCCATTAATATATTCAGCAGAAATTTTCTTAAACTACTCTCAACAATCTTTTTTACAACATACACTTTGTATTGTTGTCATAAGTATTGATTAAAAAGTATCTTCTGGTTATTATGGTACATGATACCATTATCTTATGGTATATCAAATTCAGATTGAAGAAATTGGTAACTACTTACTTTGTTGGTACATGTCGTATACTGTATTACGCACTGCCATTTTTGATCCCTCAGATAGATCAGTTGTTTTGTTTTTCAGACGAGGTCTACTTTTGCCTGGCTGTGAAAGAATGTGATTATTTTCTTTCCTTTTAATAATTGTACATACTGTTCTTCGTGATATTTTTAATGCAGCAGCTACACTCTTAAATAAAGAAGTGTTTAATGATTTTCATAAACGAACATACATTTCAATATGTTACCTGTTGAACAGATGAAACTGGCTTCAAAGGCTTTTCAAATTCACTTTCAAATTTACTTTTTCTAATTCGAAATACTCCAACACATTCAACACAAGTTGTTGAGCTTGTGAAGTCAAAGGCTTGCCTGGCATACTCTAAAAATAAAAACCTTTAAAAATATTTCATATTGTCCGTTGACATAGTTTTAGCTATATTTAAATGATTAATGTCAACTTAGAGGTTAAAAAAATATATTATTAGATATTAGCTAATACATAAATTGAACACGAAGGTAAGGGTTAGTCGTTATAACAACTGTTTGTTCAAAAATATGTATATTTAAAGTATAAAAAAGGACTGATTATTTAAATCAAACGAAAATAATTTATAAAAATATTACAAACTCTGTCAAAACAAAATTTCCAATTGTCAGTAGACGAATCAATCAGCGATCATTGTTCTATGGCTCTCTTTGTTCAATGCATGGTGTTGTGTATGGACAGGCGGTTTAAGTTAATAGTTTTAGTTTCTGTGAGTAGGAAAGAGACGTAGCATAAAAAATATATCGTGAATAATGTTATGCATATGCAAAGATCCGGCGGACCGACTGTATCTCATTCCCATGTGTATAGAAAGATGATAAAATATTCATGATTTTACATTATCTATGTTTATAATAAAATATTAAATTTCTCTTAGGAATGTGTTATTTATTTTTCAGCTAAAATTCATACATATGACTAATTGGAAAAAATGTGTCCTGATTGTGCTGAAATAAATAAAATAAAATAAACATTTTGCTAAAATTCTTTGCAAAATACAGTGGTATGGGACGGTTTACGCATGTATAATATTAACAGGACGTTTTTAATTTTTTTTTATATTTGACCGGATTTTTGGTCCCTTATACCTATCCAAAATCCGTTATGTCGAAGTTTTACTGTAATAAGCAAACAGAAGTATTTTCCTAAGCCTAAAACAGCTACCAACATCAAATTTAAATAAATTTTTGTTAAATAAATTTAGCAACAATAGTAGTAAAAACCTTTTAAGACGCCCTTAGTGTCATTATTTTATAATTTACTAAAAAAAATCGCTAATACTAATAAATCGGTATTTTAAAATAATTTACTATTAAGATTAAGGCTTATTTGTTATCATAATAACAATAATAATAATTTATTTAATTGCAGTCAGGAAAACTCGCTCTAGTGCGGCAAAATCAACGCCTGTTGTTACCAAAAAAGAAAAACCGGGACCATTATCAAGAAAAACACGTAAGAAGGTTGTTCTTATGGAAGTAGAAGTTTCTGATGAAGAAGTAGATGAAACTGTTCAAGAGCCTGTAACAGAAAAAATGGAAACTACTGAAGAAAACAAGCAGAGCGAAAAGCAGATTGACACTGAAAAAGTTAATGGTAAAGAAAACAAACCCACGCCAATAGAAGATCAAGTGGTAAGATATATTTAATTTGGAAAATTGTTTAGGAATAACAAGAAACCTTCTTATATTAAGCTTTAGACCTGTTCTTGTCCGATCTTAAGGTCGTATTTAGTCGTATTTGTGACGTCGACAAGTTATATTATGGTACACCGTAAGGTTACTACATCGTCTCCATTTTTCACGTCACGCTAAATAGGATTTCGCGGTCGTGCAAAACATCATACCGAGCGATAAGAAGTATTCACTTCCAAAGTATTTAAAATGGCCTCCTCCTTCTTGCATACAAGCTCTACATCGCTTCAACAATGGATGCCGAATATTTTGAAAAATCAAATGTCGAAAGGCATTAGCAGCTTTTAAAATATGTTTCCTTAATTGTTCTCTTAGTTATGTCCTCGGAATAAATATAATCTTTTGTAAACCCCAAAAACAAAAATCCATTGGATTAAGATCAGGAACGCGCGATACACATTTAATTGGTGCATCGGGTCCTTTCCTATTCAATATGCTGGGTATTGTTGAAATAAAAATGCACTAACCTTGTCGCTATATGTGGAGCACCATTCTGCAAAAACCACATACTTTGCCTGTTTCATGTTTTATCTTTTATGCTTTTATGAGTATTCGGGTTGGTCTTTTGCAACGTTGGAGAGGTCATTAACTAAAGTTTCATATGCTGCAAGACTCCATTTTTGAAAGGTACTTGGCAATATGTTTTCCTTTTTTAGTATGTGATTCTGATCTTTCAGTTTTTTATACCAGTTGAGCCTGTTTGATGACTCTGTGAGAGAGTTTATACCCTTTTCCCCTTCTCTTCACTGCTACTACTATCTGTTCCAATTCTATCGGATAATTTAGTTTATATTCAAGAGTCACGCGATGAGCTAGTGACATATTTCGTCAGCCCAGCAACAGGCATTAAGTCTGCTTACAACGGGCTATCGCCAAGTACTCCATGGGAACCGTTCGTGGCCACGTATAGTATCGTCATTCAGTCCTTAGCACGCTTTCTCAGACCTTGACTTTGCATTGTGCGTCACTGGCAGAATTGCCATTTTAATACCATTTTTCAATAATTCCTCAATACTTTCAAGTTAATAATGCAATTTATTTATATTGATGTATTTTTTTATGGGATAGCATGTTTATAGTTGATAATTAAATTCAATTAACAATTAACCTCACTAACAGATTACCACTAATACAAAAAACGGGATGTGGCTCTCCCATTATTTTATTTTATTTTTTATTTATCTTTATTTTTTATTTAATTTTGTTTTATTTTTATGACGATGCGAAATATGCCCTCTTAGCCTTTGATTTTTGTCCATGTCAAAATATATCGAATTTTTACTGACATGTTAATACAAATTTTATTTAAAAAATTGATTCATTATGATTGATTAGAAGTCATTATTAAAAGGGATGCGGCAACGTTCAAACTGTCTAACGCTTACTGATAATGTTCTTCAAATATCTACTCAATATCCCTCGACTGCCCGCAGGTTCTGTCAGTTGGCCCGTAGGGATATTGTAATTTCTGGTGTGTCTGTCGAGAGACTTATTTTGTAGCACTGAGATCTCCATCTGCAATAGCGAAGATATTCGATGAAAATCATCAGTGAGCGATTGATAGATGTCGCGAAAAAAATTCCATGCCATGGACTATAAAATCCGAAGATACCATCTGCCGCGAAAGTGTTAGCATATTTTATGTCCCTTAATGATGATTTTTTTTAAGTATAATTTTTTTTTTTCGCCTGTTAAAATTTGTTTTGTTTACAAAAGTGGTGGTTTGAAAATTTGTGTAATTCAAATTATACACCGTACCTATAACTGGTTCCCGGCCCATTAAAACCTGACGTGGAATTCATATTTATTGTTTACTAAGTTTTAACCACTTTTTGTAATTTGTTAATATTTCTTTGTTTTTGTGGGTAACTTTTTTGTTAATTTCATATACTAGCCCTTCGAATTAAAAGTAGTAGCAAATTATACCGGTAAATATTAATAGGCTATTTTGAAAACTATTTCTAAATTTACTTTATGAGCAGTACATCAAATTACACAAAATTGGCCAAAGATGGGATTTTAATAAATTTCTATTTCGTTCACTGAGTGTTGTATTTTATGTAAGTTTATTTTTTTTTTAATTAAAATATCAATTTCCATACAATCCTACCAAATTTGTTGGTAGCGTTAAACACGTTTACAATAAAATAAATATATTTAGTTTTCAAAATTATATTTACTAGGTACTTGTACCAGTTACTAAGTTGTCATGAAAGCTTATTTGTTTATGAAAAATGGTATTGTTAATTTTTTTAAGTCATTTATTTTGTTGGTTTTGCCGAATAAGGCCTCTTAAAGTTCTCTGAATTCGTCTCTATTCAGTCTTCCTCGTCGTCTTTTTATTTCAAAGTCGTCAATTGTCTATTTCCTTATTTCATCTAGTCAATTGCCTATTTCCTTACTTCATCTACCATTCTAAAGACATTCGTTGTGTCCAGTCCATTTCCAGTTTAATTTGGCATATTCGTCTAATATGCCTGTTTGGCAACGTCTTTTATTTTTGCTGATTTCTGAATTACTTCACTAGTTTTGTGATCTTTGAGTGAAATACCTGTATAGTTAGAGAGTGTTATCTTCTCCAAGTGTGCTGTGATAAATATCCAGCTCTGAGCTCCATATGCGAGGAAAGGAAGAATACAAAAGCTGAAGATTTTGATTTTAAGTCTTACAGTTATATTTTAATCTGATATAATGTATGAAAGTTTTCCGAAGGTACACTATTCCATTCTTACTCCTCTGCTTATTTTGATAGGTTGGTTTTTTTTTTGTTCACTCAACAATTTGATCTAGTGTATATATTTTTCTATGTGCTGCTCCTAATTTGTTCCTTGAATGGTTATTATCGGTTTTCATCTCTATTCCACATCAACTTTGCGTTGCTTGAGTTTTTCAGTGCTTTTTTGAGAGATTCTGAGATTCTGGTTGTTTCCAGGTACAGATTATCAGTACTGTATCATCTGCGTATCTAAATGGTTCAAATATCTTTCATTAATCAAGATCCCCTTATTTTCCTACTCAAGTGACTTAAATATGTCCCAGTAGATGTCTAATTTTGGGGATATTATTGTGTCTCCTTATTTTATGCCTCAGTTGATATTTATTAGTCTTTTTTCTATTCCGTTATCCATCAGCACCATTTCTTGTATATGATTGACTAATCATTAATCATATCTAAAAAAATCCATCCATCCATCCAACCCATTGACTCTACAGCCCAAAAGTCCTGTATTCCGTCAGCTAACCTGACGGAGGACAGGTTAGTGTGTAATGTTATTTTAATGTCAATTTTATTTATGTGTGAAATCTTTTAATTTCTGTAAGTATTGTAAATCTAAGTGCACGTCAGTTTTTTGAAATGTTTGTTTTTTAAAGTTACTCCTGATGAAGCTATTAAATAAATGACTAAATATTGAGCTTTAGAAAAAACAAAGAATTTTATTATATAGACCACATACCCGATATTTCCAACATATTATATATATATATATAATATATATATATATATATATATATATATATATATATATATATATATTTTAAAATTAATACTGTCATTCATTTAATAGTTGGTGGGCTTTCATTCTGTATATGAGGAATATTACAAATATTGGTTAATTTTATCTTATTTTTAGATATTAAATGATGTGACAGTTGTCTGTGAGATGCAGACAGAAAGTAAGAAAACAGAAGATACAGAAAAAATGGAAGTTGATGAAGATCTTGAAATAAAAAAAACAGAAGATAATGTAAGTGCTCAACCAACTGAAGAAAGTAAGGTAGAATCGTTAGAAAAATTGGACACGAAACGCAATGTTTGCGAACTAAAAGAGGAAGAACCAGCCGAAAAGAAAATAAAACTTGAAGAAAAACCTGCTGATACAGACAGTAATAAAAAAGAGGTTGATAGAGAATCAGAAAATAATGTCATCGATACTAATAAGGAAGAGGTAAAAATTGAAAGCGAAAAAAATGAGAAAGAAAATAAAGAAGTTAAGGGAAAAACGGAGGAAGGAACAGAAAAACAAGATGTAGCAAAAGCAGAAGAAGATACAGATAAAACTACAAAAGTAGAAGAAAAAGAGAAAGACAAAGGCGAAATAAAAGTTGAAGACAAAGTCGAAAAGAAAATGACAAAAGTAGAAGAAAAAAAGGAAACCCAAGAGGAAAAAAAAGGTAAAGAAAATAAAGTCGAAGAGAAAATTACAAAAGTAGAAGAAAAAAAGGAAGACCAAGAGGAAATAAAAGTCGAAGAAAATAAAGTCAAAGATAGCGCAATAGAAAAAAGCGAAAAGGAATGTGAAGAATCAAAAGAAGAAAAAGAAATTAAAGTTGAAGAAAAAGAGATCAAAGAGATAACTACCGAAGATAAAAGCAAAAAGGAAGATGAAAAATCAGAGGACAAAAACAAAAAGGGAGATGAAGAATCATTAGTTAAAGATGCAGAAAATAAAGATGATTTGACAAAAGTTGAGCAAAAAGAAGCTGGAAGTGTAGAAGGCAAACAAGATACAGAAGAGGAAACACTTGATAAGCAGAAAGCTGATCCAGACACTGAAAATATATCTGAAGATGAGCTTCCTGTTGTTCAGGCCGTAAAAGTACCAGAAGCCGAGGAAGTTTCGGATGAAGAACTACCAGGTAAGGTTTTATTGATAATCTATACAGTCTTTTCTAACAAAAGCAATTTGAGGTTTCTTTATTACTAGGTGGACATTAAAAGTTTTGCGCAAATAATAGAAGGAAAACATATTTTTGGAAAAAATCGGCTTTATTGTTTTATGCCAGCCGAAATAGATATCTAAATCTAAGAAATGTTCATCAATCAGTGTTGGAATAGAGATGGTTGTATACTATTCAGTATTGACAACATGTCCCTTTTTTTCCTAAAACTCGCGACCATTTGTTTGCGATTGCGGGCTACTTTTGTTGGCTGTTGCACATCTTGAAGCACACATACCGTTGATTGGTTTTTCGTTTCGGTCTCATAGCAATATATCCATGTTTCATCACTAGTCACGATGTTCCATGACAAATTCGAGATGCCTTAGATAAATTGATTGGAAGTGACCATCTTTCTCACTGCTAAATGGTCATACAAAATTGTTTGTACATGTCTCATGTATGTGCTCAACGATGCATGAAGTGATGATGATCATGATAAGTAACGTGTCGATCTACTTCAAGCATGCTGTGCAGGGAATCGATATTATCCAGCCCAACATCTGTATATAAAATCATCGCACGAACATTTTCACGAGATATTTCCATTTTTACATATAATACAAAAAACAAATTTCTGTTGCATATTCCAACTTATCAGCTCCGCTTTCGTTCTTAGTAATTTTAGACATTTCTGGATACTTATTTTGATTATCTTCCGCCAATTGAAAAACACATCGAATTACGAGAAATGAGATGCCGATGTTGTACCATATGTAACCGTTTTGAGTTCATATATCTTTAAAACATCATCAGGATGTCCTCTCCATAAGATTCTTACCATAAACAATCTTTCGAGAGAATCCTTACATGGTATTGAAACTATATACCTTCCATTGTTATCTGGTTTCGTAGTATTTTTGAAATGTTCTTCACAATATATATATATATATATATATATATATATATTATATATATATATATATATATATATATAATATATATATATATATATATAATAATATATATATATATATATATATAATAATTATATATTATATATATATATATTATATATATATATATATATATATAATAATATATATATATATATATATATATATATATATATATTTTCAGCAGAATTAGTGATAGAGGTGATAAGTCTTCCACTTCCCTGAATCTCATTAATAAATTTTGGATATTTTTTAGATCTGTATTGTGGACAAAATTGCAGGTAATGGAATTTGTCAATCTCAAGTCAAAATATGTCAATGTTTACTGAAGGTAAACTTCTACTTATTACATCTACTGCGATAAAACATGTGCATGTATAGTGAGTATAAAGAGAATCTAAAGTTGTAGCACATTTAGAATTTATGGTTGATGATACATTATTAAAACCTTTAACAGAAACATTGACCTTAAGAGGCTACATCAGCGCGTCATCAATATTAATTCGAGAAATGGTGGCCGCACCGTCTTTCAAAAGTTCTGCGAATCGTTGGCAACAGTGCGTCGGCAGTACGTGACATTATCAAAGACGAAGGCACAATAGTTGTGATAATTAGAGTTCGGATCGGATTTAAAAGCATAAAGAAACGCACAAAAAGCTTAACGATTTTATGAAAATATTTTATTATTTATTTATTATATAAAAAATCATAAACATAAGCATATAAATTTTAACAAACCTTTTTTACGAAAATTAGTATAAAACATCTTAGCTAAAGAATTAGTAAGTACCTATCATAAATTTAATAATAATATACAGTGTGTTTCAACGAAAATTTGCGCCCAGAATCTCAGAAACCAAGAGTTTGTCAAAATTAAATAATTTACGAAATAACTGAAAATAGTTTTTGCTAATTTATTCGTTGAACATAAGTAATAACAAAAAACATAAAATTTCATCAAATTAACCAATTTAATGTTCGAAATTCTCCTTCACCTGTTCACCTCCTGTGACCTCCATACAATAATACAGTATATTTTCAAAGCCCCTTCGTACATTTGCAAATACCTCTCGGTCTGAATAATCGGCATTCTGTCACAATCCTTTGTCGGAACTCGGTAAGATCTACAGACGGAGTGGCATATATTTTTGATATTAGGTGAAAGGCAAAAGATCCGTTTATCTGGCCGACTACTCCATTGGACCCCTTCTGCCAATCCAAAGCCCTGGAAAACGTTGTTGATTTAAAAATTGTCTTACGCGTATATCATAATGTGGGGATGCCTTGTTCTGTTAGGAAGTCATTTTATCGCTTACAAGATTATCATCAGGTTCCAATGTGTCAGTGAGCAGCGGATCAATAACGTCTTCTAACAAATTTAAATAAGTTGTTCCGTTGGGATTGCCTTAAAAAACTAATAGTCCAATAACGTGATTCCCTAAAATTTCAACCCATACATTCAGTTTCCGACGTGTTTGTGTATGTGTCTCAATGAATAAATGAGTATTACTGATATTCAAATAACGACAATTATGTCTATTGTCTTCACCATTTAACATAAAAGTACACTCGTCGGAAAAACACGTACAATCGATGTTGGTTGTTTTTATGATTTCACTAAATTCTTCACAAATTTGACGTCGATGATCAGGATCATCTTCGTTTAATTGATGAAGTAATCGTATTTTATAAGGATAAAATTTATAGTATTTTATAATTCGATAAACACTCGATGCTCATAGACCAGATGCACGAGGTAGTTGTCTGATAGACTGTCGATTATCCATTTGTCAATGACCCAATACCGCCACTTCAACTGCTGCAGTTGAAATGCTTTAATTCTGTATTAATTAATATTGTATACATCTAAACAAATAAAGTACCTGTAAAGGAAATACTACCCTGAAAATTGCTCGCTCGATCCGAGCTCTACTTATAAGTTTTAACGTATATATCAAACAGATTAGCCGTAGGAAATGAACTACAGATTGATTTATAGCATCAATTCTGACGTATAGCAAATAAAAAATATAAGTTCGGAAATATTGTCGCCAATGAATATCTATCTACCTGAAAAATTGGCATTTTTACTTTAGTGAGGATTTCTGTACCCAAATACAGATTTATTACCAATTTCATTTTCATGGGAAACAACTTTTCACACCTTTTATTTATGACAACAGTAGATTGCTTATACTTACACTTACATTATTAAAATTTGTGGTGGTTCTAATTTCGATTTTCGTATCGTTTTAGCACGGTTTTTACTGGACCTTTTCTTGGAAGGCGTGACTTTAATTTTCGCTTGTGAAATTTTTCCCATTTTTAAAAATACTTACATTTCTAGAATAAAAAGTCCTCCTAAGACTATATACTCGCATTAGAATTTGAAATATTTTTACGTAAAATAGACTTTTAAAACCCACAATTAATAATAATATATTTTTTTCAAATAGTCCGACAACTCAGTTCTATTACCCAAATATAATAAATTAATTTTAAACAAACACTACTTCACTATGAATCAAAACTCGAATTTCAATATCTTGAAAATAATACACTACTGCATGAACAGATATCGATACAGATAACAGAGCAGAATCGTGCTATCACTTACACAGAAAACAGACGTAGAAGTGCAAATGCGATAGCAGTGACTATTTCTCTATGTTGCCAACTCACTCAGTTAAGTTCGATTTCTTGTTATAGTTAATTGATTTTGGTTCATTTTAGTAATTCCAATGTGACACAAAATCTAGGCTTGGGATAAAAAAGTTTATTTGAAGAAAGTGTATTTTTTTCTTTTTAGGTAAAGAAATAATAATAAGACTTACTCACAATCAATTTACTTTAACAATCTGACGACCGGTTTCGCTTTCTACAATTTGCAAAGCATCTTCAGGTCCAGATACAAAGTTAAACTAATTAATAGAGTACCGGCATCATTAGTTTAACTTTGTATCTGGACCTGAAGATGCTTTGCAAATTGTAGAAAGCGAAACCGGTCGTCAGATTGTTAAAGTAAATTGATTGTGAGTAAGTCTTATTATTATTTCTTTACCTATTTGACATGGACTCACACAGGCAACACATTCATGATTTTTTCTTTTTCTTAATGGCGGTAAAAACTCGGTTTTGTAATATTTTATTTAGTTATAGAGTAATTTCCACTTACTAACATATTTCTTAAAATTGGGCTTCGTACCGCCATTCTTTACTATGTCACTTATATGTGTGCCAAATATCTCGTCAAAATATTTAAGATTAAAGCTGCAATCTTGGAACGAACGCGTTTTCCGTCTTGATGACGCGCTGATGTAGCCTCTTAATTCTTTGAAGTTTCAATTTATCACAAAGGGATCTTGTAATAAAGCAAGATTGCCCCCGCTGTCTAATAATGCTCTTGCAATATACATATTACCATCCGAATCCGCAACCCGAACATATGCAGTTGATAAAAATATATGATTAACCTATGTATATGATAATATGATATGATAATAACATTAGGTATAAATGTATACCTAATGATAATGAAATATTACTCACAGACCATTCCAAATTCGTCACTTGTTTTCGTCGAGATAACCTGTTCACAAATTTCACTGGACATCGATCGATATAAATGCCGGTTTTAACAATGGCTTCTGGCCAGTAACGGGAAAAACTATTCTTGAATCACTAAATTCTTCCAACCATGTGATTGTAAAGTAAACTTTATTTCTGATATAATAACTGATATTATACATAAAACAAATATTGAAATCAAAATTAATGAAAGGCATTGTGTATTGTCTCATTGTCAATGGTCATCCGTCCCTTTCGCACCACTAGCAGGTGAGCCGCTTCAAAATGGTTTGTTTCTTACTGTGGATTCTAAACACTGTCTGTCCTTACAAAGTTTGTATTGCAATCTATTGGCTTATTTTACATCTGCCATTAGCTATTTAACAAGTCCAGAATATCTTTTACTTGGCCCTGGTATCTTGTACTAAGGCGACATCGATCCCTCTAGAGGATAGCTGTAGAAGGTTTGTTGGAGAAACCTTGTTGTAGTCATTAAGACCTAATAGGGATAGAAATATCATTATAGAATTATAGAATGCTAGTTCCCTTTATTTGTAGACTCAGAAGATGTACTCATTTCCGAGTCCCCTTCTGGATCCCGTCCATTTTATTCCCACATGTTACGACCATGCCGAGGTTATAACCCACAGAGTTCGCCAGTTCTCTGGGCCATCGCATCCCTAAGCATGATCGTGTTACACCTCAGGATTAGTAAGCAGAGTAGTCACAGCACAATTCTCACCACACAATGAGTAAATTTTAGTACGGCTGTTGGGTGATTTACAGATTGAGCAGATGGTATCCTCAAATTCAAAATAATTATTAATTAAATCATATTTGTAGAATGAAATTTTTATAAAATAATATGTTGTGAGAGTATCTGACAAAGTTTTACCTTCCTTATTTAATTTTTTGGATAGATTAACTTTACAAAAAATAGAACAGCGAAGAGTAAGCTCATTTGAAATAAATATATTATGGATTCCTTTTAAATAGTAGATTAATTATTATTGTCTATTTTTAGGGCCAAAAAGAGCTGAGCTTCCTGCAGATACAGAAGTTGTCTCCGAAGATGAACTCCCTACTGTTAAAAATGATACCAAAAAAGAAAGTAACAAGAGAAAGCTTAATGCCACTGATTACGATCCTGGATCCCCAACATCCGAAAATGAGGCACCTTCTAAAAAACCATCTCTTGATAGTTCAGTTGAAAAGGACAAAGAAGAAAAACCTAAACCGAAGAAATTACCAGAACTTGATAAATACTGGAAAGCAGTTAATGACGATCCTACTGATTTTACTGGATGGACATATTTATTACAATACGTTGATCAAGAAGTAAGTTTCTTATTTACGTTTTTATATTTTTGAAAAAAATATAAAAAATATAAATTTATATTTTTTGAGTCCTGTATATATTTCATATCATAGAAAACGGGCCACATAGAAAAATCAAACTTACAGTTTTTAAAACAACAATGAAATGTAAGCACGACTTTTTAGCAGGCTCCATAGGATATATATATATATGTATATATATATATATATATATATATATATATATATTATATATATTATATATATATATATTGAAGGGGTATTGTGGGTATTTAGAAGACTACTTAAAATTCCCTGGACAGATCACACAACAAATGTCGAAGTATTAAATCGAATTGTCATAGAACGCGAATTGCTGCCAATAATAAAAAGAAGAAAAACTGCTTATCTGGGTCATATATTTCGAAATTCCAAGTACCAGTTCTTAAAGCTTATTATGGAAGAGAAGATAGAAGGAAAATGGGACATCGGAAGAAAGAAATACCCATGGCTTAAAACATAAGGGATTGGACAAACCTCGATGCCCATATACTCTTTAGAGCCACACAAGATCGAGAGGAGTATGCCAGAATTGTCGCCAACATCCACTAATTGGATAGGGCACCATAAGAAGAAGAAGAACAGAAGGATTGTTGAATATATTCACTTGAATTGTTCCATATGCTATTTTTTTGATAGTAGTTATATTATAATACAAATTGTGCCTTTCGTTGATTGGTGAATTTGATCGATTCTTTTTAGTGTTAATATCCATACATAAACATACAAAAAATCATAATTTGGCAGAATTTTTCAACTTAAAACTATTTGCCTACAAGATCGAGGCCAAGTAAGGCATCTGTCAAATTAGTTAAACAAAGTGAAATATAATTCACAATATTATATATTATTTAACTTAAACATGTTAGAAGAAATCAGTTTCAGAACCTCTACAATTAATGTACAACTTGCGCGGCAAGCTTTTATTTTAAGCCGCAATAAAACGTGTGGAAGGCGTATTACTATAGACAGGGTATCCTAAAGCGAATATGGAATTATAAGAACAATGAATAAGTATGGTTTAGAAAGATTTTTACCAATTATAATGAAAATTAATAACGACATATTAACATCTTGTTCATTTGTTTAACATACTCAATTTACTATTTTAGAATGACATGGAAGCTGCCAGAGAGGCTTATGATGCTTTCCTATCTCATTATCCGTATTGCTACGGTTATTGGCGAAAATACGCTGATTACGAAAAAAGAAAGGGAAATAAAAAGAAATGCGAAGAGGTAAGTAGATACTTTTGAAATATAAAATTTTCGTGGAATGCTTTACTTACATATAATTATTTTGCAATTTCTACAGCTCGGCGTCGTAGCAGCTGCTGAAAAAATATATAATAGTAGTGAATATATTTATTGTTATTGTAATATTATTATTTGTACAAAATATTTAAGTTGATGTTAATGTTTTTACACCCTATCATTATTATCTTCATTTATGTTAAAATTATGACATAAAATTGAATACCTGTCGTTTACTGCGATTTGACAAATCGTCCAAAGATTCCTGGCATAGCTCGAGCTGGTAAGGGCGTCCACACCGATTGATGGAAGGGTTATTATCCCAGAATTTAAAATGTAAGAAAACATAATCGTCATAAAATAATAGGTTTTATTAAGTACAATATTTTTCTTTGAGATACATTACTTACCACAGTCTCTTTCAGCGTATGTGTATCAGCTGATGTGTATTAAATTTACTGTTGGTCAAATAATTCTGAAATTAAAAGAAAAGTAAGTTTAAGCAAACATGGAATACTTTAATACACATCATCTGTAGTTTTAGCTACTCATCTTTTAATTCTTGATTTTTAAAAGGTTTTTGAACGAGGTTTAAAGGCGATTCCATTATCCGTTGACTTGTGGATTCATTATTTGACGTACGTTAAAGTAACCCGAACCGATGATGAAGAATTCATCAGATCTCAATTTGAAAGGGCGGTAACAGCATGTGGCTTGGAATTCAGATCTGATAGATTGTGGGATTCATATATCAAATGGGAAACTGAAGCAAAAAGATTGCAAAAAGTAACGGCGATATATGACAGGTTGTTGGGTACCCCAACCCAAGGATATACAACGCATTTTGAAAAGTAAGTAAACATTATAAGTACTATTATTTCGATAGAAATTTAATGTTTTATATCAAAAATCTTGTGTAGAACTCTTCCTATTTCTTATAAAGTATTCTTCAACAATGTAATATACTCAAGATATGGAGCCTTTGAATAAATACTTGCGTCCAAAGTAGCTAGTAAGAATGACCGACTCTTATTTCCGGAATGTCGAGGTGTACAAAATAATTTTTTGGTACATGTATATGTACAATATTTATTTATTTTCTTTGTTATTTACATTTGAGTAAAAGATATAATGACGTGTAACGTTGTAAAATTAAAAAAAATCTTTTTATAACATAATATATAACATGTGTAATGCATATAAAAACATGTATATTTTACAGAGTTGCACATCACATGCTACTGATGTGACTTTGAGGTTAGAAAATATTACGGCGACAAAAGTATTCATCATCATCAGTAGCTCGACAACCCTTTCTGGGTCCTGTCTTGTTCTAGGATTTTCCGCCATTCTTTTCTGTTCTTTGCTTTGTTTTTCCAGTTGGTAATCTTAAGTGTTTTCAGATCTTGTTCACTTGTTCCATGTATCTAAGTTTGGGTATTTCCTTTGACCTTCTCCCTACTGGTGTTTGCCTCATTATATGTTTTGGTGTTTCAGTCTCCAACATCTGTTCAACATGGTCCATCCAGCGCAGACGTCCGATCTTTATGGTTGTTACGATCTCGGTTTCATTGTATGCTGAGTATAGTTCAAAGTTATATCTTCTGCGCCATATGTCATTTTCCTTTACCCCCTTATATATGTGTCTAAGGATTTTTCGTTCAAATGTATATGTTCAAATGTAAATGTCTAATAGGTGCTCATCGCTTTTCGACAGTCTCTACGTCTCTGATCCATATACAAGGACCAGTTTTATCAGGGTCTTGTATATTTTGCATTTGGTTTTTCTTGTGATGTTGTTAGATCTTAGATGTTTAATTAGTCCATTATATGTTTTATTAGCGATATGTATTCTTCTCTTAACTTCTTCACTGATATTGTTATCTGCGGTAACTAGTGAACCTAGATATGTAAAACTTTTCACGCTTTCGATGTTCTAGCTTATCTCGTACTGTCAGATTCTGTAGGTTTCTTTGGCCTGTCGATTTACTGGCCTTCATGTATTTGGTTTTTATTTCGTTAATGTTTAGGCCACTGTTTTGTGCCGCTCTTTCTATCGCATTAAATGCTTCTATCGTCTCTTTCGCTTCTAGCTATGATATCAACATCATCTGCAAATGCCAATATTTGTACACTTTTTGTTATTATTGTTCTTCTGGTGTTGACTTTTGACTTGAATTATTTTCTCTAATGTGATGTTGAATATAATACAGGATAGGCATCTCCCTGTCATTTACTATATCAATGAGTTGAGTTGGTATATTAAACTCTTTCAGTGCATGGATCAGAAACTCTCGATGGATGCTATCATAGGCACTCTCAAAGTCAATGAAAAAATGTGTGTATATTAAATTCACTAGTATTTTCCAAGATTTGCCTCAACACGAAGATCTGATCTATTGTGGACTTCTGCCTGCGGAAACCACATTGATATCCCCCAACTATTTGTTCCGCATGTGGTCTCAATCGGTCATACACAATATTTGACAGTATTTTATATGCCACAGTCAGTAGCGTTATTGTCCGGTAGTTTTTGCATTGAAACTGATCTCCCTTTTTATGTAGTGGTATAATTACTCCGGTATTCCAGTCTTCTGGCAGTTGTTTATTATTCCATATGTTCACTATTAGTTCGTGTATCGCATTCAATAGGGAGTCTCCACCTTCCTTTATTAATTCTGCTGAATTAATAAATAAAATAAATAAAGTGACTTGTTGTTTTTCAGTCTGGTAACTGCTTCTTGCATTTCAGCTACTGAAGGGGGGTTGTTTCTCTGGTATCTGTTTGATCCAGTATAATTCCATCATATAGTGAATCTTCGTTTTTTTCAAACTTTTCTTTGAAGAATTCTGTCCATCTTTGTAGTATTTCACTCTGTTGAGTTACTATATCTCCTTCTCTGTCTCTACACATCATTGTTCTTGGTTTAAATTCTTTTCTACTTTTGTTAAGTTTTTGGTAGAATTTTCTGTTTTCTGATGGTTTATTTAGTTCTTCTATTTCTTGGAGTTTCTATGTGTTCTCTTTTCTTTCTGTGATGTATTTTCTTCTCTTCCCTCCTTAGCATTCTATATTCCTCCTCTGCCTTTCGTGTTCTATGTCGTTGTTGTAGTCGTTGATATGCATTATTTTTCCTCTCTGGTATATTACGACACTCTTCATCGAACCACTGTCCTTCAGTTGATTTGGGCTTTTTTTGTAGACCCAGAGTCTCTTTGGCCGCGTCTTGTATGATGTTTTTACACGCTTCCCATTCTCTGTTTATATCCTCATGCTTGTTTCTATTTTCTAGCCTTCCTTTTATATATTCTTTGTATTTTGCATTTTTGCTGTTGTCTGCTAAGTTTTTTATTTCATATTTTTCAATTTTGGATCCCTTTTCTTTTTTAATGTTTGAGATTCTGGCTCTTATTCTACTTTCCACTAGGTAGTGATCCGAGTCTGCATTTGCCCCTCTTCTGCTGCATATGTTTATTACATCTGAGTGATGTCTAGAGTCAATAATAACATGATCGATCATGTTTACTGTGACCCCATCTGGAGATCTCTATGTTCCCTTATGAATATTTTTTCGCTGGAAGCTTGTGCTGGCAATGACCATGTTAAGAGAAGTTGCTAGATTTATTAGTCTGATGCCATTGTCATTGGATACTTGAAGGCTGTGCTTACCTATAGTTGGTAGGTATTGTTGCTCTTTTCATATTTTTGCGTTGAGATCACCATGAATAATTTTGATGTTATTCTTTGGTCATGAATAGTATGCAGCTTCTAGTTCTTCATAGAATTTTTCCTTGACAAAAGTATTATAAAAATACACTTGAGTGCAAAATAATCTCCTCCTAAAGTAAAAGTATGTCTCCTGTTTCAATCTGAAAAGTGTAAATTTAAAAATATTTAGTGTACAATCATTAGACTCATTATCAAGTTTTAAAAAAAAATTTGTTTTTTGGTGAATTGGATGACGCATTACAAATTAATATTGCAACACATAGAGCGGGGGTCACAATTTGACTAATTGAAATCGACACTCACCGACATAACGCGTTCGGTTACCATCGTACGCATTAATTTCCATAGCAACCCACTAATACATTACTCAAGCATTAGCATTATTGAGATAAGGCCTGATCCAGAGGGCCATGGCAAATCGACTAAATGTAAGCCGATCTGCTGTATCCCGAGTGTATCGTCGGTACCCAGATACTACTGATTATATCCGTCGACAAGGAGGAGGTCGTAAACGAATAACAACAGAGTCGATTTCTTGTATCGAAATCCCTAAGAAATCGTAATTTGAATGGTACTAAACTCAAAGAAGAGCTTAGTGAGGTCCGAGGTGTGGTGACCAGCGTTTGGACAGTCAGAAGGAGACTAAAGGCAGCCAACCTGACACCAAAAGGGCAGCTAAACCAAGCTAACTGCAGCCCAGAAGCAAAAGCGATAAGAATTTACTCGCGAACATTTGGATTGGGACGACTATCAATGGAGTCAGGTATTATTCTTCGATGAAAGTAGGATCTGCCTACATGGCAACGACAAGAGGCGTCGAGTCTATGGAAGGCCAGGAGAGCGATTTGCTCAATTTTGTTTATGAGAGAGTGTGTCATGAAGGCGATTCTTGTATGTTTTGAGTAGGCAGTTCTATGGATGGGAAAACCGAATTGATTTTCGTGCATGGTGGAGGAGATTTAACGGCAGATCATAACATCAGAGACATTTTGGAGGAACATGTGGTTACATTCACGAGATTTATTGATGCTGCCTTTATTTTAATGCACGATGCCATATCGCACGTGTCACCACCACCTATCTATCTGAGATCGGTATACCTACAATAAATTGGCCTGCGTTAAGCCCGGACATAAATCCAGTAGATCATGTTTATGATGAGCTTAAACGAAGGGTCCGGGACAGAAATCATGCACCATGGAGCATAATAGAATTGAGAGCTGCGCTTAATGATGATGGGGGAAGCAATGCCTCAAGAATTTATTAGAAAAGTCATCCGATCCATGCGAAATCGATTGGAAAGTGTAATAAGGAGTAGTGGTGGTAATACCAAATACTGAATAATTAAGAAATTCATGTTGTAATTGATGATTTCTCTATTCATAACGTGTTTATTGCGTTAGTTTTAATGATGAATATTTAGGAAACTCTGTTTGTATTGCATATTGTTTTTATAATGCGTTTTCTTAATAATGCAATAGCAGTTTTTGTAAGTTAAATAATAAAGATATTGTTTGCACATTACATCTTTCTATTTTCATACTTCTTACATTAAAACAGAAGGTGTAATCTCAAATATCGCTTTTGAGTCGATTATTTTGCACTCAAGTGTATAATTCTTATCTTCTTACATTTTAGTAATACTTACGAATGAAACTTATCTTTTGTTTTCTGCTGTGTTTTCACTGTATTACATGCAGTACAACCAACCATTTTAATTTTTTTTTGTATTGAACTCGTATTCAATACTTCCAACGACAATGGACTGCAAAATATTAAAAATTTAACGAATTTCTTGATTTACAAAAAAGAATACATTAAATTATTGACTTAAGACATAATGTTATCGGTTTAACATTGAAATATCGGGGATGATTATATTCACGTTAATCAGCTCTCAAATTCACGTCGGACATTGTAGCAAGTTATGACGTCAGTCTTTCGTGTATCAGCTACATGTAAATTTATTAATAGGTTCCATCCTGACTATATTACATCGTTGTATTCTTACATTTAACACTATCTTCCCCGCTCTTATTTATAAATCGTTCCCAGGAAATCATTTTTGAAAAACACAGCGACACGTCGATTGTTGATTAAATGGGGACAAATTTTTCCATGATTATTTTACTTTGACTCTTAAGCTAGGGTAAGAATCATCTTAACATTTTTTAATAGCATTGGGGTCAAATAAGATATTATTTGTGATATCTTGGATGACCAGAGTGAGGACTCCAGATATCTCCTTGGCAGTCGATCGTGAAGGAAAATATCTACAGACCGTAACGGATGCAGAGGTTTAATGAGGGAGGTTTGAATTGGGCTGTAGAGTCATAGGATGGATAGAATACATCATTTTAATGCCTTCGCATTTCCTTAGACAGATTAGATTAATCGTGATTAATCTTCCAGCAAATACATTTGTAAATACGTTTCGTCAATCATTTTTCACATAACTATAAATAGTGGTCCTAATCCTCATTAAGTTCCTGCACTAAGTGTATTTTATATGGATGTAATCTGTTCTTCTTCAAAATGACTTGGACACTAATTCGGTTGATTCCAGATTCAGCTGCTAGTTGCCTCGTACTTACATGGGATCTAGGTGAACAATCTAGGTGAACATGTAACACTGCAACTTCACTAGCTTCAGTATTAACTACAGGCCCTTAAATTTCCCGTTTTTATTCCTATGAACATTCTCAGTTTCCTGGAATTTTTTTACTAACTCCAAAACATATTTCCTACTGAAACGTTTATCTTGATGTCGTTATTTAGGTTGTTAAATTGGCACAATTTATAGTTCCTAAAATGCAACGAAATGATAACTATCCTTTCCGGAATTGAATAAACTATGATAATAAATTTTCTACAAAATTATTAATAATAATTAATAAATACTACAAAGTAATGCTTACAACTGATATTCAAAAGAGAAACCTTTAATTACACGTTCTTTATGTGTTACTATCATATCATTTACTTAGTGTGAAAAATGTGACAAAAAAAAAACAAAGATCAGACGAAGGAAGAAATTAAAATCTAAACCATTGGCGTACTTAAAACCGATAATTTATAATATGATTTATACACAGAAAAGTTTATCATTTGAGTAAGTTATAAAAAATTGTCGATTTTTTCCTGCAGTTTTCTTCGTCCAGGTTTTTTTTGATAGGCAGAATATTTCGGTGTAAGTTCGTCTGAATTCAAAAATTCGATAAGTTTTTTGTTTGTTTATGCCGTTGGCTCGTGATTGAACGAAGGAATTAGAAAACATATGGTACATTAGATTAGTGTGAAGTTTCAAAAAAATTAAATTTGAAATTTTGAATGAATTTTCGTCTTATATTTTGTAGCATTTTTCCAACTATCATTTTTAAAATATTTTTTCGTACAAATAAGAACGAGTCGACCGATTGAAAATACCTTCGCTCAATCACGAAACAATAGTATAAATATGAATTATGCAGAGAGAAATCGTTTCTTTTTACCGCATGGAAAATCAAAGTTTCTATAAAAACGGGTTTAAAATTTTTAAACTGACCGCTCGGTTTTCAAATTTCCATAACTCCGGTATTGTTACTCGAACTTTCTTTAAATTTGGTGTGGATACTCTTCAAGTACTTTACTTTCATAAAAAACAAAATCGATTTTTTGAAAATACAAGACCTATGTAACTTATTAAGCAGGGGTCTAGAGTGCAACAAATTTAAGTTTGGGAATGTGACGTAGTGTTTAGCGCTGGTGGCCGGACTGTTTCTGCCAGTGGCAGGCGGAAATAGGTAGATTTAAAATAATTTTTCATAAGTATATTCTATTAATCTGAAGAATGAATTTGTTAATTTTTATTTTCATAGTTTTTAATCATTATGAAGTTTATACTCAGTTGCACTCGATAAAATAATGAGTAAAATATTAGGAGTACTTTAATAAATTACAAATTCCTAAATACTTACAATTTATTAAATTATCACGAACGAGAGGTTTCAACATTACAAAAAAATATTTAAGTAGTTTATTTTAACTAATTAAATAATATATGTATTTATCTAAACAAGAATGCCTTAGTTATGATTCCTAGCATAATTCTAAGATCTCTATTAGTGAATTTGAATCACTATCTTCATCCTCAGCAAGGCTTTCTTCGGATGAACCAGTTGACACTCTACCTTTTACCAAAGCCGTATTTTTTCGATATGGTTTAACTCCGGATAATAGGGAGGCAAGCGAAGTAATTTATGTCCATGCTGATCAAGCTCATAATATAATACATAAACAGGTAAAAAAACATGGTTTATGGGCTTGTAATAATTTTATATAACTCCATATTGGATAGTGTTTGTTGAAAATGAATACTTTTTTCCCTTCGCCATTATCAACTACCAGGACCGAATTAAAATAACCAATGTATATTATTATTTTTACTAAATGTTTATCAAAAACTTTTTAGCGAACGACCTATCCTCGTTCTTAGTTTCGTAGACAGTCGTTAATTAGCTTTTTTACGAATTTTTTCTCAACAATAGAATTTTTAAAACTGAAACTTTAAAAGTAATTACATTACTGTCATTGTTATTCAAATTGACTTTTTAATTATAAACACGCACCCCATTTTAAAATTAACACAGCGTTAGGTACAAATCCAGTCTCTCCTCCAGCACGAAGAATAATCTACCTTTTGCCCTTAGAAATCGGTTTCTTTAAACATTTTTCGCTTTGGTCTGTCCAGTGGTATGGTGAAGTATGGCGGCTATGTATATATGTTTCGTCGGTATAAATTATGGATGTACCCTGAGATTGAAATTGAATTAGCTGTTAAAAATATTCTATTCGTTTTAAACGAATATCATAACTTTCCATTAGAACACACCTATTGTCTTCGGTTATTCGCCCCCTACAATCTGTTCCAGATGACCTTTTTTTTTCGGATCCAGCGATCCGGAAGCGGCATGGCCGCTGTAAGGCCGGCATCACTTCCGAAGCACTACCTTTATTCATTCATTCTCCATTCATACACATCCACACTCCTAGTTCGGCATCATTCCAAGAAGGGCATTTCCTCCTTCCCCACAGTCAAACTCACGCATTCTAACTCAAAAAGTGTGACCCACTGTTCTAACTTCACCTTTCAGCATCATTCACTCTACCTTTGCCGTTGGTTCAGCTGTCTTTCTTCCTCTTCCTTTTTTTGATCACTGCACGGATATAACTGTGTATGTTAATCCAACCTAATTTATTTTCAATCATTCTATCAATCATTTCTCTCACTGTAACAAAATTTTCACCTGTTTTCTCTCTCTCCATTTTGTTCCTTTCCACTATCCATCTGCTGCAATCTAACATCGTATGTGTCAGTGTCCGAGTATCCACAATATAGGCATTCATCTCTATCAGCCTTACCGATCCTATAAAGGTAGGCCCTAAAAACACCCGTGTCCTGTGAGCACCTGCGTCAGGAAATAATCCAACACACATGTGGCCACAGTCCACCCAAGCTCTTATGTTAGGGATCAGCATTTTCGTCCACTGTATTGTTCCATTCTTCTTGCCATCTTTCAACTGACCTTTCCCTTACCTGTCTTCTCTCAGCCACAGTAAGGTTTGGGCCTCTTCTCTTATAAAGCTCTTTTCTTTCCACCGCCAAAACATGCAACGGAACACATCCAGTGATGGTCCATAAGGCTGCCGCAGACACAGTCCTGTAGGCGCATGCCACTCGCAACAGACTTGTTCTGTATACTCGTTTCATAAGACTCCTATAGGCCGTTATCTGTTCCAGATGACTTGAAGAGTATCTTTTCAGAAGTATGATGGTTTAATTTTGTTTTTATCTATTTAGGAATCACATTGTTGAATAACTATTATTGACAATTGATCTAAATACACTAAATTAGTTTATGATACACTAATTACTACCACCAAGACTACTACTATACTAAGCACTAATCTAGAAAAAATAATAAAATATCCAACACAATCAAATCAACAAGACAAGTCAAATACTCTCCGCGATTCGTACTGATACGTCCGTACTTCTCAGACTACGACACTTCCAAGCAGCACAGTGGCCGTTTCCATGGTAACACTAGTAAAAACTATTCATTGCGCATCGTCGAGGTATGAGTCATTTTCCCAAACTTAAGTTTGTTGCAGTCTACATAGGTTTACAGTTCTGATTTCTGCACTTTAGTAATTATCATTTAATGTTTTGTCAAATTCTACTGCAGCATTCTACTGTCAAGATTTTGACGGATAGCAGCCAATTTAAACGTTATTCGATTTGAAGTTTATGGAAATGAACTTGTTGACATTAGTAGTTTTAGAGGTAATGGATTTTAACAAGAGCTATAAGTCATGCCGATTTAGTACACAAGTTTACCTGTTATTTACAAGGTCACAGCTCTTGTCAAAATCCTTTACCTTTAATTTCAACCAGTAAGAGGCGTCACGTATATAAACCAAAAATGGGTGTATCGAATTTAAATCCTATTAAAAAATGCGTTAAAAAAATTATCTTTTTTATATATTATTTAAAAACTAAAATTGTGTTACTACCATAACTGTAAATCTAAATTAACAATTTTTAATAAAACAAAAAAAGATTTTTGATACGTTCAAGTTTCCTATTGACACTTTGCAATTCGGTATTTATTTGTAAGTATTTAGCTATCAATCATTAAAAATTTATATATCAATCCATTTTATATCCACCAATTGCACCTATTATATTGATTGATGTATAGTGTCCCGATCATTTATATCTTTGTGAAACATTTTTGTTTATTTATATTTTTGTAAGTGAAAGTTTAAGGGAATCATATTGTGTATCAAGAAAATTTTATAATGTATGTATGAATGAATCGATTCTAAGATATATTTCGGGCATGTAGGTATCCATAAATATACCAGCTTAATTTTCCATGTTTTTAGTGCAATATCGTTCTTTAATTGACATAAACCATTGAATATGTTACTTAGTATTTAGGTATAATAGAGTTAATGTATTATTTAGTTGTAAATCATTTCTGTTAATTTGCCATTATTTTTTACCCGTGTAATTTTGTTAAAGTTTCCAAGAACATATATCTAATAACGTACCAAACAAGGTAATAGACGTAGATGAGTTTTTGGCATTGCGGAAGGAGGTTAGGCAGCAGCTCAAGCACGAAATAACTGATACCCCACCAGCAGATAATGATGCACCACCTGGTGATGAAGATCAGACTAAAGTGATTAGTTCTGATGAAGAAACAAAAATTCTTAGAGAAAGAATAATTTCAATTCGAAGAAAACTCCATAAAAATACGGTGACTGCGGTGACAGCTAGATGGAATTATGAAGAAGCGGTAAGATATTTTATTAAAGTGTGCTTGATGTACTATTAAATAATATATAGTTTATCATATTGATGTGTGGGATTTAATTAGTTTGTGATGTAAAAAATAAAGATTCGTTTCATTTTGAGACTATGATTTGGTAACATTCCTCATATCTAATGTATTATATGGTATAATTTTATTTTTTTTTAATATGTGAAAAAATATAGAATAAAAATGAATTTTGTTAGATATAATCATTAAAATACACTTACGTACATAGCAATCGACCCACTTCATAATTTTTAATTTTATCCTTGTTGTTAAAGTGATTATATGTCAAGTCAAAAAAAAACTTTGAAGTGTTCACAAGAATGCCTGTACTATATGAAATGTAGCAACCAAAAGAGCAAGTAAAAACTTTATTATTAAAAATCATACGACACTGGAAAATCCAATCAAATTATTGTTTTAATTGAAAATTTTAGCCAGTGAAATATTGCTAGAAAATGTGTTGTGGAATGATTTGAATACTCTGTGAACAGTATAGGGAAACTAAGTTCTACCGTCGTCGACCAGGCGTAGTCAGCTTAACGTGTAAAAAAAGAATATAAGTGAAACCTGACTCAAATAAGTTCCACAATTTGTCTAAACTCGTCCCAGCGCACTGTTAGCATAACTGAGTTTTTGTACGATATCTTTTACACTGGAATAAGTGTAAGAAGATAGTATCTAGGAAACAAAGTGAGAGATTTGCAGAGTGCTGCATTAAAGAGCGGATTTGGATTTGGTGTAGTGGTAGCTCATGCAGTATACTGAACTTTCAGACTTATTTTCTTCTTCTAAAAATGAAATATATTTGTTCTGTTTATTTAATTATACATGGTTGGCCACTTAAACGAGTCCACTCTGATATTTGGCAATATTCGTTGTATTTTGTGAAATGCTAAGCTAAAACAGGTCGATTTTTATTCCAAATAGGACATCTTTTAACGATATAGATATCTCATTTGTTAATCCCCTCCTTACCAGTACCACAACCTTCAATTTTAAATAGGGACTAGATCAAGTGTGTCACATCATTAGACAGGTATTTTGATGGTGAATTCAGGCATGGATAACCTTTTCCATATTAACTCTATTCTAGTGAAAAATTATTAGCTTATTGAAAGTGTTAGCCTCTTAAAAACTATACCGAAGTGTGAACTGGTTTTCAGTTAGATGATTTTTATGACATATTTTACATGATTTAGGAGATGTTTTAAGTCATATATTTTTTTCCTAGAATGCTTACGGACTTTACTACATATACTTAAATTTGGGCACGTTCGTAACATCAGTTGTCGAAATTATGTTAAATTTTTTGTAAGTATCCATGATTCACACTTTCCCGTCAATTTGGAGTAAGTGTGACAATAGACTTTAGCTTACAACAGCGTGTGTTACTTTTGGGGCAAGTGTAAATAATTCAAGAAAAAACGAATTTTTTAGTGTTTGAAAAATTTTAAATTATTTATTTTTAAGCAAGGTACAAACTTTTTAAGATTCAAAGGTTCAACCCGACAAAATTTACGTCAAAAATTAAATGATCCCTTCTGTATTTAACGGGTTCTGGTAAAGTTTTTACGATATCATCTTCAACTATCATATCCGTGTCTTCTATATCAGGCCAAAAAAAGGTGTTACTACTCTTTTTATATCTTAAAAAGCAAATTTTCCATTCATTTTCAATCTTGTTATCAATTCTTCCAATAAAATGTTTAATTTTTTTAGATGTGTACTCTACAACACCCAAATACCAAGCGCGATTTGGGTCTTTCCCAACTATCCAACCGTTGGCACTTCTTTCTCAATTTTTGCTCGTTTTCTTCAAATATTTCAGGATCTAAATCATCTTCATAGTCAACATATTCTACCAATTCTTCCGATTCTGAGCTACTAAAAGTTTCTTCTCGTTTCTTAATCCTCTTCTGTTTCTTTTTTCTTTCTGCGTTCTTCTTCTTTTGTTTCTTTTTTCTTTCTGCGTTCTTCTTCTCTTGTTTGTTTTTCTATTTCTTTTATGTTCTTCAATCTATTTTCTTCTGTAATCAGAACTTCTTCGGAAGTAACGACTTCTGCCCCTGCAGCTACTTTTTTTCTCTTTGAGTCCGAGGAACTTTGCTTATTTGTCTGTTTAACAGTGTTTAATAGCAGCTCCTCAAAACTTATTTTTGATATACTCCTCAATACTGATCAGTATTGCCGGCGGTAATAGCATCCATATTAGTATTTGCGGTTTCAGCTACAACTATTGTTTGGTCTTCTAAAATCTTTTGTTCTTTCCATCTTTTTAGGCTTTCAGGGTGGTATTTTTTCTCTGTTATGATGACGGTTAAATCTATATATACCAGTTTTTCTAAACCCGTTTTTGATCATTTCTACGTTTAGGTTTTTCCATGTAGTGCCTATCGTCAGAGAAAACTCTTTATTTTTTGGAATTTAAGGCCAGTATTATATCTCTACCAGGTTACGAGTTGTTGGTCCCAAGCGTCTTTTAGAGACTTACGGCTAAATCCAAAGGCTGCAGAAGGTGACTGGTATCCATCCATTGAAACTGGCTGCATAAGCAGTTCCCGGAAATGAGTTCTTGTTATCTGGTAGCCAGGAATCCCAAATATTGTTTCCCTTGAATACGATTAGTGGTGGTACCTTCCTCCCTGATGCAGATACTGCTGAAAGAACCGTGGTGTTTTCTCTTCCTGGACCGGAAGTAGTTCTGGAACTTGGTTTACCTTTAGCTCCCACGACTTTGGTTTTTTTGGGGGTCGTGAGAAATGGATGTTTCGTCCATATTCCACACGAGTTGCGGCTTGTCCTAACTTTAGCTGAGCTAAAGTTTTTTTTGAGTATATCAGAATATTCTTGGATGATGAAAGGATTTGTCTTTTTTTTTTTTTTTTCGAGAGTACTCCACAACTTAGAGGGTTTTTTATGCTAAGTTGGTGACGTCTTTTAAAACTCCCGAACCACTCATCCCCAGAAGTGTTATCCTTAAATGGAGTTTTTATGTTATTTTTGATAACACATTGGCAAACAATCTCGAGTAGTTCCAATCTGGATATTCCAGATCCCCACTGCTCCATAATTTTTAGTCCTTGGGTCAATCAGTCTCATCTTGGAGTGGAATCGCTGGAGCCCTCCCTTGCGATTTGCTTTTAACTCCTCGAGTACCAGTCACATGGTAGAATAATGTTTTAGGAATATTATACAATTTATGTGCCCGGTATATCGAACAAACCCCCCTTTTTATCTCTGACATTGCGTGATTTAAATCATCTTGGGTATATTAGGTTGCTTGATCCTACTTCCGTTTATAGTTTCTCGCCAAGTTCAATCTAGAATTAAAAATTAAAAGATCACCCAGTACAAGTGGTCACATTTACCTCAGTAGGCAATACAAACGAGGTAAGTGTGACCTAAGTCATAGTTCAGTTAAAAATTAAAATTGGCAATTTTTTGAATACATCAACGTAATATAGTTGTTAAACAATCCTTCATACCATAAAATATTTACTTACCACCTAATACTATCTTCTTACAAAATTTGTAAACAAAGTCTGCACACTAACATCAACAAGTTAATTCGTAATAACATACGCCAACTGTCAAATATCAAATTACTTGTTTTCTACAAACTGCGTATTTGCATAGATCGCTGTTTCAAGAACTTAAGTTTCTACGCACAAGATGCCGCTGGCATCCCTAAATTGTAGAAAATTTTATATAGTATAGTCACACTTGCCCCACAATCACACTTCCTCGGTTTATCTTAACGCCTATATTTTGCTAGTGTCAATTTCCTTGGCAATTAAGGCGTTAATTGTAACATCAAATAGGAAAACTATGAAATGAAAGTAACGTAAATAAAATCAAACTTACTAAATTTCAAATTAATAAATTCATTATTCAATACAGTTTACTCAGTAGCTATAATTATTTAATTAAATGTTCAAAATGATATACACCAACATCCATACAATTATAAAGTCGCTGTTCGAAATTACGACGAACATTTCGAAGCATTTCACGAGTTATTATTGCATTATTCGTCGTCTAGTTCTTCCAATCAATCAGGAATAGTATTATAAGTCTTCATTTATTTGCTATGCCAAGTGTATTTTATAGGAATGAAATTTATAATGTTTCAGTACTCCGCGGTTAGTAGTGCGCGAAAAACAGGTTCTTGAGCTATTTAGTACTTAAAGTAGGTTCCAAAAAAAATCTAAAATTGCTACTTCTGCCGCTTCAGTCTTGAAACATTTTTCACGTTGCTTTTTTTTCGACTACTGAACACGTTAGCCATTTCTCGGTTGCCTATATATTAATACGTACGAGTGATGAAGTTGCTTTTCTTGATAATAGTAATTAAATAATTTCGCTTTTCACCTTGCACTATTTTCTCATTTTGTTTCATATTTTCAAAAAAATTGGAAATAATTTTATAGATCAGAATAGACCATTTTGAACGAATTAAAGAAAATACTTATTTAATATCGCTGTTAAACGATAAGAAACAACAGTCAATAAACTAACTTTTTGCAAATTTGTTTCAATATAGTTTTTGACAAGAGTAGAGTTAATATGAAAAGAAAAATATGTATGCCTAAATTATCCAGCTAAATACATCTCTAATGATCTTCCACGCATAGCCTATTTCCTATTTAAAATTAAGAGCTTGTGGTACTAGAAGAGTTTACAAATGACAGACGTGTATATTGTTAAAAACATGACTCATTTGGAATAAAGATCGACCTGTTTCAGTATTTTTCAAAATCCAATGAATATTTCAAAATATCAGGGTGGACTCTTTTCGGTTGTCAAACCTGTATAATTGTTTTCTTTAATGAATTTTAGTAAGTTTATGGTCACCTTAAGAGCATAGGCGCAAAATTTCGGGCCAATGCTTTTTAAATGAATTCATTTTTTTCGAATCCTGAGAAAACCAATAATTATTTTTTTAAATTTAAACGCAGAATGAAAGATTACATTATTATCGAGGGGAGTATGTCCCTGAAAACTTCTATGTTTATTTTAGTAAGTTGCAAGGGTGAAAAAAAAAAAGAGAAAATTTTGTGTGATTTTTAATTTCAAAAATCTTATTCAAAAGAAACTTTTTGTTTATTCTAACGAACTTTCGGCCCTCGGTAATAATGTAATCTTTCATTCTGCGTTTAAATTTTTCAAAAAATATTTATTAGTTATCTCGGGATTCGAAAAAAAATGCCAAAATTCCCGAAATTTTTTTTGCGCCTACACTCTTAATGTAAGTTTGATCATTTATTATACTTCAAGTATATTTGAATTTTTTTTTCGATTTGATATATATTTTCTAAAAAAATAACAATAAAATTCAAAATTGTGACTAAAATTAAAATATTTTTCTCTAGTTATACATCATTAATAATAAAATTCATTATTTGAACAATTGATCATTAATATACAGTTAGCATCTGGTTTATTTTATGATAATTAAGTGTTTATTTTTATAATGAATAGTGTAAAGAAAGATAACTAAAATTAATATTTATTGTTTTTTTTTTAACTTCTGAGTATAAAAAAATCTCTTATTTTCCGAGCGTTTCGCGGAAATTTGCTTATCTCTACCTACAGAAATCTCGTTTAGATGTCCTGTCATTACCTGGCCTATTCAGGTTAAGATATTTATTGTCAGTCTACCTTTTAGAAAGGAAGAATTTAGTACATCATCTGCACACCTCGCATGGCCAAGCTTTTCTACCCTTGCCGTTAAAACCATTATGATATATATTTCATTAGTAGTGAACAGTAAGACTAGCTGTGACGTTTTGATATATATATATATATATATATATATATATAATATATATATATATTATATATATATATATTATATATATTATATATATAGGTATGTTTCATAGCATTAAATATACAAATTTATGTAATGTACACTCACCGGCACAATTAACTGTCCACCAATGTTCTTCAATTTGCAGAAATTGTCAATCTAGGATCACATTTTATGAAAGGTACTGTGAAAACTACTATTGAGGAAAAGAAAACAATAAAATTATTGAAAAAGAAAAAAGTTAAGGGATGTTTACCAAAAATTTAATGTTAAAAAATCTTTTAAAAAAAAAATCAAACAAACATAATATTGAAAATCATAGTCTAATAAAAAAAATTACGAGTATTAATAATGGGTGGTGCCGCCTCTGGCTCTTAGGACTTCTCAGAGCCGGTTCGGCAATCCATTCATAATATCCTGGATATCCGATTGGGGGGTATTGTGCCACTCCTCTACCTCAGCCGTCTTGAGCTCTCCGAAGGATGTAGGTCTGGTACTCTTGCTCTTACCCGTCTTTTAAGGTTGTCCCAAATGTTTTCAATTGGTTTAAGGTTTGGATTGTATACCGGTCATGGTAAAACTTGAATTTTAATTTCATTAAGGTACTCACTTGTGGAACTTGCTGTATGGCAACGTGCATTGCCATGAATTAATCTAAAGTTTTCACCAGTGAACGAGCTTCAGGAGCGGTGCAAAAGCGATTTCTCAACACGTTGCTGAGAACGAAGCGATCATCACTGCATCGATATCGGCCTTAACCTGGCCTACGGGTGTATGAACCTGTCTCCCGAAATCGTCTGATGCATAATGTACCGTAGTTCGGGATACATCAAGTGTACGAGGAATAAGACGTTGGCTGTACCCAGCATCAGCTAAAGCTACTGCCCTAGCTGCACCAGTTGTAACGAGTGGCTTTTTTCACAGTCACAACTCAAATTAAAAAATATTCGTACTCTATGGCAAAAAATAGCAGGAGATGGTAACACGGTAACATGATTGCAACAATGTCCTACAAACTGACAAATGTAAGACAACGTAAGACTCCACTAGAGGTTGCTGGTCCTGAGACAAAGTGTCTACGAGGACTTGTTGATAGCAACTGAGTTGCTATCAGACCAAACGTTGCCATATAATATTTTTATAATTTATGACTGTACTTCTCTTGGTTAACGATTTTACAAAAATTTATAATTTAACAAATATATCTATAATTAACTTTATGTTCATAGGTGACTTAAGTTTATACGAGACCAGAAATCTTACAATATTTTTTGATCATTTGTTTGAAACAAATTTAAATCTTAATGTATATTCGGTTAAATAACTTAACAACATTATTAGATTCATACAATAACTTTTATTACCATTTGTCTTAATAGTAAAGTTGAATTTCTCACTTTTAATTTTACCTAATGATGATTTTGCATAATGGTTGTTTCCTTGTTAAGTGAACGGGAAGCAACTCTGAAATAATTGTTGACACCGCAAGGGCCATCTGACTTGCTTTTAAGATTGTAAATTATTTGTGTGTTTTTGACTGTATCTAATGTAAATTTTTGATTTATAGATAAAACGTCCATATTTTCATGTAAAACCTTTAGAACGATGCCAGCTTAAAAACTGGCAAGATTATTTAGATTATGAGACTGAACAGGGAGACAGAGTGAGGATAATAGTATTGTTTGAAAGGTGTCTCATAGCATGTGCTCTATACGAAGAGTTTTGGTTAAAGGTGAGTCTAATTTGTTTTATTTATATTTTACATCAAGTTAAGTGACAATTTGTTTTTGTCCTAACTGACCATATCGTTCAATTAATCAAAAATTTAATTTTTAGTTTGTGCATTATCTGGAAAATCTTAGGGACCACGAGCTGCAACCTAAAATAAGAGATGTGTATGAGCGAGCTTGCACTATTCACCATCTAAAAAAACCAAATCTCCATTTGCAATGGGCCATTTTTGAAGAGGGTGTTGACAATGTCTCAAGAGCAGCAGAGATATTAGTAAATTTGGAAAAGTCTGTTCCAAATGTGTTACAGATTGCTTATCGGCGGATAAATTTAGGTAAGCTGCAATATTTCTTTAACAGGCAATACGTTACATTAGTTATCAACATATTCAGATTCATTATTGATTAAAAATAAAATATATAGGCTAGACCATTTATAACAGCTCATTTTATACTCTTTTTTGATAATTAACTTTAACTAAGCTATTTTCTTATAAAAAGATTTAATTTTGGGCAGGACGTGTCGCGAGAATGGACGATAATTCGTGGACTAAAAGAATTATCCATTGGAGACCCAGAGAAAATGTCTCTTACTACATCTTTTAACAAGATGGACCGGCGAGCTCCTCTGCATATACCTGTGCTGTGTATCATTGAGTCTATACATAATTCAGTCGCTATATCTCGATTGTGAACTATATTCTTGATATTGGTGTTTTATTTTACTTGTGTATCTCTAAAAACGCAATAAGGCCCTGTCACAGTAATCGCACTCGGCAGGGTCGCTAACACTGAGGCGTAAGGCTAAAAATCGTTTTCAAAAAATCCTGAAATAAAAATTGCGAAAATTGATCTTTAAAGTATAAAGGTTGTTTGTACATTCAATTTAATTTACAATCAACCTTTATAGGTTAAAGCTAAAATTTTCACAATTTTTATTTCAGATTTTTTTTGAAAACTCGAAACGTCAAAATAAAATAAATATAATTGCTATTACAATTAATTGTGGTTTAATCTCATCTAAAATATCAGTGTAAGACATGCGACAAGAAAATAGTTTTTAATGATACTTAACAGATATATGCGCAAGAGGAGCTTCCTATGCTCAAAATTGGTTGCTATGACATACTAAGATCGCTTTGTGTGGTATGAAACTCACTCTAATATTTTTTTGACTATTTTTTTTTTTTTGATATATTTATGTAGAGACTGGATGACAAGTCAAATAACACAATATATTGCTAAACACACAACGACAACTGATGTTGACATGTCTAACGTCAATTAAAATAAAAGCTGGACGCTTGTAATTTCCTACGCTACTAATCATGAAACCGCTTTGGCAAACAATGGAACAATCTGATCACACACATTTAATTATTTGTTTGTTAGAGTACACCGTTGCGGTCTATATATTAACTGTTTGTAGAAAATTAAGATTTTCATCCAGCTGTCATCACCAAAAGCTATCTAAAATTTTATGATGGAAAGTGATAGGTGGGGGTATAATACATAAAATAAAATAAAGTTAAATTTAATTTAAATAAAAATAAATTTAATTTCTAGAGTGATTTGGAAGAAAGACGTTTAAAAGGAGCTTCTTTTTAAAAGGTGAAAACATAAAAAATACTTAAAAATTAATTTTGCTAATTAACAATGACTACCTGTTTGTATCATTTGCAATAAACCTGAGGTATTGTTAATACAATTAGTACTACCAAGTGGGACTGGAAAGAAATCATTAGCAATGACGCAAAAGTATTCAGGCTACTTTATACAAATTATATTACTATATCTTTAATTAACTTTTATTAGTGTACATTGTGAAAATACATTTTTGTAAACTTCTTTAAAAAAAATTCTTCAATCCAAATCAAATTATCAGAAAAATCACAAAAATTCTAATAAAAAAACTAATTTTTTGCGTTTTTTCAATTCTTATGTATTTTTTAAATAGTAACGAACCACTTATTTTTTTTTTACTTCATCAAAAAGTAGATGTTTCAACGAAGAAACTGAGCTCTAGCAGAAGTTAAAAAAATTAAACCATTTAATTTTTTTTTAAATAAAAGGTGTTTTTTTGAAAAAAAACACAAATATCTCAGAAAACTGATAAATAAAAAACGAAGAGATCGAAAAAAGACAATTTTTTCCGTTAGTTTTGAGGTAATGTTAAAAATGTTATATAACACGATTTATAGATTTTTATATTATCTACAACCTTTGTATTTGAAATATTTTAAAAAAATATCAAGTTTCGCCGCAAAATTAAAAAAAAACTTTTTCACTCCCTTTTAACCTCCCAAAAATAACCTCGAAACTTTTCAGCTGTTTAATTTATTTTTATTTTTTATGTATTATGCCCTCACTTACCACTTTCCATGATAAAACTTTAGATAAAATTGTTTTTTAAATTAAAATTAAGCTAATTTGTGGATCTATACTAAGAACTTCAAATAGTCTTCGGGTACATTCACTTACCGCCTCATGTGAATTTGAATTAGCTATTCTGAAAACAATAATGGCTTCATACGTACTTCCATTTTAAAAATGTACACCAAAACTCATGTTTCGTTTTTACCATTTTGAGACAAGGAAATGATAATAAATCAGTGTCGTGTTATTTTGATTAATTTATTTCAAACTTTAAAAACAATTGTTGAGTCATTATTTTGAACAAATTCAGTTTTATTCAAACCGTCTAGAAGGGAATGCAGTTCTTATTGATGTGAGGTCGACCCATTTTAAAATATTCAAGGGGTGTAATATTCAAGTATTCAACACGGTTACCCCATGTTATAGAGAAAACATTTTTAAAACGAAAATGGATTTCATTAGAAATACACTTCCCCAAGAAATTAACGCACCACTTTGAAATATTAAAATATTTTATTATAGTTAATAAAAATTTCCATTGTAATGTTATATTTTGCAAACCCCTTGTATATGCTATTCGTACAACTCTTATATTTATGACTGTGTATTTATTGCTATTAGTTTTTTTTGCAAACAAAACAAACAGAAGCAAAAAAATGTACTAATTTTCTATAAAATATACTAATTTCCAAGTGTTCACGAATTTTATTCGGCTACTGTTTAATTGTTGATTATTGTTTAATTGTGGTTTATTATGGAGCGTCAATTCACGTAAATTTAACCGAGATGAATGTGCCAATACGTCCATGGCCCAAGCAGTGATTACTGTCGGAAGAAGGTTGGAGTTACCGAAGAATTGGTCGTCGGTTTATGTGTCCCACACATCCGTCTTACGAGTGTTTGGAAAGATTTCCTCGAAACAGGGGATCAAAACTCGCAGACCAGGACAAGGACGAAACCGGGTGTAACTACACCTATTCAAGATCGATTTTTTAAGAATTTCTGCTCTTCGACAACATTTTGTAATCATCGAAGTCTACAACATTCAGCTTT
The DNA here is from genome assembly GCA_918026665.1 of Diabrotica balteata. Taxonomy (NCBI): domain Eukaryota; kingdom Metazoa; phylum Arthropoda; class Insecta; order Coleoptera; family Chrysomelidae; genus Diabrotica; species Diabrotica balteata. The sequence continues at coordinate 92,800,861 of OU898282.1, forward strand.
TCAGGCGTGCATGCTATACAAATTAGTACTGAAAACCTGTTCGCCAACGACTTAGGGAATAACAAACTTAACACCTAGGATTGCCGCCCGAGGTCCTCTATTAACTGCAGAGGCATCGAAGGGGGAGACTTACATTGTGCCAGAGAACACGTTAATTGGTTAGAGGCTGACAGGGAACGAGTGCTATTTACTGATGAATCCCGATTTTGTTTGTACAATAACGGACAGACGTGTTCGTGTGTTGCGACGACCCAACGAAACGATATGCTCAGTGTAACTTCTCACACACCACATTTTTGGTGGAGGATCCATTATGGTGTGGGGTGGTATTTCTTTGACCGCACGTACGGACCTAGTGGTCATACAAAATGGAACTGTTACAGCGGAAAAAAGGTACATATTGGAGATCCTGGAGCAACATGTAGTACCATTCGCCTCCTTATATCGGTGAACATTTTCTTACTAATTTGCAAGATAATGCAGACTTCACGCTGCACAGATCGTCAGAATTATCTAGAAGTGGTAGAAATTAAACACTATGGAATGGCCAGCACATAGTCCGGATTTAAATCCGATTGGAAAATATCTGGAATATACTTGGTAGGCGATTAATAGCGACACCCGCTCCAACCAAACACTTACAGGAAGTGGAAGAGAGGCTGATGCAGATTTGGAGAGAGAACTAAAACCAAAATTAAATACGGCCAATTATTTTTAAGGTATGAGTCAAACGATTGTGAGGGCTGTTATACGTAGTAGAGTGTGAAACACTCGTTATTAAGACTTTTTTTTTCATATTTTAGTTTACTTTTCTGATCATTATTTTTTTAGAATTTTCCGTTTTATTTTTTTTTCTCCTGTACTTCAACACATTTCTGGTAATTAGACAAATTGTTATAATTACTGATAAAATTGTAAGAATAAATCTGGGTGAAGTTTTTATTTTTTATTCTTTGTCTGTTTACAAATAAAATTGATTTATTGAAGTGGTGCGTTAATTTCTTGGAGAAGTGTAGTTCGAGGTTTGTTCGAGGATTTTTGCAAATATATTATGTTAGGTATTAGTACTGTATGATGGAACATAATATTTTGCAGTTCATTTATCATAACCTGAGTAAAAATTCTAATGCTAATTTTTCCATTACTTGTAATAAACCTATATTAATATTTTCATCTATTTAAGTTATAGGATCTTATTTTTATGTGACAATATTTCTTCTGTTTCAGAAAGGCGACGGGGCGATAACGAAAAATGTTGCCAACTTTTCGAACACTATATAAGTAATACAAAAAACAAAATCATTGCCAGTAGCATATCAATAAAATATTCCAGATTTGCATACTTTATAATGAAGGACATTGAAAAAGCACAAACAATTTTAAAATCTGCTATACCTAAAGATCCAAATAATCCTAGACTGTATTTGCAGCTTGTTGATCTCACTTTACATAAAGGAGATGCAACTGAAAACGATATCATAGAAATCCTAAATATGTTTTTGGACAAAGATAATATAGACGCTGAGCAAAAGATGTTGTTTGCTCAAAGAAAATTAGAATATCTCGAAGATTTTGGTAGTAATCTTCAGTTAGTACAAGACGCTCATGAACATTATCAAAAATTGGTCAAGCAAAATAAAGAAGGAATGAAAAAGAAGGAAGTTAAGAGGTAAGTGTTGGAGGCAGATTCTTCGATTTTTCTTTAACAGCGGCCAACTATAATTTCTTACTGCCGTTACTGCAACAAATTTTGATTTTTCGAAACAGTTGAGCGCATTGCTTAACTGCTCGACGACTTCGATGGGAGGTTAATATCGGTCTGATCTGTGGTTCTTTACGCATGCGTCACCACTAAATTTACACTAATTTAAGTCATCCTTAGCCCGCGCATACACAGACATAGATCAGGCGTTCCGAGTTGTGCATTATTTCTTTGGAGTTCTGAGCGCACATGCTGCGATCAGTTAATAGCTTTCCATTGTTGTTTCATTTTAAGTATTGAACGTGAAAAACATGTTCTCATATAGTTACCATTACTTTTTTTGAGCGTGGTGGCGTCCAAGCAAAAAGGGAAAGTTGCATGCACCCAATTAACAGCAATCGAAAAGATCAAGGATAATAATTTAATCCTTCAATATAGTATTTATATATAAATATTATTTTTTCGTTTATTTTCGTACGATAATAAGCACCTTCAATGAATAATTGTACAAAATTTAATAAGGCATAATGTAGAAAAACAAGAATGGCTGTGGATAATTTGCAAAAAGCTTGGAAGAATCAAAAGATGTCTGAGGAATTGGAAGATAATTTTATTGTACCAATACATTTCCAAAAGAGAAGAAACCCAAGCACATAGCAATATGCCTAGCTCAAGTTAGCTATAAATTATATACATCGATAATAGAGAAAAGACTAGGGAGTATGTTGAACCAAAACTGGAAGAAGAACCCCCCTTAACCCTTAGTGATATGAAAAATAGATTACAACCTATTCTCAGATCTACCGAATAGATTTTGAGAATAGATATAATTCCTATCAAAATTTATATCTTGCTTTTAGTTTGAATGGTTTGTTTATTGCGTATTCAATCTAATTACTGACAATCCATTACTATCTTCCACATTTCCATTCTATTTAGTTTCGCTCAGTTATTTATCGTCGTAACATTTAGTTTACATTACTTTTACTACAATGTCCCTAATGCAAATGGATATTGGGTGGCCAAAATATATTTGACGACTCTATAATTTGTGTATTGTTTCTGCTTGACCTTAGACTTGCGTTGTTAAACAAACATCTTTAATACCATCGATTCCAAAGTGACATTACCTTTCTTTATTTTCTGTAGTGCTTTAGTAACTTGTTATTTTAATCATTGCTTTTATTCTTTCCACTGGTTCTACTGATTTTCAGTAGTACTGGGCCTAGAACAAACGCCAACGGACTACCTAAGCTCTGACGTTTAGAATGGGCGGGGGTTTTAAAAACCTTTCCAAACATTTCTAATTTGTGTGTATTTGTCCCATAAGAAGTTGGAAATTATTGGTTTTTTAATCGTTTGAATAAATAAAGATTTTTTGGTTATGAATAATTCATTTTGTGCGATTGGTATTATTTGTGACTAAAGATATTTACTACGAATGTTCATTTTTTTAAGGTTATGTTATTTGTTTGATTATGGTTATATGGATATGGTTATGAATTATTTTTTGCTGTATTTCAAGGTATTTTGTTGTTGCTTTTATCATTTATTTGTTAATGGGTTATTTAAAAATTAATTAATAAAATCATTTTGAATTTATTTACTTTACATTGAAGTTAAAAAATATTTAAATTAATGTTTTATTCTTTTTTGAAGTACTTGTGATTTTATCCCCTAAAAGAATAAATATATTAGTTTTCTCGTAGTTTAAATAGTTAATAGTAGTTTTGTTGTAATTACTGAAAAAATCAGTAATGCTGGATATCTCACACGTATTTACTAGCCATTATATGCCCAGATCTAAAAATAGTAAGTCAAAAACTATTCCAACATTCACAAACAAACATTTTTAACACTCATTATGGCAATTTGATAGAACGGTGTCCACATGTTATATTACAACTTAAACTACGAGAAATATCTGTCTTTTGCAGGATAAAATCACTGACAACGAAAAAAAAATTAAAACATTAATTTAAATATTTTTCAACTTCGCAAATAAATTCAATGATTTATTGATTTATTTTGAAGTAACCCTGATAAAACAACAACAAAAGACCTTCAAATACAGTGCAAAAATAATTAAAGTTTTAATAAAACTTGAATCAAACAATAACAACCTTAAAAATATGAACATTCATAGTAAATATCGTATTATTCTTACCTCACAAATTCACGAACAACAAATAATACCAATCGCACAGAATGAATGATAATAACCAAAAGTCCTTATTCTTCAAATCATTAAACAAACCAATACCTCCAACTTTTATGGGACAAATGCACACAAATTAGAAATGTTTGGAAAGGTTTTTAAAACCCCTGCCCATTGTGACGTCAGATTAGGTAGTCCACTATGTCTCGTCCGTGGGTTTTCAAAAGATTGAAAAATTTAACGTTATTGGTTAAGTAAATCGTGACAGTATAAACAGTAGCTCGCATTTTTATTACGGCTTGTCCTCGATTTTTATGTTTTACCATACCAGAATATGTTTGTCAGACTGCCTTTACAGTTTAAGGCTGTTTATTGTTATACAGGGTGGTGAATCGTCAAACGGGCCATAGGAAACTCAATGGGAAATTCTTAATTGTTGAATTCCTGCTTCCCTAATTATTTCACACCAATTAGTCATGAGAAACTATTTGTAGAGGACATCAAATTATGTATCGAAAAACAAACTGTTAAAAATTGTTCTACGATTTAAATGTATTCCAAAATTTGCTAAAATATAATACATTTTTCAGGCCACTCGTAAAAGTCAGGCCAGACGTCGTGAAAAATATGTATTACGTGTTGCGTTTGTCATATTGATGTTTCTGATATTTGACAATATTTAAATCAAACTATTTTATATTTATCTATGATTTAAATAGGCAAAATTTTTATTTTGTGATTTATTGTTTAAAAAAAATTAATTGATTAAAAAATATACTTAGTTGAGGAGAAAAAGAGCAATAATAAAAAATGTTTTTATTCATGTTTTATTATAACATTTGTTATAGTTTTATGTTTAGAAATTATCATAAATTATTTTTAGGAATAAAGATCACAGTAACAGTATATTGGAATTCATTTGAATATTGTTATATATAACTTAACATTGAATTAAATTTTTAGTTGTATTTGAATATCTTACTTTAAATAAGATGCGGTAATGGCAGGAAAGGTTCGCGCTATTGTCTGAATACAAACTTATGCGATTTTTCGTCAACTGAGTACATTTCATTATATTAATCGTTTTGTAAACAATATAATTTATTATTCACAAAGTAATATTTTGTTGTTCTAGTAGTAGTAGTTAGTATTTAGTAAAATTCGTGTTTATAATTTAATCATTAAAATAAAAAAAAATTGACAATTCAAATTGTCAAACATCTGACATCAATATGATTAATACACACACACGTCTATATAGTATATTCTTTTGGCCCTACGTGTGGGCCTAACTTTTTAGGGTGGGCCTGAAAAATGTTATTATATTTTAGCAAATTTTGGAATAGTTAATTCGTAGAAAACAATTTTAAACAATTATTTCGATGCATATTTGGGTCCTCTACACATCGTTTTCTCATGACTTTTGGTGTAAAATAATTAGGGAAGCAGGAATTCAACAATTAAGAATTTCCCATTGAGTTTCCTATGGCCCGTTTGACGATTCACCACCCGGTATAATCGACATCTTAATACCTACAAAGCGTTGATATCAATTTATTTTTTACTTGCTGAAGTATTTTTAAATGGACACACCGAGACAAAAGTTAAAACATTCTGATATTTTTATAATTTTTAAATATTCATAAAAAATTCATCATATCTATCAAATGATTATAAAATTGTATATTTTTTAAGTTATTTTAATTAATTTGTTTAGTTTCATATATATTAAATTTTCAGTGAAACAGCGGGGCCATCTTCAAAATCAAAAGAAACTAAACAACCGCCTCCATCATCCCAAGGAAATTATGGAAATTATAACGCCCCCTATGGACCACCGTCAAACCAACCATCATATCCCCCGTATTCTGGTGGTTCTCAACAAGGACCCAACTATTATCCTCAGTACGGTCAAGGAGATCAATACCAATATCAAAATTGGCAATATCCACAAGGTGGCTATGGTGGATACAATCAATGGAGCGGTTATGGGGGAGGATATGGGTACTAACCAAGTTACAAGAATGTTGGTACTAATAATAACCATCAGAATCATCGCTTGTGCAGTTCACAAATCTGTATTGGGTTTAATTTGGCTCCCAAATTTTCGTTAAAATGTTATTGGGCACCAAAATTTTTTTAGTGTTTATTATCATAACTTGTGTTGCAATTGTGCAATTGTGTTAAATATTTTACGAACCATATTTTTTTGTATTTTCTTATTACGGAAATCATGTAATTTTAATTAGTATGTCAAAATAAAAATTAGTATTAAAAAATATTTTTATTTCCTATATTTACAGATAAAAATGGTTTAAAAAATTACTTTATGGAAATTGTCAGGTAAACTGTATAAAACAACAGTTGGATTTTTTCTTTTAGTTTTTTGGTCATAAATTTCATCACATATGTTTATTTAGGTACTTCTTGTGTCGAGGATGCCTACAAAACAAATATAAATGGAAATCATTAGGTCATATCACATACATTTAAGAATCAAGTAAAATTATTAACTACGCACAAGTGGTGAACGAAACGGACAAAAACTACAAATATTTTTTTCCAGGGCTATTAATTGGGAATGATCTTAGATGAATCACGTGACGACTTAACATGTCATGGCTAGAGAGTCGAATATACTAACGTAAACAAAAATCATCTTGGTGCTACAGCCCTTAGAGGGCCTCGATCTTCTCAAGCTTTCTACGCCATTTTGTTGTGTTCCTTTGTCCTGCCATTTTCCAGTTGCGGACTCCGATCTTCTCGGCATCTTTGTGTTACCCCATCCATCCACCTCAATCTTTGATATACTCCATCTTCTCATTCTCACGGGTTGCGCTGTTAGAATCTTTTTTATATATGTTCGATTTCAGGGGCCCGGGCTACATGTCCTGCCGACTGCAGGCGGTTTCGCTTAATTATAGTGGTAATAATTTAAACCACCAAACGTGTGCATTGTAGATAATCTGCAGTTTCAAAAGTTATTATCAACCTCCATATTTCCGTTCTTACAGACCGCTCCGAATATCTTGCGTAGCACCTTTCTTTCAAAAATCGATAGAGCGGATTCATCTGTTTTAGGTTGGCGTTTCCATTACTCTAATATGGATATGGTGGAGAACGGGGAACTAACAGTGTTCCAATAACAGTCTTAATAAGAGTTATTTTTGAGGCAGGACGTTTTGTTAGCTAAGTACTTTGATATACCATGATAACACCTGTTTGCAATTATTATTCGCCTTTTTATTTCCTCAGATGTGTTAATATTGGGGTTAACCGATGTCCCTAGATATAAAAACTCTTTGATTCGAAATTTTTGGTCATTGATGAATTAAATCTGCGTCAAAATTTTCCAGCTCTTGTGTTTAGTTGCCATGAATTTGGTTTTTATTTTGATTTATGTGTAACCCCATTCGTTCTGCTGCTTGCTGCTAGCTTAGTTAGGATTTCCGCAGTTCTCGCCCTTGTTCTTGTTAATAATGTCCACTGTCGTCTGCATATGCTAGAATTTGGACCTCACTGATCTATTAAATATTGTTCCCCTGCCTATCTAAAATTGGAGTCTCGTACAACTTTTTCTAAGGCGACATTAAAAAGCTGATACGTCAGCGCAACTCCCCTGCCATAACCCCCTATGTATTTCAAATGGAGTTAACGAGTCGTTTTGAATTTTTACTGCTGATATCATCTTCGCCATTGTCACTTTTGCAAACATATGAGTTTTTTTTGGAATTCCTAACTCATTCAAAAATATACTAGACAGCAAACAGTGGATTAGATTGGCGCAAGATAGAGAAAGATGGAAGTAATTGGGAGAGACCTACATTCAGGAGTGGATGGAAAATTGTTGACAAAGAGAGAGTCCCTATGCACTAACGTGCAATTTGTGTGAATTCTATGCACTTTTATTACATATACATCTACGGAAAAGCAGTTCCAAATTAAATTTCATCAAAATACCTATTAAAGTCAAAAATCATGTTTTTTTACAAAAATATAATTCAAAAAAACATGAAAACACGCGGATTTTATTTTTTAAATCAATATTTTTTTCCACGGGGAGTATAGGTATAATAGGCATTCCTTCATATAAAAAGAAGTTCTATCCTTCACTTACAATGTACTTTTGGTACATTATTAGTATCCGAGATACGATTTTTCAGTTCGTCACTCAACTCATTTTCCCTATTTTTTCGCAAAAATGTTATTTTATATTATAACTTTTTACGCAGTTTTAGGTATATACATGAATCAATTAACATGGTCTAGGACTAATTTAAACAAGATATGGTTCTTCAAAGTTTTCTACTTTAAACGAATTTTTCAACTTTACGACCAAGTTCCCATTGTAACTTTTTTCTGGTACATTCAGGTGTATGCATATCAAATAAAAGAGAAAGCTTAGTTTCTGTCATTTAAAATAGTCTATTGTAAAATATTTTAAGACTAACGGTAGCTAAGATCTGGTTCGGCAAAATATGACGCTCGCAATGATTTTTACTAACTTTTACAGATATTTTTTTAATTTCTAGTTATAACTTTCCTTGTACAAATCGATGCAAGCATCTCACTTTGACGAACCATAAGTTGGTTACCGTCAGCCCTAGAATATTTTAAAAATCACTATTTCAAGGTACAGAAACGAAGCTTTCTTTCTTATTTAGTAATGGGTATACCATAACTGTACAAAAAAAAATGATGAAGTTTTTTTTATTTAATTAATGGCTTTGGATAACTTGATCCATTCAGGGCACGATAATGTATTTGAGTACTTGAATTTGTTAATGATGTATTGACCTATTGCATTGGTTAACAAAATAGTACTTCACATAGAGGAAAATTCAAAATATAATGTAAACATTAGTATCACAAGAATCAGTAGATTGACAAGAAACCATACTTTCATTTGTTCCGTTCAAGGCCCTAACCAACTTAAAGTAAATATTTGGAACCAACATCATTCAATCTTCGCTTATCCACTGCTGGACATAGATCTCCCTCATAATTTTTTCATCTATTCCGATCTTGTGCCTCTTGCATCCAATTCCAGATTGAGGGAAACAAAGCTAAATTTATACATTTCACATTACACATTCCATGCTAAATTTTCTTTTAGTCTTTTTTAAATATTCCCAAAACATTTGGTTAAGCCCAATATTATGACGAGAGATATATAAAATAGAAGATTGACATTGAGGAAGAGGTATTTGTTCTTTTATCAGATTTTCCAATAGAAAATTAAAAATAGAAAGACTTTGAAGAACCTTATCTTGCCTAACATTAGTGCTAGAACCTAAAAACTGCGTAGAAACGGTCACTTTGATGGTCTGCTACTAAAAGGCACATTACGAATTACCGGAGTAACAAGCTATAAAAATTTATTATTTCACATGTGGCAAGTAAGCAGCTAGAGTAAGCTTCAAGGTGAGAACACAAGAACAGTGGTCGCAAATTCACCACAATGTACATAATTTTTTAAAATTAATCAGATTGTTAACATTTGATTGGCTTACCAATCAAACCTCGGGAGTTCAACCCCTTGCAAAATATATATATATATAAATATATATATATATATATATATATTATATATAGGTTTTTTCCGCTAACAACCGATAAACCTTGACCCTGGTGTGCCGGAGGTTCACCGTGGTCGCCTTTCTGTCCGTTTCCTTTATATTTTTATTTGTAGACTCAGAAGTCTTTTTCTGGGTCATCTCTTTTTAACTCTGTGGAACGACAGTAAAGATATGTCAAATTGGTCTGGTCGTTAAGTTTTAAGGGTTATATTAAAATATACTAGATATCAAAAGGGTTTAACACTCAAGGGACTCTTTCCGTGTTATTGAGTCCTAGAAAATGTATGCTGTTTAAGAATCGCTGGTGTTTGATGTTCTCTATTTCCTTTTTTTGAGTCCCTTCAAAAAAGATAGTTCTTCGGAAACGTTCCAGTTCTGTGGGTATTATCGTGAATATTTTCACTATTCAAGAGTTATTCCTGAATTTGACATTCATATCGGTATCTGTCGTTTTGAAAACCGATGGTGTTGTTCAGGTAGTTTTTTGTTAGTATGTCCATTATTATTCTTTTAATTTAAAAAGAAAACATGCTTTACAACCGTCAGGTAATAAAATGTTATGTATCAGTTTTGGTATATTTATATATAAATACCAATGAGATGTAAAGGCAAGTGTAGTTGTAAGATTAACTGTTAGGTTACGGGATTATGATGTGTATGATTGTATTTTTTGTTCTTTTTTTGATTTAACTCCATGATTTCTGGTTCTCTCTCTCCAACGGTGCTACAGCCCAAGTCGAGCTCTGGCCTTCCGCATCACCCGCCTCCAAGCATCCCTTTCTTGGGCTGCTCTCCAGTTATCCACCCTCAATACCTCTAGCAATTGTTCTCACTTCATCTCTCCACCTCTTCCTACTGACTGACGCCCCACTATAGTTCCACTAAGCGTTCTATTGGATGTTCTGTTATTGTCCATTCTTATAAAGTAACCTGCCTAGCGCAATATTTGTAATATGCATCATTTGCTACAGAGGGTTATTTGCAATATTTGATTTGATTTTTGGTTCATGTTTATTATATATACAAATCATGAACCTTTACATATTAAAAAAATAAAAAATCGAACAATATTGAAAATTAGATCATTGTGCTTGAATATTACATTAATTGTGATATTAGATTAATTGTGGCACTAGGTTTTAAGTTATACCATGACTTAACTTATTTAAGACACATTAAAAAACTTACTTTTCTATTACATCTTCGACGTTCTTTGAAATTGTTGTTCTGTTTCAAATTCCAAATACGACGCCAATGTTCTTATAACATTTGCCTCTACGGACAGTCCGAGGACTATTACAAATCCGGTCAGTTTTTTAAACAAATTACTTAACTGCGATCGTATCTGTAAAAACAGGTATGATTAAATAAATCAATAAATAATAATAATAATCAAAAATAAATCAATAAAAATCGAACGCTGACTTGACTTTGACTAGAAAACATGGAATGCAATATGAGTATATCATATTCTATAGTTTTCTACGAATTTTCTCAACCATAACATTTAAATTAATAATCTTTTGGTAATCTATATAAAGTTTGTGATCATTAAAACCATTTTGCATGGGATAATATGCTATTTAACGATTTCCACAGAACTATCAGTTCAAGCAAAAAGATTTTTAACATATTCCATTTAAATTATAAACAAATGTCGCAATTGATACTCTAAACAATAAATCTTACATCATTGTAAACATGTGTCCTTTTCATTCCTCGAGCCTTTGTCAGCGCTTGGTGATACCCTATATATTATTGGCGACGATTCTGCGCCATATGAACGGCTTTATGTTTTGGATTTTCCACCCATCATTCAGGTGAACTGCCCATCGTGTTTTAGATCTTCCTCTTGGTCTCCAGCCTTCTATCTTTCTTTCAACTACCAATAGTTTCATGGGCCCTGTTCTTCTAGCTATGTGGCCGAAGTAAATTAGGTATGCTTGGCTTACTTTTTTTAATAGCCTGTCTTTTATATAAAGCTCTTCCATAATTGACAGGTTGGTTTTATGTTCTATCCAGGACACGCGTAGATTTCTTCTATAGACCCACATTTCGAAGGCTTCGATCTTATTCCTCTCGATTGTGTTGAGAACATGTTTCAACTGCGTATGTAGCAATGGGAAAAATTAGGAGTATTTGAGCAACCTAAGCTTAGTATTCCTTGTTATTGTTCGGCCTGTCCCTATTTTAATCAGTTTAGCTGTTGCGGTTCGGGCCATTGCTAGTCTAAGCTTAATTTCTGAGGAGCAATCGCCATTGTTGGTTATCAGGGAGCCTAAGTATATAAATCTCCACTTGGTGTATGTGCGGTAGATTAGTATCTGCAGTCTACGATCATTATTTTTGTTTTTCCGGTTTGATCCGAGGCCCGAATTCTTCACTTATCCGACTTAGCCGTTTAGTGATAAGTATACTGCTAGTATAAGTGTGTCATCTGCGGAACGCAGGTTGCTGATTTTTCTGCCTCCTATAGTGATTCCCCAATCCCATTCTTCTAATACTTTTCTCATTATATTGTTCATAATATTGTTTAAAAATTGTGTAAAATAATGGTAATAGTATGGAGCCGTGTCTAGTTCCTTTCTTTGTTTTGAACGCATCTGAATATATTCCGTGTATTTTAACTTTGGCTGAGTTTTTATCACACAATATATCTTGTTAGGTTAATTATGTTGTTTAGGGACTCTCATATTTTTCATTATACTCCAGAGGAGATCCTATTTTATTGAATCGAAAGCCTTTGTGTAATCTACGAAACAGAGCAGCTTTGATATGTCGTGTTCTCTCACTTTTTCTATTATATGTCTGGTGTTCAGTATTTGCTCCCGCGTTCCTTTTCCTAGTACGAATCCATATTGTTCTTCGGCTATCTCTGGGAGTAGAAAGCTCTTTAGCCATTCATTGATTATATGTACATGTTCACAAACAATTTGTGTACATGTTCACAAATTTCAATAGGGTTCCTTCGCTGGAGAATCATTAAAAATCGCTGGCGTGCGCCATTTTTTAGGATGCCCAAGTTATCACTTTAACTTTTCCTTGGACTTTCTGTACTTTTTCGCTTACTCCCAGCAATCAGCAAGATTGTAAAGAGAGTTATCTTCAGCAGACTCCAAGCAGAAACTGACAGGCTAGGAATAATACCAGAGGCACAATTTGAGGAATGGCCTTCCTGGACGTGAGCAAAGCGTTCGATAAAGTCTGGCATAGAGGGCTAATCTACAAAATGAGAGGATATAGATACAGTGGAGCAATGACAAAATGAATCTCTTCGTACTTGGGGCAACCGGAGCTTCAGAGTTTCGAGTAGGACAAGTCCTGTCCGACCTCGGAATGCCACAGGGAGCGGTCCTGTCACCACTACTGTACACAATATAGACCGCTGATATTCAGCAAATAATCTGAAAACAGCATTGGAAAATATCAAAGAAAATGGAGTATACAGTGGAAAAATGCTATAAACTCCGAAAAGACGCAAGCGGTTCTTTAAAAAGAGACACCAACAACCAGAGGAACAATTTATACGGCAAAACAATCGGATCGAATGAAAGGGCGAGGCAAAATACTTGCAGTAATCGTGGATAGAGGATTAACATTCAAAAAGCACGTTGGCGCTACGGTACAAAAACAGGTTGACGTGATGGCAAAAAAGAGGACTGGCAGATAGAAGAAGTAAGCTAAGAATAAAAGCGAAGATAAGATTAATAAGCAGCATCATAATACCGATACTAACATATGCATATCTCGCATGCAGACACATCTGTAACACAACAAAGAAGAGTATAACAGCAACCTAAGAGTAGCAGTTAACGTATAGAGATACGTCGCTGAACGATTCCTATTTAGAGAACTACAAGTCAGAGTGACAGACATGATGACTGAAAAAGCGAGAATAAAGTTTGCGGGATTAGAGAGCCACTTAGCATAAACGTTCGAAACAGCAAATACTGGATTAAAATAAAATTTACCACGGGAAGGAGGCATAATTTAAAATTACTGGATAGTTCGTAGCTAAATCAATAGACAAACACAGTGAAAACTGTGTAGGTCCCATTAATTAAGATTAAAATTAATAAAAAAAAAAAACCAAAAATTCCGGGCACGTAGGGCCCAATACACTTGAGCACCAAGTCTTCGAAACTGGGCGCAGCCCACAGCGGAGGCTTGAGGTCCAAGCAAGCAATTTCAGTTTCGCGGATGACACAAGAGGATAACATGAATAAAGGCTATCCTGAATTTGAATGGGTTAGAGATCCATGCTGGAGTTCTATTACCCAGGACTCCCACATGAAGAGCATTTGGCTGGTAGGTTGTATCCCTATCGTGAATCAGAGTGCTGTAAGAGCGAAAGGAATAGTCTGGAGCGCGGTGGAGTGATTCTGTTTACACTCGAATTAATACCCGCGCTACAATGAATTGTTAAACCCAAACGTAAATCGAAAGGGTAAACAAGTCCCACAGGCTGGGTTCAAATAATAGGCTTGCTTGCTTGTACTTTATCGGCCGTTTGGTGATTTATATCTTGCTATTTTTACTAATCTGTACTCTTATATTGTACTATGTGGAAGTTCCATTTCATTTAAAATTATAAAGAATGGCGTCTTTTCAATTCAGCCAAAATATTTATAACCTCAGTCAGCCAAGCTGCACTGAATGCTATGTTGTCTATATCTTATGAATCGGTAATAGTTTGGAACTATCAACTGTTCCTTAAGCATATTAAGCAACCCTCAGCGCAAACAAATTGCTTACTGTGCTATGGATGCTAAGGGATAAAGGAATTGTTGGCAACAACAGATCCAATATAAATCAATAACTACAGCTGAATCACATTATCAAACAATTACAACTACAAGTAAAGAAAAACTAACTGGAAATTACCTGATTTTCATATCTCTTTCTTGCATTGGACGAAATTTTGTCGACCGTTAGAAATAGGACATCCACATCTGCTTCTTGGTTATGTTGGTTTTTGTCTGCATATGAAGAACGACTGTCAGATCGTGAAATAGAAGTCAACTGCATATTCTCTTGATTACTATCATTCCACGTTTTCATAATTCTCTGTAAGTTTTCTACCAGTTCTGTAGTGGGAAATGATTTCTCTTGAAATCTAGAGAAATTTATTAGATTTAAAAAACAAATAAGTAAACAATTCCAATAAAATCTATTGGTATTGGACAGCAGCATATTTACTGTTATTAATGTCTTATAAGTCCATAATTCTACTATTTACAAACTTTTCACTTATACTAAAAGTTTTCACTTTATGTATTCATCATTGTTTTAAATAATACAAAAACTTATTTTTATTTAAATGTAAAATCTTTTATTAAAATATAATGTATTTTATTTAAAATTGAAATATTATGTAAAACTATCAGGTAAGATGTAGGGTAAGTTGTTTGGGTATAAAATACTCGATTAGTTTAGAGTTTAGTTAAAGTAGTTTGTACATTGAGAATTAAATTTGTATTTAGTAATCAATCGATTTCTAATATTTCGAGTAAATTAAATTTTGTAGCCTATGTAAAATTTTAAGTTGTGGTTGATTATTTTAACATTTAATTAAATGATTGGCACATATTAAGCTGGTTTTATTGTCTAACTAGCTATGTGTTATGTTATTCGTCTTGTAAAACTTCTTCATGTTTGACCTATGTAAACTTTTGGGCGTTTACTACAAGTGATCTTATACATCATCTGAACACGTACCGGAACTTCGGTTTCTAAAAAAACTGGTCAGTTTTTATACTTTGATTTATTATTGAACACGAATTTTTATCAAATAACCACCAATTCCACCAATATATCGTTTTGAGAGGCATTTTTAGATGATAATCGACAAGTGCCAAGTATTTTTCAGAAGTAGAGTATTCCTCATTTCTATGTTTTTCTCTGGTGAAAGAAATATTTATGGTTAATATTTAATATTTTTTATACAATAATATAATTTATATTTTACCAGTCTACATTTTCATTTGCATTCCCGAAAGTAGTTACAAGTACAGTACAACCGAGTTTAGTAGTAAGTATATACAGATAAATACGTTACTAAAAAAATAAGAGACCTAGAAAAAAAATTTACAAAAAAATCAAATCGAGGGTACACTCAAGCCATTTTAAAAATGATGTAAAATTAAAGCAATTAAAACTGTTAACATACCTGTCTTTATCCCAGCTTCTGACTCGAACTATGTTTTGCTCATTATCTTTTAATAAAACAGCATGAACAATATTTAAATCATTGAAACTGTTCTCTAATTTCCTCCATATTGGTAGTTTCAATCAATGCACTTCGGATACCGGCACTCCAAAGGCTTCTTAATATCTAAAATAATATTTACTAATATAATTATATAATATCACTGTATAATCTGGAAAAAAACTGGTAACAAGTTTATGGATCTTCAAGACAAGACCTCTTCTGGTTTTTATGCTAGGAAAGTAATTGATTCGTAGTATGACATTAATATAGTTATAAGTTTATAACATTTTTCACATAGTTCTTAACGTATTTTTCAAGAGACCTAATCATAACCAGGAGCCTTTTTTATGTTAATTCGATTCTTAGTGTTTGCTTAATTTTCCTAACAGTGAACTTTACATGTGGTAGGTCCATTTAAAAGGGCACATTTAAGTATTCGGTGATTTCTTATTCTTTTTCAGCTGACAATTCTGAATGAAAGGCCAAAAAACATTTTTTAGTTGTTTGTAGATTCAGCTTTTTCTTTGTTGTTTCTGACCCAGGTTTTATTATTATTTCTGATTAGTGGATTAGGACAATAAAACCTTTTGAACATTCGTGTTGCTTTCATCAGCGAGTAATCTGTAGCTTCCGTTCGTGTGAGGCTTTCTAGGTAAAAGAGGATTCCTGATTTTATTCTTCTGTGATTAGCACTTTCAATTCTTTAGTGGGTTTGTTTAAATTTCTTTTATTTTCTATAGTCCTAGTTTGCTGTCATTGTTTCCGTAGTTGTCTTCTTATAGCATTTTTTCTCTGATTGAAAGAGATATTTTATTTTTTCCTTAACTCTTTTCATAATTAGTAGTAGCACACCATGTCGCCTCTTGTATTGTTTTAGTTAAGGTTTTAAGTCATCAATTTCACTTTTTAATGGAAGATCTAGAGTGATTTAGATTATCTAATTTTTCCAGTCGGTTTTATTGTTATGCTGTGATGGCTGTGTTGGCTTATCCATGATTTGAATATGAATAGATATGATCACTGGAGAATGATCAGATGATAAATCAAAACAGGATCTTGCTACGCATTTTTTTGTGTTAATGGCCTTTGTGACTCTTTATTATTGTGCTTTGGAGGGTTGTCGTTTGGATATAGTCTTTGGAAAATGTTTCTATTTCATAGTGTTTTATGAAATCTTGTATGATTATAGCAGTACCTCCATGTGCTTTGTCAGAATATTTAGTATAATACAGTTTGCATTTTGGTACTTGTAAACAGTTTCGATCAGAAAAGTGTGTCTCACAGATCATGATGATCTTGATCTTGTACGAACGCCGTGAGTTCTTGGCCACGTTGCTGAATGCCGTCGGCATTCCAGATGGCGGTTAAGTTTACCGAAAGTACAAGCTGAATATAGCCGCAAATTTCAAAAATATTTGGGCTTGGCAGTGTTGGGATGTTTTTATAATGCATATGTTGTATGCTTCAAATATAAAGAGAGAAAGCTTTTAAAAAGTACATTTTGATTATACTATTTTATGAACTCTGCAATTTTTAATTTATATGAAGCAATAACGATTAAATATTTGTCACTTTCGAGATTAATTGCAAACATCTGGCAACTGCTGATTTGACGATTGCCAAATCTATTTCCTAATATATCAAAGGGTAATTGCAAAAAAATTTCTAATAATTAACTGAAATTAATCTCCAAAGAAACAAATACTTACTCATTCTTGTTTTATACAAATCAAAAATTGCAGAATTTATAACATAATATAAACAAAATGTACTTTTCTAAAGATTTATCTGTTTATATTTGAAGCATACAGCACCTACATTATAAAAACATGCCAGCACTGCTATACCCATGGACGTATAAACATAGATCCCATCTGTGTTTATATGTCCATGGCTATACCAAAATTTGTTGTTCCATGTCTGACATTTGCGGCTATAATCAGCTTGTACTGTCGGTAAACTCAACCCAGATAGCTATTCTAAGTTTTATCATTTCTGCCACTAAGCTAATTTACTGATTATAGTGGTAAGCAAATTGAGCATGGTGCCCATCTGCTCCATAGTTTGCCAAGCATTTCTTCTGTTAAGTTTTGTCGTATTTATGACTACTGGCTGACTATCATTGATATATAGTATTATTATTTGGTTAATTGGCTATTTATATATAAAAAAAACACTTCCGGTTGAACTTGCCAGGTTGAACATTTTCGAAAGTGGGATTTAGCGTGTGCATAAGCCTGGTATCTCGTACACTGTGGTATTAACTGATTAACTGCTTAGAATGAGATGGTTCACATTTTATGATATCGTTGCAAATTTTACTACATTATATATTTCTTTCCACAAAGTCTTACGTTGCCATGTTATTAATTCCTGTTGTAACTTAAACGTTCTAATATATAAGATCAATTAAAGTAACTCAAATAAAATTACGGGTTAAACATTTAACGGGTTTTTACCCAAGTATTTACTGGCTCCAAACATGACATCCAGATAGCACTGATGATGGAATATTAATTCTGAAAACTTTCTGTGATGTGGCCCGATAGGGTATTTTAATATATAAATTTTATAAACGAATTTTTTAATAATTTTTTTTCTATATTTCTTTGTTATTTTCTTTGGGGTTGATATCTATGAAAAATATCGGCCTCCAAATTCTGCTTAACCCATTAGTTCGTTGCGTAAACGCAACAATTTTAATTTAATTTTTTTTAAATGTATCATTACTCAAATATACTTTTATTGCTACATTTTATTTAAAACAGTACATAAAATACAAATCTAATAAAATATTTTGAAATCATTAAAAAGATATATATTTTTTAATTTAGTGAATAATGGAAAAATTGAAAATTCTTTTAAATAATTGATGGATTCGACAGTTACTTGATGCAAATTCATTTTATGTAACAATAAAACACTGAAAACTTTGTTTTCAAACTTCCACAAAATTTATTTTAAACTCTTATCACTATAGCTGATTTGGCTGATTGCCTTTCTCATGTGATCTATTTTTGGCATGCGTTTACACTTTATAGTCTCTAATTGAATAGGTTGAGAAAGGAGAACTGTTTGTCTCAAGTTGGTCATTCCGAATTATATATGTGTTGTTTAGTTTATTGATATCCATAGATTCTAACAAGGATAGCTTAAGACCTTTATTTTGAATGTGAAGAATTTTAAATTCGTCATTAAAAGAATGATTGTGATCTAGAAGGTGAAGTGCGTATGTAGAATCTGTTTTTCTATTATTGAAAGCCCTTTTATGTTCTGCTATTCGTTTATTAAAGTTTTTACAGGCAAAATATCAACAAAAATAGCCAAAAAAATAAAGGAATAACACCAGCTTTCCGAACAAATAACAGCCTAAGCAAATATATACGACGAAATAAAAGATCTTTACTATGAGCAGCTAAATGATGAATACGAGCGCCTACCTAAACGTGATGTAAAAATAATAATAGGTGATTGTAATGCTAAAATGGGAAAAGAACCTCTATACACTACAGTAACTGGTAACTATAGTAAACACGAAGTAACAAACGATAATGGTCAAAGACTTATTGGATTTGCCATGGAAAAAAACATGGTGGTGAGAAGCACACAACTAAAACCAAAAGAGATATACAAAGGTACGTGGGTCTCCCCAGATGAAAGGACGGTGAATCAAATAGATCATGTTATGATTGAAAGTAAATATATGAATATCATTCAGAAGGTAAGAAGTATGAGAGGAGATGAAATCGACTCGGACCATTACCTCGTTAAAGTCACATGTGGGAGGAGGCTGGAAGAAAAAGAGGAATCGAACAATAAAACGAAGAGAAAGTACAATATTGAAAAACTTAAGGAAGTAGAAATAAACAATAAATATGAAGAAGAAATAAATAAAATTCTACAACGATGTGACCAAAATTTACAGATAGATCAAGCCTGGGAACAAATTAAATCTGCTGTAGGAGAATCTAGCGAGAAAATAGTTAAGTGCGACTCCAAGAGAAGTACAAACAAAGATTGGTTTGACGAAGAGTGTCAGGCGATAGCAAAGGAAAAGAAAAGATCAGACAACAAATATTAACAGATAATAGAGAGTGAAAAAAACAAGAATATAGAATAATTCGAGGAAGATTGAAAGCTCTGTGTAGAAGGAAAAAGAGATACCACAATGAGTTGAAATTAAAAGAGAGAGAAGAGAAGTTTAAAAACAAAGAGGTGAGGTCGTTCTATCAAGAAGTTAAAAAGATGGAAAAACGTTACCAAAGCCACTGTAGTTATATGAAAGGTAAAGACGGAAATTTAATTAGCGATCCGGCAGAAATAATGACGGAATGAAAAACAACTACAAAGAAAAATATATCAGCTACTAGTGCAAGTATGGGAAAAGGAAATAATGCCATCAGAGTGGTATGAAGCCCGCATATGCCCTCTGCATAAAAAAGGAGACAAACTAAAGTGTGACAACTATAGAGGTATAGCCTTACTAGACACGGTATACAAAATCTGGCAAGAATATTGAGAAATAAACTAAATTGCTACACGGAAATAATCCTACATGAGTATCAAGCCGGCTTTAGAAAGGAGAGATCTACTGTATTCCAAATCTTCTCGTTAAAGGAGATACAAACGACTTGTTATGAAGGTAAAGTTCCCCTGCATGTTTTGTTTGTGGATTTTAGACAAGCATATGATAGAGTCGATAGAGTCAAAATGTATCGAGCAATGGAACATTTGGGTATACCAAAGAAACTGAACCGGCTAGTAAAAATGACATTAAAATAACTCTAAGTGTGAAATTGCTTGGCAGGGTCACATATCAGATCAATTTACGGTTGCAAAAGGCTTGAAACAGGGAGATCCTTTATTCACTACATTATTCAACTTAGTGTTAGAAACTGTAATCAGAAAAAGCAACATGAAGGTGGAAGAAACAATCATGAAAAATGAGCACCAGTGTTTGGCATTTGCTGACGATTTAACGATCATAGCAAAAACCGAGAAAGAATTAAGAAGAGTTGTGAATAAAATCATCGAAGAAGCACAGAAATTCGGATAGGAACTAAATGAAGACAAAACCAAAAATATGATCATGGGAGGGACAGAAGGGAAAAAAGAAGACTATAGTGTGAGGTCAGTAAGTGGTAACAGCTATAGTTTTAAAAGGGTGGGCAAATTTAATACCTGGGTGTAGTTTTCGATGAAAATGGAAAAGAAAAATGGGAGCTCGAAGCCAGAACAGCAAAAAGGAATAAAAAAATTAGGTAGTTTAAGAGCCCTACTGAACTCAAAATACATTTCTAGACAAGGTAAATTCGGAATATATAAAACAGTAATTCGACCCACAGTAACATATGCCGGTGAGACATGGATATTAAATAAGAAGGAAGAGGATACTCTGGAAAGATGGGAAAGGAAAATACTGAGACGCATATTCGGAGGACAGATGATGGTTGGGAGAGAAGAACCAACAATGAATTAATGGCTTTATACAAAGAACCTACCATTACCAAGTTCATCAAGTCACAAAGAATCAGATGGTTGGAATATGTGGAAGAATGGAAGCAAACAGAATGCCCAAACTAGTAATAACCAGAAAACTAATCGGCCCCAAAAGAAGAGGTAGACCCAGAACGAGGTGGATTAGTAAAGTGGAGGAAGACCTTAAACACGTGCAGGTGAGAGACTGGAAAAGAAAAGGTCCTTCAGAGAAGTTAAGAATGTTGTATATACATATTTAAGTTAAAGTTTTGTTTAAAATAATTGTATTTAGTTAATATTAGGATTATGTTTTAAAAAAATGCCCTAGGCCTTAACGGCCTGTTGTGCGTAAAGCTAAATAAAAATAAATATATTAAAAACAACAAGAGCCAAACCAAAAAACACTTACACAGTGGTGTGTACAAACTTAAATGTGGTGACTGCCCAAAAACTTACATCGGTCAAACTGGTAGAAACTTTAATAAACGAATAGCAGAACATAAAAGGGCTTTCAATAATAGAAAAACAGATTCTACATACGCACTTCACCTTCTAGATCACAATAATTATTTTAATGACGAATTTAAAATTCTTCACATTTAAAATAAAGGCCTTAAGCTATCCTTGTTAGAAACTATAGAAATCAACAAACTAAAAAACACAGATATAATTCTGAATGACCAACTTGAAACAAACCGTTCTCCCCTCCTCAACCTATTTCATTAGAGACTATAAAGTGTAAACACATGCCAATAATAGATCACTTAAGAAAGGCAATCAGCCGAAACAGCTGTAGTGATAAGAGTTTAAAATAAATTTTGTGGAAGTTTGAAGACAAAGTTTTCAGTGTTTTATTGTTACATGAAAATTCTTTTTTCATATTTTTTGTCGATGTAATTTCCGATGTTTTTTACGTTCTAAAAAATCAAACAATCCCTCTGTACTTACGAAGCAAGGTATATAACTCCTGTATCATACCGGTGCTCACCTACGGAGCACAGACATGGACATTTACACAGGCCAATTTGGATAGGATAAGGAAGGCACAAAGAGCGATGGAGAGACAAATGTTGGGTGTATCACTTAGAGATAGAAAACGTAACCAGTGGATCAGAACCAGAACAAAGACAATAGACGCGATAGAACAAGCAGCAAAACTGAAATGGAAATGGGCTGGACACAATGAACGTCTCCAAGACGGACGATGGAACAATGCCATCGGAGGATGGCGTCCATACAATGCAAAGAGATCAAGAGGCAGACCACAGATGAGGTGGAAAGATGACATCAGGAAACAAGGAGGTCCCACATGGCAGAGAGAACAGCTCAAGATAGGGAAAGATGGAGAGAACTGGGGAAGACCTATATCCAACAATGGAAGGATAGAGAATAGGTTAAAAAAAAAAAAAAAATTTCCGTACTAAACATATAAAATTATATTTCTGAAATTATCAATTTATATGGATAAGTAGATATCAGTAGAAAAAATAGTGTGTCGTATTTCAAAAATCTTTTTTGGTTTTTGCATACCTAATCGATTTCAATAATGTTGAGTTTAAGAGACGTTGGGATTTCCTGTAATAGGCGCCGCTAAGTTGACACACTAACGGATTTATATAATAAAATTTGGATTTTGCATTTTTGTTCGTACAATAATTCTAATGTGATTGGATAAATTGAAAAGAACATGTAGTTTGAAGTATTTTCTCATAATCTATTCATAGATGAGGAACTGGTTCTATATTTTGGAAGACATAGTTGTAAGATGTATATAAAAGGAAAACCAATTAGGTTTGGGTTGAAACTATGGTGTCTATGTAGTTTAAATGGCTATTTATTTAAATTTTTACCTTATGGTGGACAAACAAGTGCTTATGAAAAACGAGTTGGGTCTAGGAGAAAACGTTGTGCTGGATTTGTTGTCAGTGATTGAACGAAAATCTAATCATCGCATATTTTTTTATGACTTTTTCTCATCTTACAAGCTATTCGGTTTGCTAAAAGAAAAAGGAAAGAAATGGCGGTGGCCCAGAAAATTACAGAGGAATTAATTTATTTAAACACAACACTAAAATTAAAAACCAAAGTGATAACAAATAAACTGAATAAAATTATAACACTAGCAACTGAACAACAAGGTTTTAGGTCGGGAAGATCATGCACGACACTATATATATAATCAGGCAAGTGCAAGACAAATCTTTAGAATACAAGAAACCGGCATATCTATGTTTCGTGGACTTTAAGAAGGAATTTGACTGGGTTAAATTAAAAGACGTTATCCACTTACTGTACGCAAGAGAGATACCTCTAGGAGTAATCAAAACGATCGAAAATACAATACAGTGGAAGCCAAAACAATACAGTAAAGAAGAACTAACCGATCCTATTGAAACTGGCAATGGGATAAGACCTCTGAGATGAGTCCTCTATTGTTCAACCTGATTATGTATGAAATAATAAAAAAAGTAAGGATTAAAAAAGGATACTAAATGAGAGGAAAACAACGTAAAATAATCTGATATGCAGACGACGCAATACTACTCTCTCAAAGTGAAGATGATTTACAACGTATGCTGCACCAATTTCATATAACTGCCAGAAAATTTAACCTGTTAATTTCCCCAAAAAAGACAAAATGCATGGTTACAACAGCAAATTTACTAACATATAAATTGGAGCTGGAAGGTCTGATAATAGAACAAGTTTAAATATCTAGGCATCACATTATCTAGTTACGGAAAGATCGAAACTGAAGTGGAAGATCAAGTGAATGGAACAAACAGAGCCACAGGCTGCCCGAATGAATCAATATGGAGAAATAAAAATATCGAGAAAGAAACGAAAGGCAGAAATTACAAAACAGTCATCAGACCAATAATGAAATACGCGGCAGAAACAAGACCTGACATATAGAGGACAAAAAGGTTGTTAGAAACAGCAGAGATGAAAACATAAAAAATTGATGGTATTACACTATGGGACAGAGCTAGAAGTACAGATATACGACGTTAATGCAAAGTGGAGAACATCAAGAACTGGGTAAGAAATAGAAGAGTAGAATAGAACTATCATATAAGCCGAATAACAACAAATAGAGTAGTAAATACGGCAAGAGACGGTACCCCAATAGGAAGACGATCAGTAGGAAAACCACGAAAACGATGGAACGACTTAAAAACTTAGTGGAGGCACATTGAAAACCAAATATGAGTCATGTCTATATAAAAAGAAGAAGAAGGAACTGTTATAACAGACCAACCAGATCCAGACATAGAAATAAAATGCAGAATAGCAATGACTAAAACTACTTTTATGAAAATGAAGACATTTCTTTGCAATCATTATCTCAGTTTAGAACTAAGACAAAGAATGGTTAAGTGCTATATTTGATCTGTACTTTGTATTGAGCAGAAGTGTGGACACTATAAGTATCAAACATGAACAGAATTGAAACATTAGAAATGTGGATTCTACAAGGATATAGAAGGATGCTAAGGATACCTTGGACAGCAAGAAAAACTAATCAGAAAGTACTAAGGAGGGTCAACAAAGATACAGAATTGTTAAAGACTGTTAAACACTGGAAAATATCTTATCTAGGACATAAGGGGGGGGGGGGGAATTGATACAGAATACTACAACTGATCCTCAGGCGCAAAATAGAAGGTGTAGGCGTAGAGGTGTCTGAAGAAAACAGGTTTGTTGGTAGAAAAACATTCGTGAATGGACCCCGGTATCAAATGCAGGACAATTATTCCATGTGGCAGAAAATCGAAAAGCCTTAGCAATGGTGATCGCCAACGTCGGATAATTCTGATATGGACGTGAAGAAGAAGAACATCGGCAGTAGTTTTTTGGTAGTTCGGTGTTTTATGTTATAGTGATTTACTACTTTATGGCCAGGTTTGAACATATTTGCTGTCAGTACATCAGTGTCTGACTCCAGATGTAATGCTTTTAATACAAATTCCAAAAGATTTTTCACTTTTTGGTCTAAATGTGTTGTATTCTGTTTTTATGGTGTCTAATTCTTTTATAAATGTGCAGAAGAGTGTGTCTTCTTTAACTTGGACTTTTATTGTCTCAAATCCAGTGGTTTTTATCGTATATTTAGCTTTCTTAAGTATTTTGGTAGGCTCTATCACTCTAACTTTGTAAATGCTTATAGATGGTTTAGGAACATTTTGTATGCTTCCTAGTTTCGCCATTTTTAGAGTTTGTATCTTCTTGTTCAGATAGACCGCCGAACTTATTTTGTAGTTCTTTCGGTTTCTGCAAACAATAGTCGATATTTTTGTTTGTTTCTAGTGGTGTTAGTTTCAGGACTTCTTCGTTACTTTTTATTTGATACTTTTGTCCAATCTTGATGAGAAGATCCTGCGTATTGCTATTATGACTTTGTGACCTGCATTATTTGAGGTTGATGTTGATACACAGAACTCTGAGGCAAGTAATGAGTCTCATTAGCGTTATTGGTGTCTATGCCATTATACTGCAATATAGGTTGACCTGACTTTACCATTCCGTGCTGACTGACAGGTTGTATGATTTGCATAGGTTTCATCAATTTTAGATTGGAGGATCCATATAAAACTTTGCTTAACGATCTCTTAAGTTTAAATATAATTTTTACCCAGACTTTATTTAATAAATTGATTTAACTTTTTGGACTGATAAGAAACAGCAAATCTATCTTCACTTATTTGAATGTTTAAAAATACAATCACAATAATTTTTAACAACACATTGATTAAATATAATGGTAATAAGTAATTTATTTATATAAATATAGTTTGACTACAGCATATTTTTTAAAATATACAAATATTTAGTAGGTAAGTAATTTATACAATATAACAAATTTCAAAAGTAGAAGGAATCGTGTGACAAATTCCAATATATTTTTTAAATTGATAATTCTATGCGATATTCAAATACGCATGTTCCGTAAAATAACTGCTTTGTTTCTCTTTAAAAAGTAGCCGTATTTTGATCATAACAACCTTATCATACCAATTTTATTTATTTTTCAGCTGTTATACATCTGGCTTTAAGCGTATAATTTGAAATTAAGAACATAGCTATAAATTAAATACATGCTTACCTTAGTTTTCTCTTGAATCATTTGCTTAGCACCAGAAGAGCAAACAACAACGTCTAGACTTTCCATTTTTGGCAATTCTTCAGTTGGTTCTTTCTGAAGAGCTTGTACCAATCTATCTAGTGATATTGAAACGCCTACAGCAGATTGTTGAACATGTTTACTGGTTATACTGGCTTGTTCCATAATGGTACGATACGAAGAAATCATAGAATCGTACCTTCCACCTGCAGCCAGTACTTCCATCGTATTGTGCTTGTGTTTCTTTCTAAACTCACATGCGAATTGGAAAATCATACCGGAATACTGCTGAACATTGTATACAAGACTTGGAGAAATGACCATGTCGTACTAAAATATATGTATTATTATAGATCGGGAAACAGAGAAACTTCAAAAAGTTTATTTGTGTATGCTTATAATAATTTTGGATATTAAAGCAAGATAATATGAGCAGATAATGGAGTAATTAAAGTACAATATATGGAATATTTGGAACGTTCATTTAAAGTTAATAAGTAAAATGGTATTTACTATTATAACGCTACGGTTTATTTAATTAAGTATATTAGTGGAATGAAGTCTGAAAATATCTCCACTGCCTTAAAAAAATTACCAATATTTCATACTGGTGCCCCTAAACGTAAAATTTTGACCTGTTAAAAGTTGTATCACAGTAATCAGTCTTTCAATGCTGAAGTGCCATGGTATTTCCTCTCGATTGTAAACATTTTATTGTTTCGCGTCAACAGTACCATTTTTTCTAACCTCATCTTAAACTCGCACCACGACCTAATACGATTTACGTATTTTAGAATATTTTCGTGCTTATTAAGGCAGTACAAAGAATGCGAAAATCAGAAAAACAAAGAACTTTCTTAAAGTATGCTATCAAAAAAATGGAATTTAGGCTATTTTGCTTTTTCAATAACTACTTAAAATCCAGCATATTCATTCGTTGGTGGATTGATCAAATTAGAAGCAACCTGTGGCTGCCCACTGTTTTGACCACTCGCGTGCGGTGCACGTGCTGCACACCTGCTAGGATTAGTATTGTATAAAAATTATTTTAATGAATAAAGATTCAAATGGTAGGGAAGTAAAACCTTCTGACATTCAGAAAGTTAATGCATCTCTTATTGTAGATATCGATATGAATTATGAGCAAAAAATAGATAAACAACCAATTGTAGACGGAAAAAACCAAACAAAAAATAAAGAGTTAAAAAATGAGGGCAATGAAATTGAAAACTTATTATACCAAGATAATGCCATAGGACCTTTTATAGTAAATGTAGAATAAATGGGAGAATTTTATCAAATATAACACCAATAAACATAAATCAACCACGCATACCATACAAAAAAGACGTCAAATACCTGGGTATGATCTGATCTCTCGTTAAACTGTATCTATCCTTAAACTATTCCTATTCTTCAAAACCACCATCTAAACTAAACATATGTACTGCAAAAATTCGTGTAATAAACAAAGGGGGTAGTGTGTGCCTAGAAAAAATATTTCAAAATATATCTCTTTGATGATTCTATTAGTGCAATAGATAGATTGACACAAATTGGATTAAGTGCAAAAACGTACCATGTCACGTTATTAACCAGAAGAATAATACTGGAAGCAAAACAAAAACGGAAAGACATTCAAACTAACTTGGATCCCAGGACAAAGTGGCATTAAGGAAAATAAATATGTTGACAAACTAACAAAAATTTGATGTACTCTCAAAGTCCCTGTTAATAGGTAAGTTATAATGACATACTGACAAAATTGAAAGTAAGTATCAAAGAAAATCATAACAATTTTTGGATAAAATGCATTAAATTGAAGGGTAAATTGTATGGCGAAGTACAACAATCATTCCCAGATACACTATTGTTTAAAAAGTTTCCATATATTGACAGAAGGCACTTAACGAATATAATAAGAATGCTAACAGGACATGGTACATTTATAACTCATTTACATCCAATCGACATTAAACCACATTCATACTACGAGTGCGGACAGGAAGAAGATCTATTATATCACATTTTTTTTCGGTAATGCGCTGACTGTAGGAGCGGCTGATACTTTTAACATTTAAGTTATATTATAAAATATTAACCAAAAACAAACAAAAGTTTTAAATAAATGTTTAAGCATTAATATGATCAACATATAAATATTATTGGATTGTTATAGCCCGAGATAATTTCAGTTTGTGTAATGCTCAACCGTAACCCCGGAGAGAGAAAAGTAAACTCATTTGTTCTGCTATCTGTTTTTACTAACATTGTCACCAACACGATTACATATATTAAATTCATTAAAATCTTACAAACAGTATTGTATATTGCCATGAGCAAGACCGAATGCAATACTAAGACATGTGCTGGAAAATTCACTGGTATATAAGACAAAAGTGAAGAAGAAGAACAAGAAACAACTGTAAGTAGAAAGTTGATATACGTAAGAGCGAGGGAGTTTGTCTAGATAAGCCCACTTGCCAAGGACGATGATCGAAAATGATCGTCAGAATGTTATGTTGAGTGTAGTTCAAAATCCTCGTGCCTCGCTTCGCTTTTTAGAGAACAATTTTGTATTGTCAAAATCTGTAGTTTATCGAACTTTAAAAATCCCTTAAAAGTCAATATCATGCAAGAACTGTGGGACATGATACCGTCAGAAGACTGGAGTTTTGTAAAATGATTGCAATTTTGCTCGGAAGCGATCCCAACGTAATAAAACTGTACCATGTTTTCTGATGAAGCAACATTTTATTTAAATGGGACTGTTAATAAAAAAAATTACACGCTTTTGGAGTCCGGAAAATACAGATCTGTTTAAAAAAGATCATTATATAAGTGCCACAAAAAGTTAATTTTGGCTGAGATTTTTGAAAAGATTGGATCATGGGTCCATATTTTTATATATTTTTACTTATTTATTATACATTTACTTAGAATTTTTAAGTTTTAACCTTATTCCAGCTCCAGCAATCATGCGCCAACTTTATGCGTTACTTTTGGAACACACTGTATAATACATCCAAAATATACATGTTTTGTACGGCTATTACTTCATTTTATTTCTTTATTACTATGCGTAATTAATTTCAACGCCTTACCTTTACACCATATATTTCTGCATTCTGACTAATGACTTTTAATTCCTGTAAAGCTTGCCTCGCAAGTTGGCTAGCTTCACCAGATCTTTTCTTTGTAATCGACTGAAAATGATTTGCTGCTTTCGATATTTCACAATCAGTATTGAAGAAATTCGTTAATGAATTTATAGTATTATCTGAAAGTCCAAGTGTCACAAAATGATTTTGTAACTGATATTTTGGAATTTTTCCTTCCTAAAACAAAAATGTATGATTTACAAAATATTTTCAACTATCAATTAAATGGGAAAATATAAAGTTTGGCTAATACATTCCAGAGAACCACAGGTTTCAAATGGTGTAAATTTAGTTGTTCTAATTATAACAGTTCGATTATGAAAAAAACATAATATATGTTGGGTTCCATTTGTTGACCATACATTCGTAATTTGGTCCCATGCCAAGGAAGATTGATCCTAATATCTAATTCACGTTACATAATGATTAGATGATCTGATTTCAAGAATCCAGATTTCCAAAATTTCCAGAAAGATTAACATATAACGATCCAGTCCCCCCATCACTCCTCCCGCTATCCTCCAAACAGTGCTTCATTGGTAGGAAATATCATGTAGTACAATGTATAGTGTCGGTGGTGGTGGTAATAGTGAAATAAATAAGTCCAAGTTTTAATCATACCTCTAAAAAAGAAGTTTTGCCCGAATGATTTTTGCTTCTTTTATTATATTCTTCACTATTTGTGTCAATTCTTTTTTACTTGTCGCTATTAGTGTTACATTATCTCCATAGTCAGTTTTATGAGTCTCTTAATTTTACTTAGTAATCCCATTTTTTTTCATCACTTAATACAGTTGCTGTCCAGTTATTCTATCGTAGGTCTGTTTTGTCATTTTTATTTTTGTATGCAGTCGTTCGAAATAATACTTTTAGTAAGTAGTGATCTGAGTTGCACTCCCCCTCACGGTTCTTGAGAGCCTATTCCTGACATCTATGATTTCCTCCAGTTTTATTTTGAAAAAGACCATATCTTCTATCTTCACTATTTATCTCTTTTGTTTTGTCTCGTATTATACTATAATTTATTTATTTATTTTTATGCACAACAGGCCGTTAAGGCCTAGGGCATTTTTTAAAAACATAATCCTAATATTAACTAAATACATTTATTTTAAACAAAAATTTAACTTAAATATGTATATATAACATTTTTAACTACTCTGGAGGACCTGGTGTACAATATTTTTTCCATTCACTTCTATTTTGTGCTTTTATTTTCCAGTCCCTCACCTTCACGTGTTTAAGATCTTCCTCCGCTTTATTAATCCACCTCGTTCTGGGTCTACCTCTTCTTTTGGGGTCGATTAATTTTCTGGTTATTACTAGTTTAGGCATTCTGTTTGCTGCCATTCTTTCCACATGTCCCAACCATCTGATTGTTTGTGCCTTGACGAACTTGGTAATGGTAGGTTCTTTGTATAAAGCCATTCATTCATTGTTGGTTCTTCTCTCCCAACCATCTTCTGTCTTCCGTCCTCCGAATATGCGTCTCAATATTTTCCTTTCCCATCTTTCCAGGGTATCCTCTTCCTTCTTATTTAATGTCCATGTCTCACCGGCATATGTTACTGTGGGTCGAATTACTGTTTTATATATTCCGAGTTTACCTTGTCTAGAAACGTATTTTGAGTTCAGTAGGGCTCTTAAACTATCTAATTTTTTTATTCCTTTTTGCTATTCTGGCTTCGAGCTCCCATTTTTCTTTTCCATTTTCATCGAAAACTACACCCAGGTATTCAAATTTGTCCACCCTTTTAAAACTATAGCTGTTACCACTTACTGACCTCACACTATAGTCTTCTTTTTTCACTTCTGTCCCTCCCATGATCATAATTTTTGGTTTTGTCTTCATTTAGTTCCTATTCGAATTTATGTGCTTCTTCGATGATTTTATTCACAACTCTTTTTAATTATTTCTCGGTTTTTGCTAGGATTGTTAGATCGTCAGCAAATGCCAAACACTGGTGCTCATTTTTCATGATCGTTTCTTCCACCTTCATGCTGCATTTTCTGATTACAGTTTCTAACAATAAGTTGAATAATGTAGTGGATAAAGGATCCCCCTGTCTCAAGCTTTTTGCAACCGTAAATTGATCTGATATGTGACCCTGCCAAGAAATTTCACACTTAGAGTTATTTAATGTCATTTTTACTAGTGTCCTTTTAACTAGCCGGATCAGTTTCTTTGGTATACCCAAATGTTCCATTGCTCGATACATTTTGACTCTATCGACTCTTTCATATGCTTGTCTGAAATCCACAAACAAAACATGCAGGGGAACTTTACCTTCATAACAAGTCGTTTGTATCTCCTTTAATGAGAAGATTTGGTCTACAGTAGATTTCTCCTTTATAAAGCCGGCCTGATACTCATGTAGGATTCTTTCCGTGTAGCAATTTAGTTTATTTCTCAATATTCTTGCCAAGATTTTGTATACCGTGTGTAATAAGGCTATACCTATATAGTTGTCACACTTCAGTTTGTCTCCTTTTTTATGCAGAGGGCATATATGCGTGCCTCATACCACTACGATGGCATTACTTCCTTTTTCCATACTTGCACTAGTAGCTGATATATTTTTCTTTGTAGTTGTTCTCCACCAAACTTGATCATTTCTATGCATGTGTTATTTTTACCAGGACTTCTGTTATTTTTCATTTCTTGTATTGCTGTCACCTCCTCCTCCTCTGTAGGCTGACTTTCAACTATCGCATCTTCTTCAACTGTCCAGTTGTCTACTGCTTCGTGGTCCTCCTCGCCATTTAATAATAATTCAAAATGTTTTTTCCATTCCGTCATTAGTTCTGCCGGATCGCTAATTAAATTTCCGTCTTTACCTTTCATATAACTACAGTGGCTTTGATACCTTTTCCCATCTTTTAACTTCTTGATAGAACGACCTCACTTCTTTGTTTTTAAACTTCTTTTCTATATCTTTTAATTTCAACTCATTGTGGTTTCTCTTTTTCCTTCTATACAGAGCTTTCAATCTTCCTCGAAAAATTCTATATTCTTGTTTTTTACAATACTATAATACCAACTATATATTTCTTCACTTCTCTTATCATTTTTTTTAATTTTCATGCCTTATAAGTGCCTCTTAAATTCATATACCAATATATACACATGTAACTAATGAAAAACTACAAAACCGCTAACAATAAAACATTTATTGATGGCAATCTTTCAAGACAATATTAACAGAATTTACTAATATATGCTGATATAGTAGCCGATCGTTTTTAATGAAAGCATTCATTAAAATAATCAGTTCTTATCCTTCCGCTTAGAAACGTTTCACCTTAGGTAACGAACTATATTTTAGCTTAATATCATTTTGAATGTATACTGAAAATTTAGGATATTTTTTCATGCTTTATGGACGTCTTCACGTCACTATCAAAATCTAATAATTTCTTACGCATTAAAAAACAATCACCATTACTTTTCTGAGATCACAGTTTAATTACCTTTATATCCCACACCATATCGTAAATTTCCTGATGGCCTTCTTTAATTCCGGAATGTAACAGAATTGCTTTAAGTAGTAGATTATGATTAAGTCTTACAACAAAGTTCTTGTTTCTAATCCCTGGTAAATCGTTTAATATTTCGTACACTATATAGAGAATTTCTGCATCTGCCATTAGTAAACCTAAAAATTAACATCCGCAATAAGTAAAAAAAAGTGAAGCATAAATAAGAATTTAAAATAATTAACTTATACTCTGATGTTCTATATTTCCACAGGGATAAATTCCTGTAGCTGGCTGTATACCATATATCACAAAAAAAATATTTAAACATTTCCTTTATAAAAGGTATATCAATATAATATACCGATATGGTTTTTGTATTAATATACCTTTTATTAAGGAATTTTATAAATAAAAATTTCTATATTTCCGTCTTTCCTAGAGATGCAGAAAACGTTTTACAGAAAAATTATAAATACATAATCGCTCCCTATTTTGAAATAAAGCAATAACCAATAAACGTTGTTTTTAATATGTATACTATTTTATTATTTTAAGTAAACACTCTGTATACTATTTTCAATTTGAATTTTTCTCATTTTAGCCATGCTGCATTTTATTAAAATGTTATGATTTTCTACCGAACACTAACTTAGATGATACAGATATCAAACTAATAAGAAATTCATATTAGAGTGCCAAGATTAGAACGGATGAACAAATATTATGATACGCAAAATAGTACCAACACCAGAGGTGACGACAAACGAAGAAATAAATATTGAGGAGGAAGAGGTAAAGCAAGCATTAAAGAAATTAAAAAATAGAAAATCGCCAGGAGAGGAGAGAATATCGAACGAAGTCCTAAAGTACGGAGGACCAGATCTGACCAAATGACTATTAAAACTAATCCAAAAATAATAGAACAAAACAGAATTCCTCAAGAATGGAGATCAAGCCTCCTAATATCTCTCTTCAAAAAGGGAGTCGAATTGGACCAGGAAAAATTACAGAGGAATTAATTTATTAAACACAACACTAAAATTAACAACCAAAGTGCTACCAAATAAAATGAATGAAATTATAACACTAGCTTAGTTTTTAGTTTAGTTTTAATCTTAAATACATAAAACAGAATTCTGGCAACGCCTAATTGCCTCAATAAATTTTTTAATACTAACTATTTTCAACTATAATTGATGGATTCGACCATAACTTGATGGAAATTCATTTTATGTAACAATAAAACACTGAAAACTTTGTTTTCAAACTTCCACAAAATTTATTTTAACTTATCACTACAGCTGTTTCGGCTGATTGCCTTTCTCAAGTGATCTATTTTCTCATGAGAGACTATAAAATGTAAACGCATGCTAAAAATTTTATGATGTATTATGTCCATAATTGTATATTTTAATGTGTGGTATAAATGTTAAGTGTCAATGCTTACAAAAATAATCTCAACAACTAGTAAGTTACACTGAAGAATTGTGATATTTTTTAAATATTTACATAATTGTCCTTTACAGTGTCTTGAAAAAGGAATAAAACCATTCCGAAAGCTCGACAAAAAGTCAAAAGAGTGTTTTTTTAACATCCCGGCCAATATTCTGACTGCAACCCTAATAAACTGTGTTGTTATATATATATATATATATATAATATAATATATATATATATATATATATATATATATATATATATATTATATACAACAGTATGGCAGGTGTCAAACGCCTAAACATCTGCGGATCAATTGAGAACACTACAGAAGCTACAATTATCTCATTAACTGTATATTTGAATATGATATACAAAAAACACACGCGGACCTACACCGATCTTGAGGTGTAACACTGTCGTGTCCATGGGATTCAAAGCACAGGGGTAAAAGTGTTGCCTAATCTGACGAACTAAGGGAATTATAGCATTGGCACAGTATGGACGAACTGCCGTGGCTGAACACATGTCGTCCCTATTAGTGGGAATAAAATGGACCCTAAAACAAAAAGAGGCGTCCCAGAAGACGAAGATTCAAAAATAAGTAACTCTTCCACGCTTACAAATGAAAATAATGGGAAACCATCAGAGAGATGATCCCGATCGCTTACTCTGTCTCTGCCCTAAACTGGTCTTAATGACCACATTCAGGGTCCTATAAGCGAAACTTCAGCCGAGTAATCAGCCTCAGCAGAATGTACTATTGCTATGAGAAGATTGATTTCATAGGGCAAAATAAAAGGTCTATCGGGGTGAAAATAGGAAGTTTTTGACTGAGTGGACTGAACAGTATTGTTTCACGCTTCCTGATAGGCCTGGCTTTTTTTCAAGTGCATAAAACTGCATCTACTAAAAAAACTGGCTGAAGAACACAAGTCCAAATTTGTCACATTGATTTTAAAAATGTGTACCTGTGTTGTGAGTGAATATTAAAATAAGCTAGCAAACTAAACGAGTGCTTTTGACATAACTTCGTGATACGATTACGTTGAGTGAATCAAATTTAACCCGTTAATTTGATTCACTCGATAAAGGCGTATAAGTTTCGCCAATCAAAGAGAATGATACATGTTGTCTAATTACGAATAATATGTAACTTACCTGGAGACGAGGTGACTATATCGAAGGCGCATTCGTAAAGTTCACGAGGTTGAAAGCCAAATACTTTCTTTTCTCGATAAACTCGCTCTATGGAGTATCGCCGAAAATTTGTGATACCATTCCAAGCTATATATCGAGCAAAAGGAACCCTAAAATATATAATTATGTATTTATTGATTCAGCATAGTAATTAGATTGTAAATTTAAGTAAACAATTCGAAATATTCTTCAAATTAAAAATACCAACAAAATAACGACTACTACTTAATCTGTCTTGACTGGTTGATAAGTTAACAATCATTCCGGTAATTTATTCTCGATACCACCCAAGTTTAATGAGTTGGTCGCATGGACGTATAAATTTGGTCGACACTGCGGATACCAGTCCAGTCGCCAATGATGGATGTTTTCTACTAATTCCGCTACAATCCTTCTATCTTGTCCTATATTAATAATTTGTTGTAAGATACGATACTAATTACCTCGAAGAATGTGATCTAAATAGTTCTTTTTTTAAGACAACTTTCTCAACATTTTATCGTTGTTAAGAGTTTCCGAAAAGTTTTAAGCCTGTGTAGAGCTTCATTATTTGATTAATTTTGCATCCATGGTATCCGTAGCGTTCCTGTGAATAAACAGCTCTAGAGTCTCTAGCCGATTTATAGTGGTTACTTTTACAATCCAAATTTCAGAATCGGACAAGATCGTTGACCAAATATGTAACATTTTACCATTATCTGTCGTAGATTCAGATTAAAGTTATCATGGTATAAGAGGGATTTAATTTTAATGAAGGTTGAAGGAATCAACTTAATTCTATGTCCGATTTCCTGACTGATTTTTGATTATAACTTCCCAACTATTCAAATAATGACTAATTCAAATTGTTCTCTATTAAGTTTGTTTTTATGGGTTCCAGAGCATAAAGAAATTAAGGGTAACGCGTGTGCTGATTATTCCTGCTAAAAATGGAGCTAATACTCCTTTATCGGACCAGAAGCCAAGCAATTACAACCTTCTGCTTCTTTCGCAAACATACCATAGAGCTTTTATGAACTGAATGTAAAATAATCACAGGTAGCCCCTCTGGACATCATATCACTCAGATATAATGTCTGCAAATGAGACAAGTAGACCGAGCAACATGTAGATTCTGCGAAAATGCAGAGCAAACAGCAGAAAATATTTTCTACAGAGGAAAATTGTTCGCCAATATCATAAATACTAAATCGAATTTTCAGATTATAATGCAATCTGAGCATTAATTGAATCAGTGTGAAGAGAAAGCATACATGTCACAAAAATCAAGTTAGCGTTAAATGAGAAAAATCTTCCTCTATAGAAAACTATCCAGTGTTTGAACACAATTTTAATTAGCACTGTATAGAGCAATCCATCACTGATAAATATTGATACAAAATTTAATGAAGGCAACTATCAGAGGACAGAAAACAAATATTTATTTATTGGACATATCCGGTTTTTAGACAACATTGTTATTTTAGGATTATTTATGATATAAACAATACAATACAAAATACCAAGATAAAAAGGAATAAATCAAAGTT
This sequence comes from Diabrotica balteata, assembly GCA_918026665.1. Classification (NCBI taxonomy): domain Eukaryota; kingdom Metazoa; phylum Arthropoda; class Insecta; order Coleoptera; family Chrysomelidae; genus Diabrotica; species Diabrotica balteata. Next base: position 92,837,921 of record OU898282.1, read on the forward strand.
CTTCGGATTCATCTTCACCTTCTGCAGGTGCCATGTAAATAAGGAATCATAAAATATCTTGCAACCATGAATGTTCTCATCCAAGTAGGGTGCAAATTTCAATTGATGTTCTTTTTCTTAATCGGAACTCTGAGTTGGGGATGTCAAGTTAACAGATAGTGACTCTACTTTAGAGCTTGTAGAAACATCAAGTGTATGGTGAACCATTCCATCAATAAATTCATGAGCAACAATTTGAGAGAACAAACCTTTTGCTTGAGAGTTACAAGAAAAGTGCATGAACTTGCTGATAGAAAAAGAAACTTTTTATCCTTTGGGAATATGCCTACCTAGTGATCCGTGCGATAAAACATTTCTTTTGTAATATCTAGTCCACTTGGACTTATAATCTTTGATAATACTATTATCATTCTCGATCAGATGGACAGTGAAACTTCTTTTAGTACTAGCACTTATAACGAGTTCTACATACTCTTTTAATGTGTAAATCCTATCGGCATTTTTTATTATTCTCTTTGCTACAGCAAAGTTACGCTACAAGCCATGAACGAGTGACCACGAATAGGTTACTTAGTACTGGTTCATCGTTTCAAATCTTCTGAGGTATGTTAAGGCTCTGGCAAACCTTAAAACGGTGTGGTTTTTGTTTTGACCTCCAGCTCCGTCAGAGAAAATGTGAAAGTGTTTCACTTCCTCAAATATATGTTTTAATATAATATGAAGGAACACACCTCGTTAGGGCCTTTTTGTCTAATCATTCGTGATATACGTAGAAGTAGCTTTTACCGTTTTAAGATCGTGTATGTTAAACACACTGACTAGAAGTTGAATTAGGTAAAATAAAAGAGAAATAGATTTTGCATATAGTCAATGCATATTCCTTCTACCGATGGATTCACTTTTTTTAAGGGCGTCTAACTAATTCATTTTAGCAAAAAATAATTTAATCGACGTATATGCACCATCGTTTCAACTATTGCTACCCCCTTAGCAATATCATTAAAATATTGGGACCTTATTTTAAATCTAGTTCTTCGCAATTAAGCGTAACTGATAGAAGTCGGTGAAGACAGCTCTATAAAATCAATATTTAACTGGGACATCTTAAAATTTTTCCGAACATAACGAATGCATTATTTTTATATTTAGTTTTTCGTTCAAATATTTCACTTCGCATCCAGTGTAGTGTGCTAGTTTGACAGGAAATTACTCAATATGGGCTTTTATACTATTCACTATTTCTTTAGGTTTTGCATTAGCTAGTTTTTGTTTATCTCTAATGTCAACAGGTACTTGTCCTTTTTCTAAAAGCTCTATCAACCGACCTACTCTGTGTTTCGTTATAGCATGCAGCATACTTGTCACTCTGTACGAAAATGAGTGTTCATGTGGTTTTCTCCTGTTATCTTCAGTGTTTTGTCCAGGACACCGTCGGACAATTGTCAGTATTTCAATAAGGGACTGAAGATAAGCGTCTTAAGCATTTCTTCTTACATCTACGATGTAATAAGTCTAACAAAAATTAAATATTTAACAAAATTTGAGGTTATAAGGTTACCTGCATGGTTCTCCAATTTTTTTGCTTGGAATAGTACGACTTTTATAAACATTATAATGTTGTCCAGATTGTTTTGCTTTTTTACTGATAACATCCTTCCAACACTCTGGATTTCGCCTTTTTTAAATTTTTAATTCGAGATTATCATCTTGTACACCTTCCATAGTGACGAATGACAAATGTATATTGGGACAAATAGACATGCGTTGTAACTTTTGTAGAAAAAGTGGACATGTCTAGGAATTATCCGGTTTTTCCACAATAGCATAATTTCTAATACACATAAAAGCATTATTAGTATGAGGATATGTCCGGTTTCTAAAGAAAACGGCGCGTCTTCATACTTGTAACGGATTTCTGTCAAAATGTCTATTTCTGGACATATCCGCCTTCTCTTCTCACCGATTAAAATATTGCAGGAGTATACTATTAAAACTCATCCACTCTACATTCGAAGTAACACAAACTGTATAAATGTATGTGCAACATAAATTATTGATTGTTTTTTAATACAAAAACTTGACCAGAATTAATATTATTTAATACTAAACTACATACAATTGAAGTCTCAAATATTTTATTAAAATCTAAATAATTATGCACTATCATCATACTCTGACCCGCCGGACTGGATTTACAACATAATATCTAAAACTAAAGATGAATTTTTTTAAAATCCAACTCTGCTTTGCCAACTTGCGATTGCAGTTGGTATTAAGCCATTGAATAAAAAACTCTATCACCGCTGCTAAATATTTTTTTTATAATTTGTTTATATTTTTAATAATGTAATGTTAGAATCGGCCATGTTGGTTTTGTAATTCATTAAAAGATAATTCTACGAGTGTGCCACACTTCTTGGCACACTTGTCAAGTGACTTTGTTTTGTAAACACGTCTCATATACTGTTTTTGTGTTCAATTTTTTTTTAATTAATTATCAAAATCTTATATTTATTCTTAAATAAATAAAAATATCTAATATATTACCTGAGATCATGAGGTAAGGATACGATACCTCCAAAATGGGTCATGAGCTTGACACAAGAATCCAGATTTTCGTAAAACTTACTTTTCGGCATCAATAATGGGGTTGCTAAGTTTTGTCCGCCATGTTGCTTAAATATCTGTAATTAAAAGAGGGTATTTTGATGTCATGTACAGAAAAACAATGTAAATATATAAATTAAATGAGGTATATATTGACTCACTATTTCATGCGCTGCTCTACCGGGATCCATTACACTAGATCAAAGGTTGGTGTCACTATTGCTAATGATTTTCGTTTTATTAGTTTTTATTTCATGGATTTGATATTTAACTTCTAATGGTATTTATTTGTTCTACTCTTATCTACCATCAGTGCTGCAGTCAAGACTTATCATCATCGTCTTTGGTTCGACAATGCTCTGTGGAATCCTGGCCTGCTATAAGATTAGTCGCCATTCTGTTTCATTTCTGGCAACGTGTTGCCATCTTATGATCTCTAGTGTCCCTAAGTCGGTCTCAACTCCATCTAACCACTTAATTCGCGGTCGGCCTCTGCTTCTTTTCCTATAGGTGTTCCTAGCCTTTTAGCAATCGTATTGTCCAGTATTCGTATTATGTGTCCAGCCCATCTAAGTTGCTGTGTTTTAATGAGCGTTACGGCATCTGGTTCATTAAAGAGTTGATATAATTCGAAATTATATTTTTTGCGCCACTGTTCTTAATCGTTTATAGCTCCAGATATTTTGCGAAGTATTTTACGCTCGAATATTCCCCGAAGTATTTCATCCTTCTGCGTTAGACTCCATGTTTCCGCCCTATGTGTGAAGACTGGCCTCAGCAGTGTTTTGAACATAATAATTTTAGTTTTTCTTTAGATATTCCTTGAGCGGAATTATTTTCGAGTCCATAGTATGCCCTATTTGTAAGATTTATTCGTTTTTTAATTTATTGGCTTATTTTATAGCGAGCCAAGGTATGCGAAGCTGTCGATAGGTTCAAAGATATGATTTCTAAAGACTGTTTAACGTTCCTCATTTACCTTCATACCGGAGGTACTTCGGTTTTAGTCCTAATCCTTTAGACTTTAGACTTGACCAAACATAAATAAATCACGATTCATTTTGAGAAGGGATTATCTCCAGAAAATGATCTGGTTTCTAATTGAACTTAATTTTTATGTGATGTGGTCTAAACACGGTGTGAATATTGAAAGTACACCCATTTTCGCATTGAATAAATGCGTCTAGGAATGTTTAATAGAAAATAGTAATGCTCACATAATGCTAATAAATAGAAAACTACAGCAACAGAAATAAGCGAAATAATTGGTAATGTTTACAGATCGAAATAATTTTCCACGTAAAGTTCGGCTACTTTAATTTGGTTCAGAGCTAGTTTTTCTTGTGATATTCCAACCAGTTACCATCACATCTCAAACTGTCAGAGAATATATCACTCAAACCATTAATTTTGCAAACAACAGAACGAAAAAGTTAAATTAAAAAACGCCATAAATGGAAAAAATTGAAAGAAAATTTTACAATTTCTTCTTCTTCTTTTTATATAGACATAACTCCGTCTGTTTTTCAATGTGCCTCCAGTGAGTAGTCATTCCATCGTTTTCGTGGTCTTCCTACTGATCGTCTTCTTATTGGGGAACTGTCTCTTGCCGTCTTTACTACTTTATTTGTTGTCATTCGGCTTATATAATCGTTCCATTCTACTCTTCTATTTCTTACCCAGTTTTTGATATTCTCCACCTTGCATCTATGTCGTATATCTGTACTTCTAGCTCTGTCCCATAGTGTCTTACCATCAATTTTTTTAAGTGTTTTCATCTCTGCTGTTTCTAACATCCTTTTTGTCCTCTCTGTGTCAAGTCTTGTTTCTGCCGCGTATGTCATTATTGGTCTGATGACTATTTTGTAAATTCTGCCTTTCGTTTCTTTCCCGATATTTTTATTTCTCCATATTGTTTCATTTAGGCAGCCTGCGGCTCTGTTTGCTCTATTCACTTGATCTTCCACTTCGGTTTCGAGCTTTCTGCAGCTAGATAATGTGATGCCTAGATATTTAAACTCCATCACTTGTTCTATTATCAGACCTTCCAGTTCCAATTTACATGTTAGTAAATTTGCTGTTGTAACCATGCATTTTGTCTTTGTTGGGGAAATTAACATGTTAAATTTTCTGGCAGTTATATTAAATTGGTGCAGCATACGTTGTAAATCATCTTCACTTTGAGAGAGTAGTATTCCGTCGTTTGCATAGCAGATTATTTTAAGTTGTTTTTCGCCCATTTGGTATCCTTTTTTTGTTCTTACTTTTTTATTATTTCATCCATAATCAGGATGAACCATAGAGGACTCAGGGAATCTCCCTGTTTTATCCCATTTCCAGCTTCAATATAATCGGTTAGTTCTTCTTCTACTTTTACTTTTATTGTGTTGTTTTGGTAGATATTTTCGATAGTTTTGATTGTTCCTAGAGGTATCTGTCTTGCATACAGTAAGTGGATAACGTCTTTTAACTTGACCCGGCCAAATGCCTTTTTAAGGTTCACGAAACATAGATATGCCGGTTTGTTGTATTCTAATGATTTCTCTTGCACTTGCCTCATTATAAATATAGCATCGGTGCATGATCTTCCCGACCTAAAACCTTTTTGTTCTTCTGCTAGTGTTATAATTTCATTCAATTTATTTGTTATCACTTTGGTTGTTAATTTGAGTGTTGTGTTTAATAAAGTAATTCCTCTGTAATTTTCCGGGTCCGCTTTGTCTTCCTTTTTAACGAGAGGTACTAGGATGCTTGGTCTCCATTCTTGAGGAATTCTGTTTTGTTCCATAATTTTTTGGACTAGTTTTAATAGTTGTCTTGTCAGATCTGGTCCTCCGTACTTTAGGAGTTTTAGGAGTAGGAGACAGCTTGTAAAGAAATGATGGGAATTTACTAGACTCATACATAATCTCTTCATAGACTGTCGACAGGCATATGATAACGTAGAGGGAAATAAATATGGAATGCAATAGCGGAGCTCTTAATACCAAAGAAACTCATTCAGATGACCATATATGGGAGGTGAAATATCTAAAGTAGAATTTTAAAAGACTTAACGCTATTATTTATCTTGTATTGTTAATAATGTTCATTAAGGCTGAGGGAGCAACAGAAAAAATGTTGAGTAATGGTGTGTAAACGAAGAGAAACCAAATACATCTGCATCAAGAGAACAACCGAATAGACAGAAGATCACAATCAACACCTATAATTGCGAACAAGTTGAACGTTTTAAATATATTGAAACAATACTTACGGCCACTAATGATATCACTGAAGAAATAAAAAGTAGAATCCAGGCTTCAAACCGCTGTCTGTAGGCACTGGATAAACTTAAATAATCTAAAAACCGAACAAGAGGTCAATATCGGTAAATCTATTTTCAGGCCTGTACTAACATATGAATACGAAACATACACACTGGCCAAAGCAAATTAAGGAACACGAACCTCACCACGATATGACCAAAAAAAGAACAAATACAGAAATAAAAAAACTTTATAATAATAATAACAATGTCCAAGAGATTAAATCCCAACGATAACGTGGGTAGAGTACGTACGTATCCTGCACAACGAAAAACTTATAAAACTAGTTTGGGATCAAAAGAAAAAGCCCACTTCAGCATCACACTATGGAGAGGCAACATACAATCAGATCTCCAAAAAATGAACATTCCACTGACTACAGAATAATGAAAGACCTGTTTAAAGCTGCCTACAATTTTTGTAAATAACTTCTTTTTAACTTTTACATATCAGATCTACTGAGTCAGCCAAGACCCACTAAGGCTTGTAGCGCTTTACGATGATAATGATACAATTGATTACGTCAAACATATAAAATTATTGTATATTAATTAACCAAATGGTGTTAACATCGATTTGCTTGTTTGACTATAACTCCAATGTTATTCTATTAAACAAATGAATATATGTACACAAACAGTACTTACTTTAATACATATCTCTTTAACGAACTCTTGCAGAAGTAAAGGTTTGACCACGTTTTGAGCGGAAGGATCCTTATCATACGTTATATCTTGAACATGTGTTACAGACTGCTTGAAACAGGATGCTATCAAATATTTGTAACCTTTCAACTGAGGATTATTCAATGTATGTCGCACCAATTCTCGAAGTTCGCATTCTTCTAGTACTGGTGGAGGAATGTGTTCAGATTGGAGAAGTTCCTGCGATGTAGGACGCTTAGATATGTCATGGTCTAGTAGCCATCTAAAAATATTTTATAAAGCAAAAGTATTTAATTGAAATAAGTTATATATTTTACGTAAAATCGACAGATGTTTATATAAGATATCCTCGACAGAGATTTTATAGTACCATTTGTAAGATTGTAATGATGATCTAAACAATGATTCAATTAGAGTACGATAGTTAATGACATATTGACTAGAGAGAGAAATATACCTTACTGATAGTATGTACCAAGAAGCTATCGATCGAAATCTTTACAGAATTAGTATAGACACATTAAGTTATTTAATTAGTATTCGTAAATGGGTATATTTATTTAAAAAACCCTTAAAAGGGCTACATAAAACAAACAAACGTTTTCGGACTAAACAGTCCATCATCAGGTTTTAAAATTTAAAATTGCAAGGTTATAATGCCTGAGCCACCAAAATACCTGGTAAAAACCCTGTAAATTACATATAGTTGTAAAAGATTATACATCATGTTGTAAAAAAACTGTGATGTTCAGTATTAAATTAAATTGACTTCAGGTAACATACATGGCTGAAGTGAGTTCCAGAGCCGGAGAGTAAATCACTTCAAACGGAGAACAGCCGGTAACTGAACTAAACAGTTCTCCGTTTGAAGAGGTTTACTCTCCGGCTCTGGAACTCACTTCAGCCATGTATGTTACCTGAAGTCAAATTTAATTTAATACTGAACATCATTTTTTTACAACATGATGTATAATCTTTTACAACTCTCTTCTCTCTTCTTTTCTTCCTCCTTCGCCTTCCTCCCCAAGCACGTATTTCCATATTTCTCATATCTTGATCTATGTTATCTAGGAATCTTGTTCTGGATCTTCCTCTTCTTTTTTTATCAATAGGTCTGTCAAGGAGCGTTTTTCTAGCTGGGTCGGTTTGCTCCATCCGCATTACATGGCCTACCCACCTCAGACGTCCTATCTTAATGTGTTTTACGATATCTGGTTTCTGGTATATTCTGTAGAGTTCGAAGTTGTATCGTCTTCTCCAGACACCATTTTCATTTACCGCTCCATAGATTCGCCTTAGTATTTTTCTTTCGAAACATCCTAACATGTTTTCATTTCTTTTTGTTAAAGTCCAGGTTTCTGAACCATATGTTAGGACTGGGCGTATTATTGTTTTGTAGAGTTTTACTTTTGTATTTTTTGATATAACTGTAGATTTAAAAAAGGAGATTAAGCCCAAAATAGCATCTATTAGCCGTGTAAATTCTGCGGTAGTATCATTTTCAGTATTGACGAGCATTCCCAGGTATACAAATTCGTTAACTGCTTCGATAACGTCGTTTTCTAAATCGAGTGGCCGTAGTATTTGTAGTTGCGAACCTATTTTCATGTATTTCGTGTTATCGGTGTATCGGTAGTTGTGATTTGTGACGTACGTATTACTTTTTCCAGAGCTAGATTGAATAGTATACAGAAGATTGGGTCTCCTGACGTAGCCCGTTATTTGTTTTAAAAGATTCAGAGAGTTCCTCCTGGATTCGTACTCTGCATTCAACTTGTTCAAGGGTTAGTTTGGTTAGACTTACCAAGTGATTTGGTACTCCTAGGTCTATCATTGCTCTAAACAATTCTCTTCTATTTACAGAGTCGTAGGCTGCCTTATAGTCTACAAATATGTGGTGTGTGTGTCTACACCATATTCCAGTGTTTTCTCTAGAATTTGTCTCAAGAATATCCGAACATTTCATTCGCGTTGAAGGACAGGGGGGAGGGGAAATATTTCAGTCTTACTAAATCTTTTTCTAATATTCTTACACGCAAATCTCTTCAAATTAAACATCACACTAAGTCTTCATCCATTTCCAAAATTCTTATCGCAACTGGTTTTTCGCTTCTTCGATATTCAATTCATTCCACCCAACACAACTTATGACACAACAAATTCCCAACTTTTCAAAATTTGAAATGACATTCACTTTTTCAATATCCATCCATTATTATGGGACACTTTCGATCGTCTTTCTCACTAAAAAGCCCAACACATTTCTGACAACAAAACCCAAACCCAAAAACGCAAACGGGACCAACTTATCTGTCAGCAAAATCCACAGCCCTTTTTAAATAAACAACCTTCTACTATTTGTCGCAATTTCTCAGATATTCACATATCCGATTCAGCTACCAAAGCTCTGTCAAAAAGATTCAATTTTTCTGTCACTCCTCTTTCCATCCCAACTAAGAAAATTATTTGTCAAACTGAAGAAGCTATTTCTCATCTTCCTTCCGGCCAAACTGAAGTTGCCAGATAAGATGTTGCCAGACAAGATTTCGCCAGAATTCTCCGTACTTTCAAACCCTCACCGTCAAATATTAGTATTTCAGAAAGACATCCCTCAATGAAGTTTATAACAACCCTGATACTGTCATCCTTCCGGTCGACAAAGGTAATGCCACCATCAGTTTCAACTCTTATAATTATTTCGACAAAACATTCAAACTTCTAAAATCTGCAGAATACAAACGCGTCCCAAACGATACCAGAGAAAAATCATCCCGAATTCCAAAGATATACAGCCTTCCAAAAATCCATTAGCCCAATGTGCCCCTACGACCCATCGTAAGTGCATACAACTGCCCCACTTAGAAATTGGTAAAACATCCACCATTATGCTTATAACCATTAGCCAAAAACGCCTCATCCTTTCTCAAAAACTCTTAGTTTTGACATTGTTTCTTTATTCACCAACATTCCTATCGATGAAACTATTTCCATCTTGGACTCTAAACATCAAATTCCCCAAGACACATTATCTGTTATAAAACACTGCATGTATAATACATACTTCTCATTCCAAAATCATTTCTATCGTCAAATCAAAGGTGCCCCAATGGGATCCCCTTTCTCTCCCGTAACAGCTGATATCTACATGTAACATTTTGAAACAACAGCCCTGTCCTCATCAAATCTCAAACCCACCTGCTGGTTACGGTACATTGATTACAGCTTTGTCATTTGGCCCCTTGGTAAAGACGCACTAGATCTCTTCCTCTCCTACCTAAATGGAATATATCCCAGTATTCAATTCACGATGGAAGTTGAGTCTGACCGTCTTTGACATTCCCTTGATGTTCTTATTCAGAAACACCCACCTCACAGTTTTCCTATTCCGTGTACCGAAAACCCACACATAAAAACCGCAATCTCAATTTAGTTATCAACACTCTTGTTTACCGTTCCATAAAAGTTAGCGACAACAATCACAGATCATCCGAAATCAATTCAATAAGGCACAAAACGGCTACCACAAAACCCAAATCAATAGCATTCAAAAACATCTAAAACCCACTCCATCCAAAAAAGAAACCTTGCCGCCTGAACAACCCAAAATCTTTATACCGTCTCTGACAAGATCAGTAGAACTCTTAACCGTCTAAACATCAAAATCATTTACACTATTCACTTTAACTTGTCCAAACTAGTCAATTCCGTAAAAGACTAAATTCTCAATGAAGACCATGTTGTCTATGAGACAGCTTGTTTCAGTTGCCCACCTACATACATCTTCTTCTTCTTCGCGTGCCATATCAGAATTATCCGACGTTGGCGATCACCATTGCGAAGGCTTCTCGATCTTCTGTAATATGGAATAATTGTCCTGCATTTGATATCTGAGTCCATTCACGAATGTTTTTTAACCAAGAAACTTCTTTTCTTCCTACACCTCTACGGCCCTCTATTTTGCATTTAAGGATCAGTTTTAATATTTTATATCGACTTCCGCTTACTATATGTCCCAGATAAGACATTTTTCGATGTTTAACAGTCTTTAGCAGTTCTCTATCTTTGTTGACGCTCCTTAGTACTTCTTTATTGTTTTTCTTGCTGTCCAAGGTATCTTCAGCATTCGTCTATGAACCCACATTTCCAATGCTTCAATTTTGTTCATGATGGATACTTTTAGAGTCTACACTTCTGCACTATACAAAAGTACGGACCAAACATAGCACTTAACCATTATTTGCCTTAGTTTTAAACTGAGATGGTTATTGCAAAGAAATTACTTCATTTTCATAAAAGTAGTTTTAGTTATTGCTATTCTACGTTTTATTTCTATGTCTGGATCTAGTTGGTCCATTATCACAGTTCCCAAATATGCCATTTTGTGAACTTTCTCAACTTGGACTCCGTTCAATTAAAGCTTTTCATCGGGGTGTAGGTCACGACTAAACACTAAAAATTTGGTTTTGTGTGAGTTTATTTTAATGCCCATTTCCTCTCCTATCTCGTGAATACGATAAAGCAAAATTTGACAGTACATACATAGGACAGACAAACCGACAAATACATGACCGTATTTACTAACATTCTATATCTGCAAAACATTCCGATACTACTTTAGCCCTAGCCCAACATCAAATTCAGACAGGCCACAAACTAGAGTTCGAAAAAGCAAAAACCATCGCCTCCACCCGCTCCTTAAATCGACTATCATTCGTGAAGCCATCGAAATTTAAAAACGGCCTAAAAGTTTAAACACGCGCGATGACGCTAAACGACTGCTGGCAACATGGCGACCGCTGCTTCAGCGACCCCCACCCCGCCCAACCCATCTAGCTAACCCACCTAACCTAAAAAGGTAGAATCACACTTATTTTTAATCGTTATGAGAAAGCAAATAAGGTGTTTTTGTATTTTGATCAATCCCTCCAGACGTCTAAGAGTCATGTAGTAAAATATTGTTTGTTTTATAAGCTTTTACTTATGTATCTACAAGCAATAAAACATTTTTTAATTAAAAATTTGAATTGAAAATCATGTAAACTCTTATATGCTTAGTTCTTCGCGATTTTATTATTTAAATAGTAAAACTAGCATCTACTACACGCCAAACAGCATTCCATAGACATCTTACGACTATGTTTTAATTTCAGTTGATTGTTGATTGTTATGATGATAATACAAAAATATTTATAACCAACAGCAATATATTACCTAATTAATAGCTCTTGTTTTCCAGTATTTTTTTCATGGAAGTCGGCAGGAAATATAATGTCTTTATTTCTTAATTTGGTTAAAATTTTAATTCTTTCCATGGAAGTATCTAATGGTTTATAACACATTTCAAAAAGTATGATACCTAAAACATGAAGATATCTTAATATTTGATATTTAATATAGCATTAAATAGTATTAGTGTCCGATAAACTGAACATGAAAAAATTTTAAAATATTTTACCTAAGCTAAATATGTCCACTTTCTGGCTGTACACAACTTTTGAAGTTATACTGATTTCGGGTGCTACATAGAGAGCGGTTCCAACAAATCCTGTCTTACTTTCATCGAAAGTCTCTTCTTTATCACTTTCTAGAATACTCTTGGAAATTAGAAATTCGCTTTGTTTAGACTTTATATTAGTTGTAGCTAGGCCGAAATCCCCAATTTTAACATGATCTTCAGAGTCCAAAAAAATGTTCACTGGTTTCAGATCTCGATGTATCATTCCTTGTTGATGAATATATACCAATCCTAAAATATAAAAAATTGTTAATTAGTAATGAATTTCAGTTTCATTAAAAATCAGAAGATGGCAACATGTTGCCAAAAACCGAACAGAATGGCGACGAATCTTAGAGCAGGCCAAGATCCACAGAGGATTGTCGAGCCAAAGATGATGATAATGAATTTCAGTATTTTCCGCTTATAAAGTATTCGGAATTTTATAATTTTCCCTATGTTTTATATATATATATATATATATTATATATATATATATATATATATATATATATATTATATATATATATATATATATATATATATATATAAATGAACTAAAATAAAATATACTCCTCACCCTCAACAATTTCTCTAAACAACCTCCACATACGATCCTCTTCTATATACAAATTATTATCAATGGCTGTTCGTAAAGTACTTTTTTCACAAAACTCCATTTGGATATACATGAAATCGATCTGTTTTACAATTTCAGTAGGAATATCTGGAGAACTCGATCGGTGCTGACTCGATACAGTAGTTGATAGATTTTTTTCCTCAGAACCTGATTCATGTTCAAATGCTATACTGTCAGAATCAGAATCGGAATCTTCGTATCTTAAAAAATAAAAATAAGTAATTAATTTTTTTTTATTTAAACTAAACGAAGTTTTTCAGTAATGTCTTTTTTAAGAAGCTAAGATCTTCACCGTTATTATTTAGTCTGTATTTTTTATAAAGTAAACTGATTATAAATAATGAAAACATTACAGCTACTAATGATTTTTAGAAAAATAGATTTTCCTGCAAGATCAAACTAGGTCATATTTTAATAACTTGAATATATTTTCCAAAATATTTGGGCGTCAACCGCCAATTAATGAGCCTGGTTTAAATTAACGTTTCGGAGAATAAACTGGGTGTTCCGATTAATTATTTATTCTAAAGAGAGAGGAAGACCTACTAGAAAGACGGAGGTGGTCATTATAATCGCTTTGCTTTTTCAAAATCTAATATCTTTTCCATTTACTAATAATAATATTTTACTACTAATAAACTTGAAGTTTATTGACTTTCCCTAAAATCGGACGTTCTTGACACTGTTGCATTTTTAATTACCGTTTTCTAAAAATTGTTATACTGTAATGAAACATTAGATATTAAAAAGATGGGTAATCATTAGGTTATTTAGATCCAAATCAGTTTTAACGAAAGTTTTGCACAGAATTCACTTTTACGTGTGAAGTCGTGTTTTGCAAGTGGTAAACAGTAGATGTATTGTCGGAATAAAAGTTTATTCCTAACATTGTCCAATAAGCTTCGAGTAATCTTGGATTCACAGTTCACCTAATTTACCATCGAAGAGAATTTTCCTGGCTTCTTGTTACTAAACAGCATTTCATTTTAATTCGAGCTATCACATGTCTTCCTGATGGGAGGTAAAACCTTGAAACACGTGTAAGAGAATGTTGGGAGCTAGAATTGAAAAGAAGTGCAATCGTTTACTTTTATTTTAACGTCTTTTTTCTAAGTAGAGAGTGAAAAAGAAAGTGTTTCACAAGGGTAAACTGTGTCTCCTGGCTTATTGTAGTTATATTGATTTAAATATAAATTATGATTTTTGAGGATGCAGTCAGTTTATTTGGCCCACAAGACAAAGAAAACTCTTTGACTTACTGTCAAGCTTTCGAATTTTATTTAATTCTTTTTCAAGACATCTATAAAGAGAAATATAAATTAACTAGTTAAAATTGTTAATTGTCTTACTTACTAGTCGTGAGATTACAGTTGTTAATACTATTGTACTCCACAAAACAAACCATTATAAATATATTAAAAACTTTGTATTAAAAATAACTATATTGTCACTATATATGTCATTGTCATGGTTTGATTAATGGACATATATGAATGAAAATACAGTTACTTTAAGTGGAAAGCAAAACCAGTAACAATAGTTTTTTATTATAATTTATTTAATTGTCTATAAAAAATATAAATTAATCCAGTCAGCAGTTTGGCTTATATATAATATATATATATATATATATATATATATATATATATATATATATTAATATATATATATAATAGCAAATTTGCAGCAAATTCATTAACAAACTTAATTTTATTTGGCGAGTGTACTACTTTCTACAATTATTCGTGCCACTTTTTCAGGTTAGCTCGTGAAAATAACTGTAAACACAACCCACAAGATTACTTACCTCGGCCCCCAACCTTCATCATCGTCACTTGACTCATCATCAGAAGAACTGATATATGGCGCTTGAGATTTACTATCATATGTAATAGAAACTTCCACATTTTTCATAGATGGAGCTAAAGCTTCAATGTTGTCATTTAAAGTAAACTAAAAGAAAATAATCTTTTTACATTTTATATTCAAGTCAAACGTCAACTTGTTATGCTTAAAGAAGGAGTCACAAACATCGAGTGGTGATCACTGATCAGTTGATCACCAACAGAAGCTACATGAAAAGTAGTTTAAAATATTTATTAAATACCATGTAGTTGCCATGTAGATATTATATTAAAAAAAATAAATGGACTTACTTAAGTAAGTATCTAACTTATCCTAATATCTAGAATGGAGTGCCAGAGAAATTGCTCCACAACCACAGGACTATGGCCATACAGATTGTTGACAAAAATGATAAAAAATCATTTCAAAATAGTAACACTAACAATAATTCAAAATTAACATTGCATTAAATGCAACATATACGATGAATTGGATACCAGAGAAGGTGAAGAAAAGATATATACAATAGTGTCACCTCGGGGTAAATGGAAAGGGTCTTGCCACCTTCTGTACCACCGTGTGCTCTGTAGAGGGGCTTCGAAAACATCGTGAGCTCCTCTACTTTTGTCCATTTTCAGGGTATGGACTTCAAAATGTTTTGTTTCCTGATGGCTCGTCTTAATAAAGACGAGAGATTTCTTACATGACAAATATCTTACATGGTAGTTGTCGAAATAAACATCAGTTTGTTGTCTTCGATGTCTTGCCTTGAAAAAGGCAAGTTATTTCTTACATGACCAAATATATATAGGTCGAAATAAAACACCAAAAATACAGTAGAAATAATACTCAGCCACAGAGTATGGAAAGCTAAAAAGGAAGCAGAGCCCCGAGAGCACTAAGCTCTCGGAGTGCCCGTGAAGGACTGAACTGGTTGACCTGAAAATCGCCTAATTTTATACTTTCTGAAGTAGCGATTAGGGATTTCCAGGTCAGGAGGGGCCAACGGGAAAAATAAGGGGCGGGGCGATGCGTCTCGAACGTGAACTAGTCGCGTCCGAGAACAATAGCCAACATAGAGCAAAGAAAGCAAAATCTTAGATGAATACTCTAGATGAAAATAATACAACACTAATTCACGAACAGGGTGTCAAAAACGGTGGAAAAAGTACATTAGACATTTTATTCAATAAAAAGTTTGACACAAAAACAGTTGAGCTATCAGAGACAATAACATAGAATGGTAAAATAGTTGGACCAGATAATATTTCAGGGTTAGTGTGGACAGCTTTAGGAGAGGCAGGAACAAGTTGCCTGATAGGTAATTAAATAGAATTATGGAAGTGGAATAAATGCCAGACGAATGAACAAGTACTATGTTCGTATCCGTTTACAAAAACAAGGGATATATACAACAATACACAAAGTATAGGTCTATAAAACTACTTAATCACACCATGAAAATATGGGAGAGAGTAATTGATAGATGGATACGTGACGAAACCGAAAATCAGTTTAGTTTTATACAAGGCAGATCAACAAGAAATGCAATTTTCATTATAATGCAGCTGGTGGAAAAATACAGGAATAAAGAAACAAACGGTCATATGGTATTCATTGATCTTGTGAAAGTATATGATATAGTTCCTCGAGAGATTTGTGGAGGGCGCTCAATAAGAAATGAGATCACGTGAATATCCGGATATTGTGAGATACATGAAGAGGGGGGTTATAACTAGTGTTAGGACAGGTGTAAGACATTGATAAATTCCATCTAAAACGATAATTGCACCACGGCTCGTGTGTCTAATTTATTCTCACCATGGATCAGAACTACAGTAACATTACCTGGACTAATTACTGAGGCGTAGTGTTAATAGAAATACTGAACAGGATTTAGGACAAAACTGGAACAGTGGAGACCAGCTCTTGAGGAGAAGGCTTAAAACTTAATAGGGCAGAAACAAGAGTATTTGGAATGTTTATTTAAAGATGGAATTATTAAAAATAAAGTGTTAATTTTAGATGGTGAAAACAGTTTTAAATATCAACGATCAGTACCACAGTGAAAATAGTTTCAAATACCAACGACCAGTATTAAAGAATAATGAAGAAATATATGGATATGCATGAAGTAGAATTAAGTTGGGGCGGATGAAGTGGAAGGAAACAAGTGGTGTGTTTGTGTGACAAAAAGATTGCAGTGAAACTGAGGGGAAAATACAATAAAACTGCCATAAGAACAGCTATAAGGTACGGAACTGAATGTTGGACAGTTAAAAAAAAAGAGGAACAAGGAATGCATGTGGCGGAAATCAGAATGCTTAGATGGATGAGTGGAGTGACAAAAATTAAGAATGAGTATATTAGAGGTGGCACGAATTGATATCAAAATTAGAGAGCAGATGTTACGACGGTTCGGACATGTTCATCGTCGAGACTTAAATCACACAATACCAACAATTGCTGATTTGCATGTTCCTGGGAGGGGTAGGAGAGGAAGACAAAAGAAAACCTTGGCTAGACGATTAGGCAGGACATGTTGGTAATGGGGATTGATATTCATCGTCCAAGACAGAATCTTATGAAGAAATGTATTTAAATAAATTATACTCACCTCTGTTTTTCTAACAATTTGTGGTATTCTCTCCTCGGGAGAAATAGAACTTGAAGTATTATTGAATTCATCCTTAATCGTCGTTGTTTCTATCCAGGAGTTAAAGTAACGTACCACATTTTCATGATTAAGTCTAGATAATAATTTAACTTCTCTAACGATCTTTTTATTTAAAGCTCTATTTTTTGGATTTAATTGTATACGTTTAATAGCATAGTAACCTCCATCTAGCTTATTTCTTACCTAAAAAATATGCTTAATCTGAAGTATTGTAACGAATATGAACAATTTTAGTGGAAATAAGCCACAATTGAATGTTAAAATAAGTTATTGGCGTTACAATTTCCACTTCGGAAATCGTTCTCAAAACACAAACATTAATCAATTCAACAAATTTTGTTTTTTTGTTTCTTGGTGAAAAATTCTTCTAATAATTCAATTTTATCTGACACATTTACATATATTGACAAATTTAAAGTAGATGACTTTAAAATATTGTCAATGATATTGGCAATATTGCCGAGTTGCATTCCTGGGACGACCTTATTGTAAGATACTTCATTCAGAATACTGTGATGTGTATGTGTATGGTGATGTGATGAGAGCTCAAATATACTCCTTATTGTAACTTATTATGCAAGATAAAATTCGAGGAAAGCGAAATGTGGGAAGTCGAAGAATATCATGGTTTAAGAACTTGAGGCAATGGTTTGAATGCAGTAGTGCAGAACTATTTAGAGCGGCAGTCAACAGGGTCCGCATAGACATGATTATTTACAACCTACGATAGAAGATGGACTTGAAGAAGAGGAAGATGATTACTGAAACTGTAGGAATTGACAAATTTTACATAAAAATTTACACATTCAAAAAGTGTGCAAATTCCGCATTACTTTTGTTCTGAAGATATTTTCTTATAACGTTTTAATATTATGTACTTTTATTGGGAATTGGTCATAAATTTAGTTTTTAAATTGTTTTTCAACAAAACGAAAGGTAACTTAGAATACCAAACATCCACAAAAACCTACGCGACAAATTCCAGTCATATAGAGTCCATAAATCTTCCTTTTCTTTGTCAGAACTCGAATTTGGCATTTCAACTTTAAAGAATTCGGCAGCAGGATCCGATTATGATCTCCCCAATTTTCTTTAAAAATTTACATCTAAATACACAATTGAAACTGCTTGAACTATATAATATTATATCGACAAGCCAAGAATTTCCTTCTCTTTGGCAACAGTTGCTTTTAATTCCAATCAAGAAATCTGATTCAGTGTAAAACACAGTAATCTCTTTCAGAACAATCTCTTTGACGAGCACATTGTGTATACTCTTAGAAAAGATGCTCAATTTTCGAATTGTTTATTATCATAAAAAGCAATGTTTTTTGTGGCGCTACAGCCCTAGTTGAGCCTCGACCTTACCCAGTCTATTTCAACAGTCGCTTCTGTTCATCGCCAACCGTTGCTAGTTTGCTACGCCGATCTTCCTCGCATCCTCTTCCACACCACCCCCAATATGGTTACAATACATATGTGAGGTTAAAAATACAAAAATCCTTTATACCCAGGTAGACTAAACCACTGGACGTATTCTGTAAACAATTGTGAGCAATGCTATTGAATTTAGGAAAGGGCCGTAATGCTACTATTAGTAACTAATATAGCTCTGCAACTGCAAATAATAGTATATTAGCTACTAATAGTAGCATTACGCCCCCGATTTTATTAATACAAAAAAATGTGTTACCTTAATTACATCACCATAAGCTCCCTTTCCCAGATGTTGTAAGAACTCAAATTCATTATTAATTCTCGACTGACCATTTGACAAGTTTTGCGATAGAATTTGTAAGTCCGCCTGGATATTTTCAGGCGAAAAATTTCTTTCTGTTTCTATCACTTCGTTTGCATGTTTTGGAGAAAAGTTTACGATAGGTCTATTAAAAAATGAATGATTTAATAGTTGGGAGGCAGTAAAGCGATCAGATTCTTCTTTTGCGAGACATCTAGAACAATGTAACAACCCAATGGTATTTTATTTTAAACACAAATAAAAAACATCAATATTTACTAAATATTAAAAAACAACTAAAAAACAAAAACAAACTAGCAGTTAATATAAATTATCTTAGAGTTTCCTAAAACAGTTAATTAATTCTAGTATTATATATATATATATATATATAATATATATATATATATATATAATATATATATATACATAGCCTATCTTGATGGTCGGTCAATAAATGGCGCGAATGTGCTAATGTGACGTTTTTACAAAATCTGCTGTGCCACAGAATTGTTCAGTGTAAAAGTACAAGCTGTCATCATGAACTTCCACTTACCGGATGTTCTCTAGAGTTTAAAGAGTGTTAAAGTGATTCTAGTGACAAAAAAGCTGTGGATATGATTCCTATGATAGTGTAAAAGACAAGACAATGCAGAGAATGAAAATGAATTCAATCCATCATCATATGAAAAGCAACAGGTATGTGTTTAAATCCTTTACTGACAATTTTGGTCATGTTATTTAGCAACTTTTTAGCTTATTATGTGGCATATACAGTTTTTCTGAAAACTATAGCCATGTATATAGCGGAACACCAGCATCGAAAAACTGATTCCACGATACAATAATTAATAAACTGTTTTCATTTACGGCATTAGATTAGAATGGATCTTTGTACCGCTTATGTCGGAAAATAAGTAAAGACGTGTTGTTGATCTTGGGCTTTGAGATCGTATACATCTGTGCATGCCTGATGATAGGAAGCTACCTGGAAATCGCGATAGTATGCTAGTGTTTACCAATTTAAATAAAAAAGGCTGACAAATCCTACTCCTACAGCATATACTATCATAAAGTTTACAGTTTACTACAGAAAGTACTTCTGGAGGATATAGTTTGTATATTTCGTCTGGTGCTGAGGACGTAAAATGATAATTAATAAATTGGTACCATCAAAATAGATGGTACCTTTATACCGCCACCACTTAGGTGTGAAAATATGTCTTGTGGTATTTGGATTTGAGTTCATATAAATCGGAGGATACCTTATAATAAGGAACAATCTTCAAATCGCGATAATATGCTGATATTTACCCATTTAGGTACAAAGACTGACTAGTTTTTATATGTTACTGGGATGGGTACACGCATGAAATATAATGCTTTTGTGCAATTGCAAGGTGTTCATCCGTCAAGAATTTGAGCTTTGAAATAATACTAAATTATCTTTTGTGGTTCGACACTCACATTAATTTCACGTTTTTTCTATTATGTTTTATCAGCGGGAGAACATATACACATGTTGTACGAGACGAAGTGGATATGTGTGTATAGGACAGGCTGCTGCAATTGAATTTCATTGATGTAACTTTTTTAATTCCGATCTTAGGTTATTTAACTAGTGATTTCCACAATGGGTGTGAGGTTAGGACATCATCTCTGTTATTGAGGTCTCCTTGTGTTCCCGTTTGTATGGCTCCTCTTATTGTTCATGTCTTATAGTACGAAAGACCAAGAAAAGATAACCGAAATAATTTAATGTAAGCAATGGAGTATGAAAATAAATTCAAAGCATTTGATTTCAAAACACAACGTATCGACAATAAAGAATGAGAGTTTGTCAAAAAGTCTCATGTTATGTTAAATATTATGTTTATATGGGATTAAAACAAATGACTGAATGACTAATAAAAATTACATTTTTAACTAACTAATGTTTGACTTTTCGAATTCCACTCCAGAAATTCTTTTTATAAAGATTATTTGAAAATTCTTCAAAAACGTATAACCAAGTTGTTTTTTATTTAGTTTTTTCTTGTTTAGTCCCAAAACACATATCTTAGATATTTCTTGTCTAAAGCATATTTTGCTGATAATGGTATATATATTGTTAATGACTAATTGTCCATACATAATTGAATAAATTAAAAATGTCCATATAAAATACATGCAAACAACAAAAAAAGCAATTACAATGAAGGAATTTAATAAAGGATATTCATACCTAGATAAAAAATCATATACATCTGAAGAAAATGTGTTAGGTATTTCCATACTTTCTTCCGTGCAAGTAAAACCCTGTAAAAGGGACAATACGAGAAGTCCAAACTTAAAAATATCAGTCTTTTTATTGTAATTTTGATGCGTTTGGTTAGTCAGATCTAACATCCGTCGATGTATACTGTAATTCGCAATCTGGACGACACCTAAAATAAAACTTGCATTAACTTGACAAAAAAGTGACATTTTCTAGAAAATAAAACTTATAGCGTAGTCTACTTAGCCAGAAATAGAAGTGGTAATATATACTTTTGCACATATTTTGTATTTTCTAGTATCATTTAGTCCTCCATTTCCAGTCGATTGAAGATTAATATGATCCCAGCACTTGTTTTTCATGAGCTTGATATAAAATTTGCAAAAAAATTAATGTTGAACTTGGGAAAGTGCCGAAAAAAAGGCAATATTATTTATTCTTAAAAAAAGTATGCAATTTCAGTGGATCTTAAATTCAGTTTAAAAAGTTATTCATATGTGATTTTTTGTTTTAATTTTTTCATCCAATTTCATTTTTATTTATTTATTTGCTTCAATTTATTAAAAATAACATTTACAATACATTTAATATATGCAAATTTAATTATTTCGTGTAGATCATTATTAATAATTTGATAATTTTTATATTTTTTATGTGATATAAGTTTTCCTTCTATAAAAAGAAAAAGCGTAAGGATTTGCTGTAGTATAAGAAAAAGAAGAACACTTATTGATCCCAAATTAAACAGTATTCTTCTTTACACCAAGAGGAACATATGTATTAAGTCTCAAGGCTCTAGGACTTTGCCTTGAAGAAAAAGGAAGGATATAGGAGAAAGTAAAGAAGAAGAAGACCTATTGACTCCAAATTTAATAATCTTCCTATTATATATTTATCTCTCTCTAACATCTTTTGTACATACTGTAGAAATAAACAGACGAATAGAGATTGCCAGATCAGCATTTATACGAATGACGCCACTCCTAACGTGCAAAAATCTAAATTTGCAGATCAGACTACGTACCATTCGCTGTTATATATTTTCAATATTATTATATGGAGCTGAGACTTGGACATTAAAAAAATGTAATTTAAAAAGAAACGAGGCCTTCGAACTCTGGTTATACCGCAGAGTATTGAAAATATCATGGACTGATAGAATTACAAATAAAGAAGTACTGGAGAGGGTTGGTAAAGAAACAGAACTAATCACCACTATACAAACCAGAAAACTGGAATACCTAGGCCACGTGATGAGGGACCAAAATATGAAATTTTGAGACTGATAATACAGGGAAAGATTCAAGGAAGAAGATCTGTTGGCCGAAGGCAGAACTCATGGTTAAAGAATCTACGTGATTGATACCAATGCAGATCGATTGATTTGTTTAGAGCAGCAAGTTCTAAAATAAAAATAGCCATTATGATTGCCAACCTTCGTAGGGAGACGGCACTCTAAGAAGAAGAAGAACATCTTTTGACAGCAATTATCCAATAAAAGTTCGCAACAATTATAACGGAGAAGTATCTTATAAAATCTTACTTACTCCATGGCGTTACAACCCTTCGTGGGTTTTAGCCGACTTGACAACATGCCTCCATCACTGTTAGTTTTTATCCTATATTTTTATATATTTTGGTTTTTCGATTTTTGCACTTTTGCACTCCGATAGTTAATACAGTATTTTTATTTCCTTTTTTGTAGATTGGTACAATAACCCCTTCTTTCCATTCATCTGGCATGGTTTCTTCTCGCCTAATACCTTGAATTAACTTATATATAGATTGTACACCGCTTATCCTCCGTGTTTTAAGCATTCTGCGGATATACCATCGCTGCCTGGTACCTTATTATTTTTAAGTTTTTTAAATGCCTGGGTTACTTTTTCGTATGTCGGGTATTTGTCTTATATTTCAGCTGTATGCACTTCTATGTTTGATGTATTTCTGCTAGATTGATCGTTTAACAGTTGATTGAAGTATTTCTTCAAGGTTCAAGGCCACAGTGGTAAGCTGTCCGGTGTCGTTTTGAGGAAATTTTCCTGTTCTTGCTTGGTACCCGGCCTTGATCTCTGAAACTCCTTAAAGAATTGTCTTACTGGGTTGTTCTTCCGATTTTCTTCTGTATCTATGATTATTTGTTCCTGGTACTCCTTATTTTTCCTTTTCATTAGTTTTCTTGTCTCTGTTCTTGTCTGTTTATAAGTTTCTTTCTTTTATGGATTACAGGCAATCGACATCGAATCATTTTTTTTCCTGTTTTTTTTTGTGTCCTAGTAATTAATCTAATACGCTTGTCAAAGTTAATTTTATATTTTTCCAAGTAGAGTCTATGTTGTTATAATCTTCTGTTTGTGTTAGCGCTATCTGTATAGCCTGTTAAAATTTCTGCTCTGTCTCCTTATCCATCAGAACTGCGGTATTCCATAATGTTGTTGGTGTATTCTTGTGGATTTTTTGGGACGCTATTCTTGTTGTTATCTTCGTTTTTACCAGAAAATGATCCGTGTCTCCATACGTTCCTCTTAGGCTTCTTACGTCTAAGCAGTTACTATCCTTCTGGCATCTACCATAACACGATCGATCTGATTTCTTGTGACGCCGTCATTGAGGACCCACGTTTCTTTGTGTATTTTCTTGTGTTTGAACATTGTTAATTTTATTAGTAGCTGTCAAAAGCTGCTGCCGCCCTAATAAAGCTAAGCGAACAGAGTATTCAACTGCTGTTATATTTTAGGTTGAGATCCTTGAAATCGTAATATTCTTCCGTAGGAACGCCAATCGTATTTAATTGTTTCTTCTGTTGAGTTTAAACCACCACTCTTACGAGTGTCACCATTACTACAAATGTGTTGAGGATATAAGGGGTTAAAACATACAATAACTCCGTGATTCCTTTGTTGCAAGAATTATGTTACATACGAGCTTAAGTAAATTGCCTTCACATTCATTATTCAGTAATAAGTTTTTTAGGTTAGTAATAATTTAGTTTTTTAGTTCAGTAATAAGGTTTTAAGGATATCCTTTGCCGAAACCTTGTTCCAAAAAGCACAACGTGCACGAGAATAATTGCCGAAAATGTTAAAACTGAAAAGAAGCAGAAATTAGCGACAAATTGCTTTCAAAAGTGTAAAAATAATAAGTACACACTTAAAAGTGTAAATTAAAGCTAAAAGTGAAACAAAATTTTTATTTTTTGCTTTTATTTGACTTTATTTTCATTATCTGCGACAACCGTGCTAATCAAACCCAAGCAGAAATGTAAATTGACGGTATAAATTAATAAATTTTGATCATATCCCTTTGTAATAACGGTGTCGCATATCGAAAATGAATTCTTTTTTTATTTCTTACATCCTGTTTAATAAATAAATAAATCTATGTCATCTGGTAATTGAAATTGAGTTAGATACTTACAATAACCAGATCATTACAGTGGTTTTCGACTTACCAGATTCGTTAATATACACGCATGCATCTTTAATATCTCTATGAACAACATTGTTTCTATGTAGATAATCTAAACCAATAAGTATTCCTCGGGCTAAATACTTTAGATAATCTGTATCTATTTTAAGATTTTGGCTAATAAATAGAGAATAGCAGTTAGAACCTGAAAAAAATTGAAATTTAAACCATTTAAAAATTTCCATAAAATCACTACAAAATATACACATTTCCTCAAAATACACTACTTCTACATGACATATTTTATGATACTGTGGCTTCTTCAAGTGTTTTAAAACAAAGTTATTAATGCAATTATATTATTGACACGAATAATAAATACGAGTATACCCTCAGACTACACTTATATGAATAAATGTTTAACAGTGGCAAATTATTATATCTGTTTGGTCGTTAAATTGCCACCATTCCATACTCTTAGGTTCTTCATAAAAGATATTCGTCTTCTTCCCACGTATCTTCTGCTGGAAAAATTCCTAATTTCCTTTTTTTATTGTCCATTCAATTTTTTTTTCTTCCTTCCGTTCCTTACGTTCATTACGTAATGCATTTATAAGATTTTCAGAATCCGTCCATATCCTAAACTAGTTAAGTGTTTTAATCTCCTCTCAATTCAACGTTCACGATCAAATCTATAGTAAAGGAAGACACTGTATACGTTACATTTAGTCAATCCTTTTTTTAGGGCTATTTTTTGCTAAAAAGAACCTTTTTCATTTTTATAAAGTTAGCACACGCTTTTTCAATTACAACAATTTAGTCGTTATGATCTGTTATTAGTATTGCCAGGAATGCATTCTTCGGTTTTATTTCGATCAGCTGGCGTCTTACCATTACGGTTCGTTAGTATTGTTGTTTTTATTAATTTTCATTAACTTGATCGGATCCATATTTTTCGAATACAACCATAAAAAGATCAGTTTCTGCAATCCCCTTAGATCCGTGCTAGGTTTAAAAAAGTTGCACACTTATTAAGCCGTGTTGGACTCTACGAGATTTTGTTTTTGCGGGATAATGCTCCCACCCACAAATTGCATGTTTCCATGTAAACATCCCCTTATTCTCTAGATCTGGATCCGTCCAACTATCATGTCTTTTCTTAACTGAAAAAGTCTAAATGATTGTAAATTTTTGTTCTAATGAAAAGTGGAAGAAAACTGTCCCATAAGATAGGATCAATGTACATCCTATCTTATGGTACAGTTTCGACCGTATCAACACACAGACGACCCTAAACACTTTCGAATCTAACAAATCCCAAAAACAACATCGTTGAAACCCATTACAATGGTTCATAACTTTTCTGATACCCCTATTTCGACCATTGCCACTCAAGCGTTAGCAAAAGGTTTCAATTAGTCTGTTACGCCAAGTCACATTCTAATTGAGACAATCATCTGTCAAACCGAAGAAGCCATCTCCAGTTTACCTTCCGAAGATGCTGAAATAACCAGACAAGACATCTCTAGAGTTCTTAGAAACTCAAAGCCTCCTACTCAGAACATTAGCCAATCCGAGAAAAAAGCCCTGAAAGATCTTCAGTCAAATCCAAATCTAGTAATTCTTCTCGGCGATAAAGGTAACGCCATCATCATCCTAAACACTTCTTCTTGTATTAATAAACTCTCAAATCTTATTAATACTCCAGACTACAGACCAATTCCTAATAATCCAACAATCTATCGGAGAAAACAACAAAAGTCATTATCAATAAAACCTCTCTTTCAGTTGACATAAAATAATCTCTAATTCCTCGTGAAAAGTCTTCCAGAACACCTCGAATATATAGCCTACCCAAAATTCACAAACCCGATATTCCTCTACGTCCCATTGTCATTGCATACAACTGCCCTACACAACCATTGGCCAAGTACTTGGCCAAAACTCTACAACTTCTCGTCGAAAATACTTTATCCTTCGTCAAAAATTCTTTTCATTTCATCGAACTTCTTAAACAATACCCTATCTCACCGTCAGACATTATAGTAAGTTTGATATCGTTTCACTCTTTACAAACATTCCTATTCGCTCCGTGCATGACTGATGCGACACCTACAGCCTTCATCTGACAATTTTGGAGTCCCAATTTTCAGGTTAAATATATGACATATGTTTGACATTGTTAAATACATGTGAAATTGACAATTATTAATAAATTAGTATTTTAACTATATTTTTTCAGTTTATGTACAAAATAAATGTAGTATTAAAACTGAGTTTCTCAAAATTCATCATAATATATCTTTTCAACTCCAAACGGAAAAGAAAGCGAAAAATCTAGTAATGGCAAATCAAGTTTTTTACGCAAAAGAGCATATAATTAAAAACAATAATAGTACAAGTATATATGATATAAAAGCTAAAGTCATCTGCAGTTAGCTTGAAGCCTTATGAAATATCATTCAAGGTAAATTATTTAAATTGTTCCTATTTCAATTGCATAAAAATGAAATTATGTGATATTTACTTTTTCATATTAATAGCACGAATTCATCTTTTTCTTTTCTCTAATTTATATGTAATCTTTGGGAACCTATAAAATTACACTCACTGTTTTTGCTATTATTAGCAAATTAAATACGCAACATGTATTTGCACACATTTTTGATAAAGCTTATGCGTAAAAATATTTTGTCCAATATTCCAATTTTGTCATATTTCGCCGCTACGCACGCTGGCATCGTTTCAGTGTACCCCTACCATGGTCACGCACGGAGCGAATAGACGAAACTCTAAACATTCTGAAAACTAAATACAGTATTCAGCAAGATTACTTTTCCAACATTTTACCAACAATGTCAAACACTTATTTCATCTTCCAAAATCAATTCCATAGACAAATAAATGGTGCCTCAATGGGCTCCCCATTATCTCCAGTAATTGCCAATATCTTAATGGAAGACTTTGAGACCCGAGCACTATCCACATCAATGTTCAAACTCACATGTTGGCTACGATATGTTGACGATACATTCGCCATTTGGCCCCATGGCAGGGAGGCTTTGGTGTCTTTTCAAACCCATCTGAATGGTATACATCCTAGTATCCAGTTATTCATTAAATCGACAAAATTCTAAAATCAAGAAGAATAAAGACAATATTTACCCCCCAACAAAAACTTTCATCCCTTGTCCGATCAATCAAAGACAACATTCCAAATGAACAACACGGAGTTTATGAAATTCCTTGAGCAGACTGTCTCCGATCCTATATAGGACAAACAAATCGTAGAATCCAAAATAGGATTTACGAAGCTTCCATTTCTGTTCGCAATTCAGACTCAATTTCAGCTCTAAAAGTTCAGTCAAGCTCAGTCACAAAATTGATTATAAAAACTGCAGAACCATAGCCCCCATCCGCTTCTATAAACCAAGAATTATCCGACAAGTCATAGAAATGAAAAAAAACCACATACGGTGGTCAGGTGGTAGAATGCATTTATTAGTAATCAGTTTAGTAATGTCTGAGGGCTCGGGAGACTGAGATTTCGGAAGCCCTGAAGAAGACATCGAAGAGGATGTCGAAAGCTCGGCGCAATGATAATCGACGCAGTTCAACCCGGAAGAATGTTGAGTTTAATATTAATTCCTGTAATAGTAATAACTTCAGCTCTATATCTATAATATATAATATAATAATAATAATATAAAAAATTATAATACGTATTAATTTAAAATAATTAGTTTATTCACGTTCGATATTTACCTAATACAAATTCCTTAAGCAGGTACACCGTAACATTATCACCATCGAATTCATACTTAACACCATAATACTGAGAAAGATTTGCTTGCTTCAACTTCATTAAGTAATTTATTTCTTGTTCTATGCTTCCCAACTGACGTTGAATAACTTGTTGTTCGTTGTTACTTTGAAATTTCCATTCACTAATAATAACATATTCCCCAGATTCTGTATCTATTCCACTATAAGTAACGTGATTGGAATCGGAATGTTCTAAAAAATACATTTTTTAATTTTATTGTATATAATAAAAGTCAGTAAAATATCAGGATATTTGACGAAGAAAGTGTTTGCTAACTGAAAAAATAAGGAAATAATACGATATACCGATATTTTAAAGATGTATTTTAATTCTTCTTTGAATACTTAACAATGAAAGCCTGAATCTTCTCAGAAACTTTAATAATACCTTAGCTCCAGTATTATTCTCGAATGAACCGAGATGTTGATATATCGGAAAATTCTAGAAAACAGCACTAGAGGCATCTGATTATATTTATTCTGGATTATATATAGAAAAGATATTAAATAATTTTTACGAGTAATGAAGGCACATATTATCCCCATCATTGGTGCTACAGCCCTGTAAAAAAGCCTCGACCTTCCCAAGTCTATTACGCCAGTCAGTTCTATCCATTGCCAACTGTTGCCAGTTTACTGCGCCTATTTTTCTACCACCCTCATCTATACCATCCGTCTATCTGAGTTTTGGCCTACCCCTCCTTCTACTTCCCACACGTTATGACATAAGGATTCTTCTAGGAGCGTTGTTCTGCTGTGATCTTGCCAGATGTCCTGCCCATTTTAGTCTTCGTATTTTTATAAGAGATACTAGGTACTACGTCTTTACCACCAAATATAATATATATATATATATATATATACATATATATATAAATCTATATATCTGTGATATATCTCGTAGTTGTACCTCCTTCTCCAAACACCATTTTCACATATGCCACCGAATATTCTTCTCAGGATCCTTGGTTCAAATGGCCCATTTGGAAATGATCCATGTCTCCGATCCATTTGGTTGTATAAGGGTTTTGTATGTGGTTGTTTTTGTTTTTTGACTTAAGTTTCTGCTTCTCATGTGTCTACTCAATCCAAAATAGCATTTATTTGCTAGGATTAT
This sequence comes from Diabrotica balteata, assembly GCA_918026665.1. NCBI lineage: Eukaryota > Metazoa > Arthropoda > Insecta > Coleoptera > Chrysomelidae > Diabrotica > Diabrotica balteata. Next base: position 92,867,502 of record OU898282.1, read on the forward strand.
TCTTCGCTAGATTTCTTCCGTCATGACGTTCTCCTTGGTGATCAGGGAACCTAAGTATGTGAATTTGTCTACGATTTCAAAGGTAGAGTTATCAACAGTGAATTGGTGGCCGATGTTTCTGGCTGTATTGTTGGTGTTGATGCCATTATCTTAGATTTCTCCTCATTTACTTGCAGGCCCATATTGTTTGAAGTATTTGACAAGGTGGTATACATTTTTTCTAGTTTGCGTGTTGTGTGGGCAACTAGGTCAACATCATCTGCATATGCCAATATTTTGGATGATTTATTAAAAATGTTTCCTCTGTTGTCTATTTGGGCATCCCTGGCCGCCTTTTCCAGAGCTATGTTGAAAAGGAGACAGGCCAGCGCATCTCCCTGTCGCAGCCCAACATGCGTTTTTAAATGACTGTGATTGTTCGCCCTGTATTTCGACTTTGCAAACAACTTTACGCATTGTAGCTTTAACCAAATCTTATCAGTTTATCGGGGATGTGAAATTCATCCATGGCTTCATACAATTTATTTCTTAGAACACTATCATTGGCCGATTTAAAATCTACGAAAAGATGGTATGTGTCGATATTGAATTCATTGGTTTTTTCCAGTATCGGCATTAGCACAAAGATCTGGTCTGTTGTTGATCGACCAGGCCTAAAACCACTTTGATATTCGCCAAGAAGCTCCTCTGAATATGCACTCAGGCGACTATATAAAATACTCGAAAATATTTTCTGATTGCTGATTTTGAAGACATTTTGTATGCTGTATTAAAGAGGGTTATTCCCCTATAGTTTCTACATTCCAATTGATCACCCTTTTTGTGTAGCGGGCAAACGATCCCAATACACCATTCTTCCGGGATTTCTTCCTCATTCCTCCTCAGTATGATTTTATATATATGGTTAGTCAGAGTAGCACCTCCACATTTAAAAAGTTCCGCGGGTATACCATCACTTCCTGGAGATATATTATTTTTTAGGTGTTTTATTGCATCCCGTACTTCTTGAATTGATAGAGGCTCCAATGGTGTATTGTTGCTTGCTCCTGGGGGTGGTTGATTTGGATCTTCTACTTCGATAGTAAATAGTTCTTTATAGTGTTCCACCCACGTTTTCAATACTTCTTCTTTTGTATTGAGTATATGCCCCTCCTTATCCTTACATAGTCCGATCCTTGGTTTAAATTCTTTTCTTGCATTATTTAGATTTTTATAGAATTTTCTTGTTTGATTTTTCTTTTTTAATGCCTCAAGTTCTTCCAATATTCTATTTTAATAAGTTCGCTTTTTTCTCCAATGGATGTACTTCTCTTCTCTTCTGAGATCTTTATATTTTTGTTCTTTTTCTCGGGTTCTTCCTTGCTGCATCAGTTTATATGCATTGTTCTTTCTTCTTGTAATGTCCTCGCACTCAGCATCGAACCACTCATTGCGTGGTGGTGGTCTTTGCGGCTCTAGATGTTATTTGCTGCGTCTTAAGGCACACACTCCTACAAAATAGGTTCAAAAATTGTTATGGAAGGAAAAGTGGATTGCAGATCAAGCTTTAAAAATTATTGAGTGAGAACGGCCTAATTGTGATAATTTATGTTTTGCCACACATTAACCACATAGTGTGTTGTCAAAGTTAAGTCAAGAGATAAGTCATTAATCGGCAGAAGAAGTATCGGACGAGCGCGCAAAAGATAGAGAGAAAACCTTCCTAGAGGTACTAATCTGCCAATGAACAATCAGAATTGCTTATAAAGAGGAAGACGAAGAAGTTTTGATTGTTAAATAATAATGGGTCAGTTTATATGTTATGCTAAGAACACTTACTTATACATCTTCCTCTGTGTACTTCCCTATTGCCGAAATTTATATTCGCAGTACCTTTATGTTGGCAAGATGATTCTTCACTTGTGTCTGTAGAACTAGTAGCATATTTTCTAAAATAAAATTCTAGAACTTAATTCACATTAAACGTAATTTTGTAATAATAAAACTTATATATTGTACTACTACTACCAAACCTTACATCAAGTATGGTACAAAAGGTGATAATATTATTAATGTTAGTTAAAATTGAGGGTGGGGGTGGTTTTTTTATTGAATGTAAAAGTGACATTAGTATAAAGATAATATAAGTAGTACTTACATTCCGGTACAAGGTCTATCGTTAAGATGCCGTTTTCAAATGCTCATTTTTGCTAACGTATAGTCTGTGGGTTTTTAACTTAATATACATTGATCTGAAAAAGGGGATGTTTCTTGATAAGCTAGTCTAGAAGCTACTTCGTATTGCGATTGATTGTAAACAGAAAAAGAAAACAGAAACATACTCCTACAAAGTAAGATTATTGTTTGTAACTATGTCAGTGTTGTTGTATTAAAGAAATTGAATACAACAAAAAAACCTTTATTCTAGAGATATATTTACGAAGATATGTGTTAATTATTAATTTTAAGATGAGTTAATAACCTATTTCTAAATGATATATTTAATATGGCTCTTAATCGGGAAAAAAAGGGGGTTTGCATAAAACGTTTGTCAAAGTTATTATTCTAGCGAAAAATATAACTCCATGAAAAAAATTTTCGTGAAAAAATAAGCAAATGAACACAGGAGAGCATGAAAATTTATTTTTGAAATAAATTAAGGAAATTTGGGGGGCACCCCCTTTGGCACCTTTTGTACCATACTTGATGTAGGGTTTAGTTAAATTAATAGTATTACAATCTTCTTCTTCTTCGCGTACCATATCAGAACTATCCGACGTTGGCGATCACCATTGCGAAGGTTTCTCGATCTTCTACAATATGGAATAATTACAATATGGAAGTATTACAATATGTAAGTTTTTTAGCTTTGTAAAGATTATAGTTTATCGGTTACCCAATGATGACCAGAAAACTGTAGTGGTCGAAACTGGTCGTCGCTTACTAAATAAATAGATTTTGTGTAAGTTATAAATTTATTTCTACTACCCAGTTTAAAATGGACTATCACGAGCAAACAAATCATTATTTGAATAATTGTATTTATTTTTATGGTTATTCTACAGTGCTTGTGACTCAAGCGTTGCAAGTAATTATTTTAAATTGGAAGAAACTTTGGTACTAAACAATACACATTTCTTAATCTGTTTTCGATGGATTTTTTCTACCTGAAAGACAGACTGAATGTGATTTCTTTTTCAAATTGAACTTTTGAATGGGAACACATACGTTCTAATAATTCTTTATTAGAGGGACAGTAACGATGTGGCCGCAACCTGATATGGACACAGTCAAAAAGAGCAGTTCACTTCATTATTTTCTGGTGTAATCTATTAAGCTCTATAAGAGACAGCACCGATATGTTAACGAAAGGCGTGTTAATAAAGGAAAGAGATAGAATATACAGGAAAAAGGAATGACGATACAGGAAGGAACCATCTGAAAATAAAAGTAAAGTTCATGTAACTTTTTGGCTAAGTTCTAGTGGTAATGTTTTCAGGTTGCGTAAGCGATTTGAGTTAAATTAGAAATTCTAAATTTTCTAGTTTCAGTGCTGGGAATCGAACCCGGACCCTCTAGCTTGTTAAGCCGGTAACATAGCGACTGAGCTATGAGAAAATGACAATTGCTTACGCTGCGCAATATTTTCCTATACATACATACACCTGGAGTAGCCTGGAATAGAGCTGGAAGGCAGACCACAATCAATCACAAAAATATTGGAAAATAAGCTAATTTTGCTGCATCGAAAAAAATCGAAAAAAAAAAGAATAGGTAGATATGTGAAGAAGTGGATAGAGAACAATAATGGATAGAAAAATAAATAGACTCCAGATATCTTCTTCTTCTTTGAGTGCCTCTCCTATCGGAGATTGGATATCATTATGGCGATTCTAATAGATACCAGATAGGTATCAGATCTAATAGATACCAGATATGGTGCACAGTTAAGCAGAAAATTAAGAGAGTGTACAGGGGCGAATAATAAGAGGTAAAAGTCGGATATGAAGAAAAAAGGAGAGAGGCAGAGAAAGATAAAACCATGTGATGCATAAGAGAATGAGAAGGTAGGCTAATGTAGTGTTATGCTCATACCAGGCAATTCGGACGGTAGTTCATGGTTGAACAAGTTACTTTAGCAAATGTGGTTTTACCAATCCACAATTGTAACACTTTTTTCTTCCAGTTTGGAAATACTTCTTACTTGATAGACTTTGCGTTGACGGCGGGACACATTTTTCATGGCTTCATACTCCAAGACCGCGGCAATGGCATCTTTGAATATTTGGTAGAGTCCTCTTCCGAAGAAATGCTTCCGGGACTTCGAGCAAATCGAATCGTGCTAGCGTTTCTACCTCCGCTGCCTACCTCTTTCACAGATCCGTTGGAGCCTTCAGTTCAGGAGCCTGGATACGCACATTCAGTTAACTCTGGTAAAATTGTTTCAAATACTGGCTGCCGTATCTTAGTTCTAGAGCCGATACGGTGGTTTTATAGCTCTTTTGTGTGCCCTCTCGGATGTTTTGGAGGATTTCGATAACTTTACCTTGAAGTTCTAATATTATAGCTGTTGCCTTCTGTTAATTTGCCCACATCCATTATTTTGTGCAGCGAGTTAGAATTGTTTTCTGTACACTAGCTAGGAGGTCTCACCATCAAATGTAGGAGGCTTAAATGAAGGGGTAAGAACCAAAAGGGTCTAAGTGATTTTTTTTTAAATGAGTTAAGTGCAAATATCCAAAGTTAAAATTAAACATTACTTACTGGCAAAACGATCCAATTGATTTTTAAACGTTTTGCGCCATCTCTTGGTAAGAGGAAAAATTAGGTTTACAGATGTCCTGTTTTCATTAGTGGCAAAGAGGTCCAAGCGTGCTTAGACCATTATGCCGCTAATTTATTATCAGTTGTTGATTATTATCCACGTTGTGTCTTGCAAGTTTAGTGTAGTTTTCGAAGTGAAATATTAAGTTTATAGTGTTTAAACATGACTACAGAAAAAATTGCATCAGATAAATTTAGAATTTTAAAGAATATAGATATTTTATTAAATAATTTATATTTATAGGATTTTTTAAATTCAAATTAAACCTAACCTAAAATATTTTTAGGGGGAGTAAGCTATAGCTTAGATTCGGATGATAGTGAACACGACCCCTTCGAAGCAAACGAAGATAGTGAATACTACCCATCCGAGGATTTTGATGAATCTATAGAATATGTTGAATCGGAAATTAGTGGGACGGAGAATAGACCTTCTACTAGTGGTATTCATGGTATGTTATTTTGATAGTGCTGACAAACACTAATAATGCTTGCTATTTATTACAGTTACCCTAAAATATACCAGAAAAAGGAATAAGGATATGGGTAAATGGAAGAAGCAGCAAAGAAAGCAGGCTAGGATAAGTGGCAATGAGTATGTGACTAGTAAAGGAAAAAGATTACGAAGAAGGTGTTAAAACCATATGACCATCGTTGTAGATATGAGTGTGACAAAATATCTGAACAACAGAGAATAAATCTCTTCACTAAGTTTTATGAAATACAAACGTATGATTTGATGATATGCAAACGCAGTATTTAGCATCTTGTATAAGTAAAACGGATATAAAGCGACCTAATCGTGGGGCAGTTTCGCATAAAAATTTTGCCACAATATTACGTCTTATGAATTTTAGAGTCTGCAAGGAGTATTTTCTTCGTACATTTGACATATCCAACAGAAGACTCCGAATTGTTTGCCAAAAAAAAACTTCTGAAGGTATTACTGAACCTGACAAACGAGGATCTCACACTCCTTTGAATAAAATTGGCCCGAATATTCGCAATGATGTCATAAGTCACAGAAAAATGTTTCCCCGCTATAAGAGCCATTATTTGCGGACTCAGAACAATAATTCAAGTTACCTTCCAGAGGATTTAAATATAAAAAAAATGCACTTAAAGAATCATATTACAGAAAAATTTTCTGTGCAGAGTTTAATCTAAAATTCCACAAGCCCCATTCTGATACGTGCCATACATGTGACCGATTGCATACTATAATACAAAATTCTGTCGATCTGGAAGTGTTGGCTAAAAGTAAAGCCGAATTAGAACGCCATCAAAGAAAGGTAGAAAATGTAACAAATGGCAAGAAATTGGACATAGAACATGGAAGGGCAAATCCAGAACAAGTTCGTGTAGTGTGTTTTGATCTACAGAAAACTCTTCCAACACCGCTACTTTCAACAAATAAAGTTTACTATCTACGTCAGTTATGGACGTATAACTTCTGTGTCCATGATCTTATTAGTGGAATATCCTTTACTGTACGTCTGGAATGAGACCATTGGCCAACGAGGATCCCAAGAAATTGGATCATGTCTTATTAAGTAAAGCTATACCTTACTTAGTCATTGTTTATTATTAATTAATATTTTTTTTGCAGTACATAAAAGATTTGCCACCAACTATCGAAGAACTGATTTGCTACAGTGATCAATGTGGTGGCCAAAATAAAAATAAGAACATTGCTAAATTGTTTATGTGTTTGGATCATGTGTGATCCAAAAAAAGACATGGAAAAGCGACCAATAAAATGGCGAGAAATCGTATGGTTTGAGTACAGACACAACACTTTTTATTCCTTATGTTCCATACAACGAGGCATCCAAATAATGGCCTTGCTTTCCAATCTGGAAGGTGTTCATTACTTAATGTAGGTAGACAAAATTTATCTGTGGAAAATTTAAACCAACCCCTGTATAGAGCCGTTTTGGAAATTCCATATGCTAAGTGGGAAAATCTTATTCAGCTGTTGCCTTTTATTTCCCCAGTTTATCATATCGTTTACCAAAATATGGCCCATCAACCCAAAAAGAATAAAAATTCAACAAAAAGTAAGCCAACGACGCAAACTCAAACGGAAGAAAATGTCCAAGAAGAAAATAATGATCTTGACATCTATTCTGACTATGACAATTAATATTTTTTTATTTGTACTATTGCAATAAAGTTTTCTTATTAGGAAAATCATCGTTTTCTATAAAAAGATGAGAACCAAAGAGGTCTAAGTGACTTTTTTTTGTTAATCAAGCATGTAACAACATTTGTGAATCTTAATTAAACACTTAAATATACTATGCGCCTTTTTCCTTAAAAACTCTATACGAAATGTCTTTACAGATTTTACAATAAGCAATTAACTTTAACATTGAATATCTCCAAACGAACATAACGGCACTTAGATCCTTTTGATTCTTACCGCTTCAATTATTCGATTGACAGGGAACAAATAAATTCTGGATTTCTTTCAGTTGTTCAGGTTTATTTTTCTTCTTGTCGGTTTTCCATTGCGGCAATCATATCTCGAATTTCCTCCATCTTGGTCTGGCTTCTTGTTCTGACCATACAAATTCTCAAAAATAACTTCTTTCACTTAACCACACTTCTGACCCAATTGTTACGTTGTTCTGTGTGGTTCAGAGATTAAGTGAAGGACGACGTGGTTTAACTAACTTTATTAAAGTCAAAAACCCACTTATTAACAAATAATATTAAAATTACTAATTCCATTAATAATTATCGCTTAGAAGAATTCCCACTGATAAGTATAATCCCCAATACTAATCCTAAAGGCTGCCTCTGCTGGCTTACACACAACCAAACTTATATGGAATCACCAAGTATTTTAAACCAATATTTATTTCTTTTGAAAACACTTGTTATTGTTGCGAAAAATAAAGATTTTTATTGAAAATAAACAAGCCAATAAAACAATTAGATAACACAGCTTGGTACGGTATAGATTATTTGCTTTAGTTGTAAATTAATTTTTTTTTCGCTTTAGAAAACGAAAATATTCCTTATCTGGGGTTAACGGATGTGCAAAGGGGAAATATTATTGGTCTTATGGAGCAAGGAATGTCTCAGAGGGATATAGCTGCAGTGGTAGGCGTAACACAGGTCGTTGTGTTAAAAACCTATGCTAGGTATCGTTAGTTGGGAACGCTTAAGAATAGACAAAGATAAAGTTGCCAAAAAGTAACAACGGCTTGCCACGATCGTTTTATTGTCCTTAAGTAGCTAGAAGAGACCCAACACTTTCTTACCCGCAACTCCAAAAGCAGATTTTGGAAAGTAAAGGTGTAAGTGTTTCAGTTGAAACGATAAGAAGACTTCATGCCCAAAGACTATGCAGACATAGCAGCTACTATGTCAGCAGTAGACAGTTACGGGTTTCCGAACCAGGCAGCACAAGATTGATCGCCTACATTGGTGTCTTCAATACCAAAACTGGAACATTGGAAATTGGCAAAATGTGCTATTTTCAGACAAAACAAGCATTTGTGTAAAATCATATAACCTATGAATTCGTATACTTAGAGGGCAAGGAAAACAAGCAAGAACAGAAACAGCCAGATCTGTTCACATATATAAAGGAGGAAGTGTTATGTTCTGGAGAAGTAATATGGAAATATAAAAAAAAACTCCTTTAATTTCCATTGAATCAACTTTAATAGCTCGCAGGTATGTTAATTTGGTTCTAGAATCCAGATAACCATAATAATGCACCTCCACATACCTGGAGAGTCACTACAGACTTCCTTGAAGCAGTAGATATCACTATTCTGTAGTGGTCTGCTGGCTCACCCGACCTTAACTCTACAGAGTATTTATGAATATGATTAAAAAAAGAATTAAAACTCGCCGGCATAATTCACAAAACACTGTACAGCTAGTACAAGCTGCTCTTGAAGAAAGGAAACATCCTACCCCAATAAAATCTTAACAATTTGTTTAGGGGCATGCCCACGTGAATTAGAGCTTGCATAAACCTAGGGTTAGTAACACCGATTACTAAAAAAACATAAATAAATAAAAACAATTTAAACATCATTTCTTGTACATTGAAATTTTGTATGCCATTGACTTTAAAGCAAATAATTTCAATTTTATTATTTAAGAATTTGTGTATTTCTTTAATTTTTATGTATTGGTGATTAATTGGTTTATAACAAATATGTTTTGACTTCGTAGGTTGTTTTTTTTTAATTCAATTAAAATAATAAGAAATATAAGATGAGTCCATATAAATTTGGTTGTGTGTATATAATGAGAACGAACTGTTCTCGAAAACAGCTGGCTATGACGAGGGTCGAATTCTCGGGGAAATCCGAAATTCTCGGAAAAAACATCAAAGACCACAGCACTATAAAAAATGTGTAAAGAAAAATAATTAATCCACTCAGTAAAATGTTGACAATTAGAATATTTGGATCACATTATGCGTAATGAAACCGAATATGAGTTACATACTTTCATAAACTCGAAGTTGAAGTAAATTAATGCCAAAAGTCATATCTTATTTCTTCTGTGCATCATATGGTATGTGTCAAATTCTACAAGTTCACTTAAATCCAATCATATATTATTATTCACAGTATAAAACTGAGCCATGACCAATTTTGATGCCCCTGATTAAAAAGCGGACGGAGTTTTATTTTATTTGTCTTTCTATTAAACTTTAATAGCTTTTAGCTGATAAACGATATTTATAGTTTTATAAATAAACTATTATTTTTATTTTCTTAATATAGAATTATAATTTGGTCTATAACTTACGATTCACTCTGTATATCATTATTACCTGAAACCGAGTGATGTTCTTCTATCTTCTCCGTCTGTACCGTTTTCGGAGTTATGTCGAGTTTCCCTCCATTTTTTTGCTTCCAATATTAATATTTCTTCTCGTTTTTGTACTTCTTCCATCATATACTGCCTCTAATAAAGACAATTAAAATTTAGTAAACAATAACAAATTGTTAATTTAGTAAAATGAGTACGTTTAATAAATAGCACAAAATAATTGCCTTAATATATATTTACATAACTTAAGCTTGACCTTTTTAAAACGATACCACGATAAATAAATTGGTAATAAATGCTACTCAAACAATGAGTCAACATTGTAACATTTTAAAATTTGAATAAAACGAAAAATCTTATTTTTATATTACTTTTAATAGTTACAATCACTTACGTAATAAAAATAATGTCTAAAATACATCAAATTCTTAAAAACAATACAAATTATATATATATATATATATATATATATATATATATATATATATATATATATATATATATATGTATATTATATAGAATAATATGTGGTGACTTCAACGCTAAAACGGGGAGAAAGGCAGATGAGACAAAAAACATCACCGGGATAATTTGGTTTGGGAAACAGGAACGATTACGGCGAAACTTTACTTAATTTTCTGCTGGAAAAAATATATTCAAAATGAACAGCTTCTACACAAAAGGCTACAGCAACCGAATTCAGAGTAGCTCAAAAGAAGAATGGAACGCTCGCTGTTTGGACTGACTCTCAGAGACAGGATTAGAAACATAGAAAAAAGGACAGGTTTAAAGATGTCGCAGAGTGCATAGCATGGCTGAAGTTCATTCATGGCCACAATGAACGATGGGTGGTGCACCCAAGACCGACAGAACTGGAAGAAATTAGGAGAGGCATATGTTCAACTTTGGACTCAGAAGGCTGGGTGATGATCCAAATATAGAGCAAAGAAAGCAAAAGATTTCATCATCTTAAATATCAGATTAGATATATCCGAAAGGAAAATATTTAAATACCATTTCACGAAAAGTATATCAAAAAGCGGTTGAAAAAGTATTTTGACAGATTATTATATGAGGAATTTTACAGAAAACCAATTGAGTTAATGGAGAGTGTAACTGCAATGGTGAATAGCTTTAGGAGAAACAGGAACAAGTTGCAGGTTGCAGTTATAGGACCATACAACTATTTAGTCACACCAAGAAACCTAAATATGCGAAATATGTGAAATTTGGTTTTATACAAGCAGATCAATTTTGATTATAGAGCAGCTAATAGAAAAATACAGAACTACAGAAACAAACGCTTATTATGGTATTCATTGATCTTGAGAAAGCATATATCTTGATATAGTTATTTCACATTTTCTGTGGTAAGCGCTTAAAATGACAGGACTTCCCTGAGTGTATGTAAAAATTGTGAATCTGTAAAGATTGTGAGAGAAATGTATGAGGGAGTAACAACTAGTGTTAGGACAGGTGTGGAAGAGACTTAGTGCTAAATAATCAGTGCTTACTGATTATTTATTCTCATTAATATTAGATCAGATAACAGGGAAACTACAGGGTAACAATCCCCATTAATTTATAACTGGATAGTGAAACAATCGTAAGAGTAATAGTTTTAAGTACCTTTGATCGGTATTACACAGTAATGAGAAAGAATACCATTTTTCAAAGTTAAACACTAGCACGTCACGATTTATACAAAGTGACAGTTAAGCGTGTGGCAAAAGTGTATAAAATGTTGCCGCTTTTTTAGAGTAGGAATTTTGTTTATGTTTTGATTTCTTAGACAATTTGATCATAATATAATATATATTAATTAATTATATTTATAAATACATATTAAATTTAGATTAATAGCTTTAAAAACTAATTCTTGTTGTGTATTGTGATTGTGATATACCAAAACAAATAAATAGTCTGTAGAAAGCTGATAAGCTTTCATATTATAGATTATTTTGAATTATTTAGATTATTATAGATTATTTTGAAGAAAAAATAATGGCGAGACGTTTTTACTATTAAAGCCCTTAAAGAGGTAAGTTTAAAATTTAGAATATATAATTTTGTATTAAAATGTTTTCTTATGTATTTTAGTGTGGTGCAGTAGCCTTAAACCTAAGTGTATTTACTGTTAATATAATAGTTTGACAAATAGTTGACATTTTAAAAATTCCTCACTTCCTAACTATTCTAATGTTTTGGCAACACTGTGGGGTTCTGACGACGTAAATCTTGAATGACGTGCAAGCTTTTTTATATGAAAAATGCTATAGATAGAGATATATGTAGTGGAGTTGAGTTTAAAATTTCCATAAAACTGCCATAAGACCTGTTATGATGTACGAAACTAAACTTTGGGCAGTTACAAAGAAAGAGGAACAACGAACAGTTTTGGAAGAAATGATAATACCTAGATGGATGAGTGAAGTGATAAAAAAATGGTAAAATTAAGGAGTATATTAGGGGTGACACTAATTGATGCCATAACGTTGAGTTGGTTCGGGCATCGGGAAAGATAAAACAAAAGTGATGGTATCAACACAATACCAGAGTCAGAAATATTTGTTACAATTGCACTGTTAAAGATAATTGTTTCTTTGAGGTAGTAGGCAAAATTTAGGCCCCCTTATGACAAATGGGCACACTTATACAAGAAATAAAATTAAGGATAATTCTAGCAAGTAACCCAAATCAAAGATAGAATAAAAAATACCAATGTTCAAAATCCTTATTTTACCAATGCTAACTATGGATCTGCGAAGAAGGACGGAGTATTACTGATGTTGTGGAACGCATAGCGGAACTAAAATGGAACTGGGCAGGCCATGTAGCGAGAATGCACGATTCACGATGGACGAGCAAAATTACAAATTGGAGGCCAAGAGCAGACAAACGCAGTAGAGGAAGACCACCTACACGTTGGGCCGACGACATCAGGCGTATCACTAAAAATTGGCAACAAAGAGCACAAAGTCGTGAGGAATGGAGGAGTTTAAGGGAGGCCTATGTCCAGCAGTGGACGTGATAAATAGAGGCTGGATGATGATGATGATGAACTATGGATCCAAAACATTGACCATCTCCAAAGAAGATAATGATGAGAGAAATATTTATTGGTATATACGAAAATGGTATCTACAGAAGCAGGTAAAATATGAATTACGAAACAAAGACATATCAGATAGAAAATGTGTTATACCTCCCATAAACATAGAAAGACTATGGATTGAATACTAGAGGTGGGCTAAATAGCATTACCCTGTAATTTGACAGTTGTGATTAGAAAATAACAAGCACGACCTGTGAATAACAACAAAATATACTGTGACGGTAATTTCGGTATTCTATGTTTGTAGTTCTTGATCTCCAAAATGTGATATTTCACGTTCTCGTCTTAGTCGCAAAGTTGTGAAATGAGAGACGTGTAACCGGATAACAAGGAAAGAGATAGAGGTAGTCTATCTATTATCTATATTATTATATAATACATTCTATTCCTTTTAATGACTAGCAACTATGAAGTTTTGATTACTAGAGCATAACCTTAAAAATCTCTATCATGAAATTTTAGTTTTAACTTTTGGCAACAAATGTGAGGCATTTGAAATATGCTTAAAAACGCTGGATTTAAACTTTCATACAACAAACGATCTAAAACTTTTTCTTCAATTACACTAGTACGTTTTTTAAAAGAACAAACTTCTACAATAAACTACACCCAAAACCGTCTTCTTAAATGCATTTCCCGTGACGTGTGCTCGTTTCTAATGTAAGACATTAAATTCTGCGTTTTTTATTCATATTTTAAATGCCTCATATTCGTTACCACAACTCAAAATTGAAATTTCATCTCACAGGTTTTAAAGATTGATCTCTACAAATGGAAATTTTACACAACAGTTCAATGAAAGCTATCAATTTTATTGATCTCACAAAAAACATAAAAAATTGCAAGATTTGCGACACCTTTATTTATTTAACACCTGTATAAAATCTGAGTTTATTTTCGGCATAATACACAAACTTCATACGAAAGCTGAACTCTTTACCTTTAAAAACGCATCTTGATTTTTGTCGATAGGTCACTTGAAGAAAAAATTATCGAATTTTTACCGTCGTACTGATACAAATTTTATTGAACACTGATTTCGTGCGCGTAACTGACATGCAAAATCGACGGTTGCTTCAAGCGTTGTTTCTAAGAGAACGTTTCATTTTACATAAAAAATGCTTATAAAAATTTTTTAAGACTTTTATCGGTACACGAAAACCTAGAGTGTTTTCTCTGTTAGTTACCGACAAAATGTCTCGAAATTTGGACACGTTATTCAAAATTATGTTGCTTTAAACTGATAGTTTTACTTTTTTAATTTTTTTAAAGTTCTTTTGAAATATCGGATTATGCAGTTTAAACGTTCTATTAACCAAACTTTTTACGCCCATCACTTAAAAGAGTTTTTTTTTGTAATCGTTGATTTTTTTTTCACCTTTCTGTGTCCAGTAATAATCGAGAAAAGCGTGTTCAAACTTTGAAGAAAATTGCTAAAAAATACTGAAATCTAATAGTGAAACGTGTTACTCATCATTGGCACTTAGTTTCATCGTTATCGCCTTCGTGACGTCAAATCTCATGAACGTACGGTCAGTTAGTTTGATTTGAAATCATTTTCAAGCTATAACTGCGACATTGTTTATTTGTTTGTGACAACAAATTGTATTTTTTTTTGATAATAATATTTTTATGTTATTTTAAATTTATTATAAATAAACCCCATGATATTTTTTGCAGTCACGTTTCACACATTTTTATTCAATACTATATTTAGCTAAGACATATGAATTAAAAATGTGGTAATTCTTCTTCTGTGGTAATCAATCAAACAAGGTATTCCCGACAAAACTAATTTGAATGGAGAATAATGCATTTGTTGTCATTAAACTACCTGTCGGCCGGCGCCACTGAGTAAACAGCTGTAAGCAGTCGGCTGGCGTAAGCAGTGTAGAAAAGTAAGTGATACGCCCATTTCAAATCGCAGTGTGCTTTGACTGCTAAAACAGGCTTAAAATTATCTCAGCTACATTTTTTATTTGAAACATTTTTTTCTACGGTGTGTACAGATTATCAGTAAATCGATTTTTTACGTTTTTACTCCCCTGCGAGGGGGGTTTTAGGGATAGCCCTGGGGTAAAAGTGATAAATTTTTTTGCATATTTTTTGGGGTTCCAAAATTAATATTCTCTGAAAAATTCAGCTTGTTCGTACGATTTTTAGGGGTTAACTTCCTGGCGACTGGACTAAATAATCATTTTACAAATCGATTTCCGGAGTGGAAATCAAAACGTCAAAAAAATCAATTAAAAATAACGTTTGCTATTAATTTATTAATAAATTATATAAAAAAAATACCTTTTTTTCTAGTTCCATCTGTCTTGCTTGTGATTCTTTTATCTCTTGCTCTTTTCTGCGGTCAAGCATTTCTTCATAAAAACTTTTTGATGCAGGTTTATTATGTTTATGAAGAAACTCTTCAACAAGCTGACAAAGTTGAAATATCATTTCTTCGCCTACTAAGTCTAACGCTTTTTGTTCAAGACATCCTTGTAATTCAATCAATACGGTATTGGACAAACCTTTGCTGTTCTCTAGTGATATTTTAGGGATGCTGAAATATACATTTTTATTAAATCAAAATGATTTCGATTTTTTCATAAAGTGTTTGTTATTTGGTTTAAAAATCTAATAATAAAAATTCCTAGCACTCATTATTAAAAGTTGGAATAATCCAACGATTGCATACCTTTTCATTTAAATAAAAATTTCTTTTAAAATTCAATAGTTTTAATTAAAAACTTTATATTTGTAAATATTCTATTAACGACTATAAAAAATAAAATTTCAAAAAGAAAAATGTAAACCTTTATTTTATTGCTTTAATGTTTTTAGTTTAATTTTCTTTTCTAATAAACTTCTTTTGATATAGACACGACTCTGTCTGCTGTTCAATGTGCCTCCGTTAAGTTGCCCTGGATGTTGTCCGAAATGTATCTTCTTCTTCTTTTTATATAGACATGACTCTCTGTTTTTCAATGTGCCTCCGGTAAGTTGTCGTTCTATCGTTTTCGTGGTCTTTCCTTTGATCGTCTTCGCTCGTCTAGTAAGTGAGGATTTTTTAAAATGTCAACTATTTGTCAAACTATTATATTAACAGTAAATATACTTAGTTTTAAGATTACTGCAACACATTAAAATACATAAGAAAACATTTTATTACAAAATTATATATTCTAAATTTTAAACTTACCTCTTTTAGGGCTTTAATAGTAAAAACGTCCCGCCATTATTTCTTAATAATCTATCTTATATGAAAGCTAACCAGCTTTCTACAGACTATTTATTTGTTTTCGCATATCACAATCACAATATACAACAATAATTAGTTTTTAAAGCTATTAATCTAAATTTAATATGTATTTAAAAATACAATTTATTAATATATATTATATTATGATTAAATTGTGTAAGAAATAAAAACCACTCAAAACATAAACAAAATTTCTACTCTAAAAACGCGGCAACACTTAATACACTTTTGCCACCCGCTGAACTGTCAACATAATTTGAAGTATTTCCTTATCAGTTGCGTACAATTGTCTAATATATTTAATTAAAATTATTATTTTGTGGAATATTAGACTTAAAGAGTTATTTCGTAGAATTTATATTAGTAATAATAACAAATGTTTTTGGTTATTTAATCAATATAATTCTAAAATTTCCAATATAATGATTACATTTTTCTGATTATTTGAAACATTTAGGAGGCTAATATTGAAGAAGAAACAGGCTTTAAAGCCTACATACTAGAAGGAAGAAGAAGAAGAAGAAGACGAAGCTTATATGATCGTTCCATTCTACTTTTCAATTTCTTACCCAGTTCTTGATGTTCTCCACCTTGCATCTATGTGGTATATCTGTAATTCTAGCTCTGTCCCATGGTGTCTTACCATTAATTTTTCATTAAGTGTTTTCATCTCTGCTGTTTATAACATGCTTTTTGTCTTCTCTATGTCAGGTCTTGTTTCAGCCGCCTATGTCATTATTGGTCTGATGACTGTTTTGTAAATTCTGCCTTTCGTTTCTTTTCCGATATTTTTATTTCTTCATATTGTTTTATTCAGGCAGCCTGCGGCTCTGTTTGATTTATTCACTTGATCTTCCACTTCAGTTTCGAGCTTTCCGTAGCTAGATAATGTAATGCCTAGATATTCCTAGATGTTCTATTATCTGACCTTGCAGCTCCAATTTGCATCTTAGCTAATTTGCTGTTCTAACCATGCATTTTCTCTTTTGTGGTGTAGCGTTTACGCTACTGATTAACCCCTTAAGAAATTTTTATTACTCGCCTACGATCGATTTTAAATCGACATTTTTCCCGACACGCGCTGTTATCGCTTTGAAAGGAAGATCGATTTTATTCGGAAGCGGAACGATCAGTTTTGGTCAGAACTCAACGCAGCCACGTCAACCGGTGAAATTTTTTCACCTTCAAAGTGACGGAATTGGAACATAGAAGATAATTTGGGAAGAATATAGTTAATAAATAATAATATAAATAAGTAATTTTTCTAATAATATCAAGTATATTTATAAGAGTTCCACATAAAAGGAAGATTTTTTTTGGCGTGCTGCGGTTCCATGTAAGTAAATCATTTCATACGTATTATCTCTTTATCATATAATCAAATTTATCATTGTATTTAGTATTTCTTTAGAGATTTATTTTTGAGTTCCGAAATAATTTAAATATAAAATTTCCTTGATTTACTTGCAAAGAACAGAAGGTCATTTTTTTTTATATAGTCAAACTTAAATACCGATCTATTTCATATCTTATCATCAAGTTTTTTTTGGTTCCCTTTTATCTAACTTTTTTTTGGTGGAATATAAAAAGGTTCTACAAATGTGGGACAGCCTTCTGTATTCTGCGCATGTTTATTTCATGGCGCAAGCTTGCCATGTCTACGAAAGTAACTTCATAAATTCTGACATGTTGACATAACCTAATGTTTTGATGTTTTGTTTTGGTGCAGTCAATCCATGCTGCTACACCTATTGAATTGTATTTATTAAATTAAATAATAATTTTAGATTCCGTCACTTCACTTGAGGATATTCTCTTCAGAATATTCCCTCAAGGTCTCAAGTAACTAAATTTCTTGAATAGTTAGCAAACCCGTGGATTTTGCTGTCACCCAGAGACCAGTGACTGGTTGTGGCTTTTGTGACCAGGATTCGTCTTTACAGCCATAAACTGATGTAGCCGTGCCAAGAGGAGTTTTTCCTATGGACTTATAGTGCTGTAAAGATAAGTTGTTTAACTATTTGACTTTTTGTATTACGTATTACTTTCTATTTACTGTTAACTTTTCATATGCATATGATCAAGTAACTACATTTTGATAAAATATAATTTTGATATTATTGGGAGAGGGAAAATATATTACCTGTTTTTATTAGTTTTTTTTAAATAGGATTTTAAGAGTACTGACCAAACTCACTTTTGATATATTTTTTTTTTAATACAATACATTTGATATAAAATAATTTTGATATTGGGAAGGGAAATAAATTTCATGTGGTTTTTTTTTAAACATTATATAAAGAGTATTGAAGACTCACTTTTTGGATATAATATAATAATTGTAACAGATTTATCAAGTTTGATATATTTACAATATTTGTATCTCACATTAGTAGAACTATTTAAAGTTAAATTACTACCTTTTTGTGTTAAGGCTTTGGCTATAATACGGACTATTCTTGTTGTTTACTAATATTTCATATTTTATTTGGCCAGTGGTAGTGGCTATTCGTTTGTTGAGGGGCTATTAGGTCCCATGGTATCTGTACACCATCCACTACCACTGTTATTTGGCTTTGCATTATATGTAAATTGTTTATACACATATACCTATATACATTTTTTATAAATATATTTATTGTTGCTATTTTGAGTTTTATTTCAGTTCTACTAACAATATATAACATAGCAAAACAAGATTATTATTTAGTATTTTTGTATTTCAGAGTATTATCTCCAGATTCATTTGTTACTTCAAAATCTCAACTATCGTTGAGTTGGCGCCCTTCTTTTCTCTTCCTATTGTTCTCTTTCTATAAATTTATTCCCAGTGACCTTCTTCAGTTGTATCACGTTTGATATTACCAGGTCTCATTTCTTTCTTGTCTCATTAGCTCATTATCTCTTGTTATTGTTGTTTATATCTTTAAAGCCACAATCCAGTGCATTGAAGCTAGCCCGAACACTCACTTGAGATTTAGTGTCTCTTTGGCCATTTAAATTTGTTCCTCTGAGCTTAGCCCTATTTTTAGTATTTTTTTTTCATCACTTCTCTTTCAGTTCTTCTGAAATTTGGAAGTTCTACACTTCCAAAAACCCAATTACTCCCGGAGTATTGAGCGTTTCAATTGGCTAGACCCAACGTGTGGCTTCTTTTCCACTTCTGCCTTAAAAAAAAAATATATATATATATATTATATCTCCTTTAACTTTTGATTTTGATCTTGGGTTGTTGTGGTTTTCACTGGTTGTGCTTTAGATTTTCATTTAACCTTTAGTTTTGTTTTTCAATTTTTTTTTTTGGACATTACCTTATATCTATATCTTAAATCGACTTGTTTTGCTATATACTGTGTAGACTGAATAAATTGGTTTGTTTTTGATTGATTAAATAACAATTTAGATTAATAATAAATTAATTAAAAATTTAAATAACTAAAGTTAACTATTTCACATATTTTACAAGTCCGGAGTAGCCAATAAGTTGAGTCACTACCTCGAAATAACAGTTTTGAAATTTTAGGTTCCTTAGGGTGTTGTAGCAGTATATTTCATTGGATTTCATAACTGGACCAAAACAATTAAACATTACTGGTATAGGTATCCCTTCAGAATAATAATTTGGAGTCAGAGAGTAAGTTAAACTTTACCTACTTTTACTCATTCTCTTGTATATCGCTCAGTTGTGTAATATGTCTGCTTTTAAGGTAGAGCATCTGTTAGCTCCTGAATTAGAGTATGAGTTGAGAGTCCGTCATCTAACCAGTCCATTGTTAAAAAATGTTTTATGATGTACAGAATGTACCAGGTTAATTTCCCGATTTTAAAGTTGACCATGGTGTTTTGTATAAACATGTCTTAAGTTCCATAGATTCCCTTACTGGAATGTCGGATTGGAAGATAGTCGTTCCAACTCCTAATAGAGCAGAGGTTTTGGCCACTTTTCATGACCATCCTACTGCAGCTCATTTTGGTCTCTACAAAACTTTCCGTCGAATATCTGAACTTTATTACTGGCTGAAGGTGCGTCAAACTGTATGTAGCTATATCGCTAAATGCAAAATCTGTGCTACATGCAAACCGACAAATCTTCCCCAACCAGGTTTAATGGGTAGTTATCGACGGATTGATTTTCCGTTTCAACTTATATCTTTAGATCTCATTGGTCCCTTATCACTTCTGTACCAGTTTGGTTTTTAAGATCTGTTTATCAATTTTGTTTACCTGGCAAAAACCATAAGTTGTGTTATTTTGCCTTCTATTTTTTTTTATCTTATCTTAATGTTGGTTATTATCTTGGTTTATGGACTTGCTAATTTTGTTGTTTGTTTTCTCTCAATAGTCCAACTGCATATCATAGGAGTACAGGATGGATATATGGAATTTTCCCCATCTTGAGTTCTGAGTTGAATAGATATTTACAGGATAATTCGGAAAACATTCCAAAGATTTTCTTTAATAGTATTGTATGGTTTTGTGGATCATGGCCACGAAGCTTATGCATTCATATTCACTTACTGTGTCGGTGTTTTAGCGTGGGTTCAGGATTGATCACCCTGAATGTGTGCCCTCACTTGGCTCAGAAACATATCAATACATATTAGTTGTTCCTTGAGTGTCTCTTAGGTTGAAATTAGAATGTGTCATTTAGAATTGGATTCGTTCTGATATTCAGCAGTAAGTAATGCTATTATCTTTGAAAGTATTTGATTTTTTTTAACATATCTTATTGTATACAGTTTGTTTACCTGTCTCCCTACCATTCATACGGATTGGTAGATGTGAGTTATCTTTATCTGTATCTTAATTGAGTTTATCTTTACCTTTATGGAGTTTATCTCATACCTGTAATGGAGTTTACTTTGACTGAGTTTATCTCGTACCTTTACCTTGAGTGTATCTTTATCTTTACCTTAATTGAGTTTATCTCGTACCTTTACCTTAATTGGTTTATCTCATACCTTTACCTTAAGTTAGTTATCTTTACCTTTACCTGGATAAGTTTATTTCTTATCTATATCTTATGAATATATATCTTATCTTTATCTTGATTATAGAGTCCTAAAAATCTGTCCTTTACTGTTCTTGTCGTGAGTAAAGAATTGGAACACGTCAATAGTACAGTTTAGGTATTACAGTTAGGATCTCTTCTATCTTTCCTTCTATCAAGTGTATAGCTGGTAGAAGTGAGTTTTGTGCATATCCTCTACCATGAGTAGATCTGGACGTGCAATTATCTTTTACCTTTTGTGCATATCCTTTACTATGAGTTGGGATTGCAGTTATCTTACTTAACTTTTTTTAGCATACCCTATACCATGAGTATAGTGGGCTTGCTAGTATCTAGGCTTACTTGTGCCTTTACCGATTGTGTGTTTCCCTACCGCTGCAAAAGCAAGTAGGTGTATTGAATTAGCTTTTACCTTGGATTTTCAATATGTTGTTGATATCCCGAACCATATATATGTTTAGGTTTGTAGTTTCAACTAGTCCTGAGTAATTAGGCCCTCATTGAACTCTATGGTGACGAATAGAATCAGGTCGCTCTAGTGTCAACGTTGGGTAAAGTTCATAGGACTTTGTTTGAATTTCGTTGTCATGAATGGTTCTTGGAGATATTGTGTTAGGGGTTGTTAATACACACCTATAATGTAGTTTTAACAAATGGTTGTTTTTTTTACAAATACTTGAGAATGTAGATAAGTAGTGTTAAAAGTTAACTTGATCTGTAAGGTTATAGAATTTAACTTAAAATGTATACTTTGTTTTATCTTTGGTTTATACTAAATTAACATACATTATCTCATTAAAAAAAATGTATGACTTCGTCTCATATTCTTCGTTCCATATTTTTATTTCGTCCTTGATTTTGTTCCAATTCCTGAGCAAATGGTTGACTGGTGACGAAAATGTCCAATTTTAACGTATCAACGTTCATTGTCAGTGTTAGATCGTTCTGCCACAAAAAAAAAGTTCCTAAAGTTCCTTTTTTTTTTGCTGGAGATGAGGGAGAATGTAGCGTTTACGCTACTGATTAACCCCTTAAGAAATTTTTATTACCCGCCTACGATCGATTTTAAATCGACATTTTTCCGACACGCGCTGTTATCGCTTTGAAAGGAAGATCGATTTTATGCGGAAGCGGAACGATCAGTTTTGGTCAGAACTCAACGCAGCCACGTCAACCGGTGAAATTTTTTCACCTTCAAAGTGACGGAATTGGAACAAGGAAGATAATTTGGGGAAGAATATAGTTAATAAATAATAATATAAATAAGTAATTTTTCTAATAATATCAAGTATATTTATAAGAGTTCCACATAAAGAAAGATTTTTTTTGGCGTGCTGCGGTTCCATGTAAGTAAATCATTTCATACGTATTATCTCTTTATCATATAATCAAATTTATCATTGTATTTAGTATTTCTTTAGAGATTTATTTTTGAGTTCCGAAATAATTTAAATATAAAATTTCCTTGATTTACTTGCAAAGAACAGAAGGTCATTTTTTTTTATATAGTCAAACTTAAATTCCGATCTATTTCATATCTTATCAAGTTTTTTTTGGTTCCCTTTTATCTAACTTTTTTTGGTGGAATATAAAAAGGTTCTACAAATGTGGGACAGTAACTTCATAAATTCTGACATGTTGACATAACCTAATGTTTTGATGTTTTGTTTTTGGTGCAGTCAATCCATGCCTGCTACACCTATTGAATTGTATTTATTAAATTAAATAATAATTTTAGATTCCGTCACTTCACTTGAGGATATTCTCTTCAGAATATTCCCTCAAGGTCTCAAGTAACTAAATTTCTTGAATAGTTAGCAAACCCGTGGATTTTGCTGTCACCCAGAGACCAGTGACTGGTTGTGGCTTTTGTGACCAGGATTCGTCTTTACAGCCATAAACTGATGTAGCCGTGCCAAGAGGAGTTTTTCCTATGGACTTATAGTGCTGTAAAGATAAGTTGTTTAACTATTTGACTTTTTGTATTACGTATTACTTTCTATTTACTGTTAACTTTTCATATGCATATGATCAAGTAACTACATTTTGATAAAATATAATTTTGATATTATTGGGAGAGGGAAAATATATTACCTGTTTTTATTAGTTTTTTTTAAATAGGATTTTAAGAGTACTGACCAAACTCACTTTTGATATAATATTTTTTTTTAATACTATACATTTGATATAAAATAATTTTGATATTGGGAAGGGAAATAAATTTCATGTGGTTTTTTTTAAACATTATATAAAGAGTATTGAAGACTCACTTTTTGGATATAATATAATAATTGTAACAGATTTATCAAGTTTGATATATTTACAATATTTGTATCTCATATTAGTAGAACTATTTAAAGTTAAATTACTACCTTTTTGTGTTAAGACTTTGGCTATAATACGGACTATTCTTGTTGTTTACTAATATTTCATATTTTATTTGGCCAGTGGTAGTGACTATTCGTTTGTTGAGGGGCTATTAGGTCCCATGGTATCTGTACACCATCCACTACCACTGTTATTTGGCTTTGCATTATATGTAAATTGTTTTATACACATATACCTATATACATTTTTTATAAATATATTTTATTGTTGCTATTTTGAGTTTTATTTCAGTTCTACTAACAATATTATAACATAGCAAAACAAGATTATTATTTAGTATTTTTGTATTTCAGAGTATTATCTCCAGATTCATTTGTTACTTCAAAATCTCAACTATCGTTGAGTTGGCGCCCTTCTTTTCTCTTCCTATTGTTCTCTTTCTATAAATTTATTCCCAGTGACCTTCTTCAGTTGTATCACGTTTGATATTACCAGGTCTCATTTCTTTCTTGTCTCATTAGCTCATTATCTCTTGTTATTGTTGTTTATATCTTTAAAGCCACAATCCAGTGCATTGAAGCTAGCCCGAACACTCACTTGAGATTTAGTGTCTCTTTGGCCATTTAAATTTGTTCCTCTGAGCTTAGCCCTATTTTTAGTATTTTTTTTTCATCACTTCTCTTTCAGTTCTTCTGAAATTTGGAAGTTCTACACTTCCAAAAACCCAATACTCCCGGAGTATTGAGCGTTTCAGTGGGAAATTAGCATGTTAAATTTTCTGGCGGTTATATTAAATTGGTCTTAATAAACTGTATGTAACTAATTTTTTACTGCCAATATATATAAAACTTCCAGCCACTTTTAGTCGAGGTCAAAATTTGACCAGCATAGCACAATATTAATTAATAATTTTACTAGTCTGTTGGGACCACACATTCAATAAATAGAATATATCACAAGTTACAAAGAATCTAATCGAAAATAATAAGACCAGTATTTTCTTGGAGCAGAATGAAATTAGCAGAATGACAAGAAAGTATCTTTTTGAATACATTTGAAGATATATCATAACAGACTTGATAAATTAACTTCTTTAAATATTGCACGTGTTATCACTATAAAGTAGGCATCAAAAGTAATTATGTGCCTATGTAAAATACGAGGCACGTCAACTACAGCCACACTCTTAGGTTATGTTATGTTCAATATTAGAATGATGATATATCGTTTTTCTGTTTCAAACACATATGTTGTGTAGCTGATCACAAAAATTGGCTTAATACCTTATCTTGAATACAACTGTTTTGAAGTTTAAGGAAGTTTATCACGTGTATCAGTTTATTTTAAGGAAAAATTGTATCTATCCCCTTATTCCATTTCTCTTTAACGTAGACCTCCCCTTCTCTACACCATTGGTCTCTATGTAATACTGTTTTTGTTGGATAAAAATTCTACCTAATATGTAATTATAAGTATTAGTAATTTGTTTATTGTAATTAAATTTAGAGATTACAAATAACTTGGTATGTTAAAAAACAAGTTGTTTTCAAACGTGACTAATTGACGTTTGCAATTTTAAAATAAACAGCATTGCATAATATAATAAAACACTGAAAAGTTTTGTTTTCTGCACTTCCACAAAATTTATTATAATTTATAGTATATGTACTTATATAATTTATAAATAGTCGTTAACTGAATAAGTTAAGGAGAGGAGCGCTGTTTGTCTCAAATTGGCCATTCAGAGTTATATCTGTATTTTTAATTTATTAATTTCCATTGGTTCTAAGCTCTTTAGCTTAAGCCCTTTATTTTGAATGTGGAAAATTTGAAATTGGCCATTAAAATAATGATTACGATCTTAAAGGTATAACAAAAACTTTCTAACCAATTATCAAAAATCGTCTTAACTGGACAATCGGACACTATAACCTTTTGCCAAGCACTCAGTATGGATATCGATCTGGCCTTGGTACACTAAATGCAATAAGTCACTTAACAACAGATATCCAACTAAATTTTTCTAAAAATAAATATTTAGCATGTTTTTTTTTTCTAGATCTTATAGGCTCTTACGACTGTTAATTTAACAGTAATGCATTTACAGTTATGCAAACTGGGGTTGTCCACAAATTTTTTCCGCTAATATACTAGTAAATATTTCTAGCAGCCGAACTTTATATAGCTAGCAGAGACCATATCAGGTCCAAGAATAACTCTTATAGGAATACCACAGGGGTCTGTATTAAGCCCGATTCTCTTCAACATATTTTCGATAAGTATACAGGGCATTTTTTTGATTCAAGAGTAGAGTGCTAGAACAGTTTGAGGAAAAAGAGGGTAAATAACTGGTGGGAAACCAATAGCAAAGTTGTGGTACGAGTGGAGACGAAATGCTAGAAAAACTATCTGGTAAAGGTCTCCTAGGGACAAAGGGATTTTGTGGTAGAACGATGAAGTGCCATATAAGGTTAGGGAAAAGGAAGATGCTAGAAACAGGTATGACAGGTCTAAAAGAGAGGAAGATAAGGATACCTACAAGGTAGCAAAGAGGGAAGCAAGGCGCGCTGTACTTACTGCTAAAGAAAGATCATCTGCAAAGATGCATGAAAAGTTGAAAACGACCAAGGATAAAAAGGTTATAGAGCATTGCTTAAAGCAAGGGAGAAGTCATCAAAGGACTTGACTAACATGCGGCATATTAAGAGTGTTGATGGAAGAGTGTTAAGATCCGATGTTGAAATAAAGCAAAGATGGTATGAGCACTTGAGTATGAGTATAAATGAAACGTTGCTATATGAACATCAGAGGGGGAAAGAGTATACGGAACCCCAAGTACGAATGTCATACTGGGGATAACGAGTGATGAACTTGTCGAGGCTTTAGATAGGATGAATAAGAGGATGAAAATGGTAAGGCAGTAGGACCGGATGGAATACCTGTGGAGATATTCTAGCAAGGCTCTAGGAAAGGGTTAGATGTATCGTGGCAAATGATGAGTAGGATATATGAAGAAGAAAGGATGCCCAATGCATGGAAAGAGAGTGTGTATCACAGTATAAAGAAAAAGGGAACATTGAGAACTGTAAGAACTATAGAGAGATAAAGTTAATGTCGGAAACAATGAAAATTTGGGAGAGAACTGTATGAAAATAATAAGGAAACAGACATCGATAGAAGAAAGACATCTAAGGACACAGGCTGGTTGGTTTAACTGAAAGCGAATAAGCGGGGTATTCTGTGATCGAAAAATCGGGGCTGAAAATAAATATATACAAGAGTGTCGTGAGGTATGCGTTAGTGTACAAGTTTGGCCTGAACAACAGGTTAAGGAAAAGAAGATGGAGGTAGCTGAAATGAAAATGTTACGGTGGATGTTGGGTAAGATTAGGAGGGACAAGATCAGGAACGACGAGGTTAGGAAAAAAATCAATCTGAAAAAGGTTCAAAAACAAAGACTGCAATGGGGGCCCTCATAAGCCCTAATGTGGCCTCTAGGCTAGTGTGGGAATTCCGAGAGGAGCTCGACAGACAGTTGAAACATAACAGTGTCACAGTGATATGGGTTCCGGGTCACCGGGAAATATACGGCAATGAAAAAGCTGATGCACTTACTAGAAGGGCATTAGCTAGAAAATACTTTGACCCAGGAAATTTTACTGGAAAAATACAGCCACATACATGGAATGTAGTAAAATATATATTAGACGGACATGTGATAAAGCAGGAATGAGCTCAGAATTACAACAGTCTTCCTTACTGGACATGCGCCAGTCATGTAACACCGGCATACAATGGTATTGTTTCATGAAGACTTGAGCTGCATACTCTGCAGCAGAAAACCTGAAACAGCAGACCATATCTTGCATGACTGCGAAGCACTATATCGCAGGCGGTACACACTTTTTGGAGACAACCACTTCCATGGATGTATTATTCCAGAATCCTGGAACGGGTATCATGAAGGAATGGAAGATCTACAATAAACCAATTGGCTGCAGTACGACCGGTTTATAGCAGAAAGTTTCCAGGAAAAAAATAAGTCTGCAATGGTTTTGCCACGTCAAACTTATAAATAAGAACTATGTGGGACTACGGACAAAGCTGATAGAAGATAAGGAAAACCAAGGAGAAGATGGAAGGACTGTGTTCTACTAAAAATGACAAAGTTTATGGTGACTTCCGATTTTACAGTTAAGTGATAGTGTACTGTAAATATTTCAGATATGTAGATACAATTTCATATGTTAAATCCGTTTATTTTCAGAGATAAGTTTAATGTGCTGCCTAGGTGAAAACCCTGTGTAATCACCAAAAACGACTCCATCTATACATTAATGTTCAGCAAGGTATACTGATTGCAATGGCACTGTAGTAATAGTTTGCTTATTGTAAAATAAAATGATTAATAATTGAACTTTTTCAAAATACGAGTATTTTCTCTAAGTTTTATTTTTTACTAATATTGGTAAATTAAAACAATGAACACAATTTGTAGGATTGATATTTTCAAATGCTATACCTTACCTCTCCGGATAGTTTTCGTCACATATCAGATGCATGTCAACTTGTACGTAAATATGAGTTGTTCCCAAGCTTCCTTGTTGGGGTGTTAATGTAATGGAAAGGTTTAAAGGTGACCATTTGTTCCATACTGCCTTTTTACGCAGGTCTTTTAGATTTTCAATGTAGATCGCCTTTAAACAAAAGTTATGAAACAAAAATATTGTCAAAAGTTCAGATAAAAATAAATAAAAAAGTGTATAAAGGTTAATCAATGCTATATACAATAAAACTAAACACTAAATAATAATAAATATTTTATTATATTATAGTAAATAGTAGATAATAAAAATTTAGACAATGGAGTCATGGATATACAGCATGTTCATAAAGGAATTACAGCACGAAGACGAAAAGTTCGGCTTAGATTCCAAAGAAACCGTCAAAGATTTAGGATAAAGACAAGGAAATTATTTTAAAGATAGCGTAGATCTGATAAAAACCAGAAGACCCCAGATGAGTGACGGAGAAAATTTTTTTGTACAGATCTGTTGCCCAGAGAAAAAATTGTAAATGTTGACAAACGTTATAACTTGTGATTTTAAAAATATGTTAAATGTAAAATATGTATGTAAGTACGACCCTGCCTTTCCCAAATCTTCTCAAATAAATATTTATCTATCTTACCTACAATGAATAATCATTTTCTTATAATTATATAATAATAATAATAAATTAACGAGTTTCTTGAATCATTGGTCAAATCTTCCATATAGTTATGTTATATTATAATGATGAATTCAGTGAAATCTCCAAGTACTTCATCAATTTGAAATGTCAAAGTCCTCAAGCATTTTACAAATTCACAAAAACCTTTTTTATTGTCTTGTTCACTGTAGATCTACCCAACACAGGATTTTATTAAGTAGTAATACTACTTTTTTCTGGCTTCAGTGAATTCTTTTTCTGCTTCCTTTTTGTCACCTTATTCATTACTCCGATATTCTATAACCTATTATGAGTCATAAATGAAGTCGCTAAATTATATACCCTGCAAATATACCTGTGCAATGACAGTTGCACAATATTTTCAATCACAGCGAATTTTCAGTAAGTATATTCTACTGATGACACTAGTATTTGTCTCTAGACTCATATACCTACTCTTATTTGAGAATCACTAAATCCAAATGTTTTAGGACAAATTATATTATTTCTATAATCTACTATAAGTCTATAATAAAATAGGGTCTCTAAATTATATATCCTGCAGATTAGAAGTACATGTAGATACATGTAAATATATATATATATATATATATATATATATATATATATATATAATATGAAGATACGTCGATAGCAATTAAAGTAAACTATATACCCAAGCTTAATCAAGCCATTCAGAGCGGTGCTGGGAATACATATATTCCACTATGCACCAACAATTTACCAATATAAATTACCATCATTCTTGTACTCATTGCGTCGAGTAAGGACGATAAATATACGAAGAAGGTTGCGTTTCGATTTAATTTGAGTCTCTTACCACTCCTGACACGTGTATCTGGGTCTACCCGTCATCAGATGGAGTTTGTAAGAAGACTCAAACCAAATCAAAACGCACCGATTACTCTGGTAATTACAGGAAAATACATACATACATACAAACTCGTTCTGATGACGGGTAGACCCAGAAACACGTGTCAGGGAGTGGTAAGAGACTCAAATTAAATCGAAACGCAACCTTCTTCGTATATTTATCGTCCTTACTCGACGCAATGAGTACAAGAATGATGATAATTTATATGGGTAAATTGTTGGTGCATAGTGGAATATATTTATTCCCAGCACGGCTCTGAATGGCTTGATTAAGCTTGGGTATATAGTTTCCTCACTAGAGGTCTCTAGTTGCATACTCTGGTAGTTATTTTCCTGTAATTGCCAGAGTAATCGGTGCGTTTTGATTTGGTTTGAGTCTTCTTACAAACCTCTTCTGATGACGGGTAGACCCAGAAACACGTGTCAGGGAGTGGTAAGAGACTCAAATTGAATCGGAACGCAACCTTCTTCGTATATTATATATATATATATATATATATATATATATATATATATATATATATATATATACTCGTATATATATATATATATATATATATATATATATATATATATATATATACTCGTATATATATATATATATATATATATATAATATATATATATATGAAAATTACTAAGTTCTCGGGAATAACCGTTTTGAGGATTTAATGATCGACGTTTCGGCACCCATTTTGGAGCAATTTTCAAGAGGGATACGGTTTCATTGGAGTTCAAGGTCTCAATATGCCCACTCCTTCACTCGTGACGTACCAGTATCATGTTCTGTATAAATACAAGAATCGTCAAACGGCACTGAGGTCTTAATCTGCCTACTCCTGGAGGAAAGGATTGAGTTGATGAGGATGCAAGGACAATTCGATACCTCATAGCAACAGTGAGATAAGTCCCTAATTTCATTTTTTTTTAATATACTATTTACATAGAATTTCTTACACTATAGAATGGTAATACACAGATATGTATAACTACACAAAAGTTTTCTCTGCAGTGATTAAACCAATGTATCCCTTTTTAAAGTTGTATGTATCCCACAGTGAAAATAACAATCAGTGTTGAATGAAATCGTGACTTCAAATTATTATTTGCGATGTCACAGTGTGGGGGTTCAACAAATATGAACTATTACGAATTAATAGTAATTAAATTAATACCAATTAATAAATATTTTATTATATTATAAACAATCAAAAACAATTTCAAGGTTCTTGGTGAACAGGTGAAACAGGTGACCTTACCGTACCGCTAATTACCATGGGATACACTACTATACAAAACAACGAACAAAATGACTTCAATATGAGTGCATCATTTCACTAGCGGGGCGCGTCTGTCCCTCTTAACGACTAAATCTCTTGTGTCTTAGCGGGATGCATTCCCGAGCGGTACCAGAAGGATCGGGTGAATACAGGGGGAGGACAAATATATTGATTAATTTATACAACCATATTTGAATTTAAACACACAGCGACACTGGTATATCTTGTCAATGCCACACCATCATAGACTTGTAGCAACAGGTTTATTTGCATTTAGTTATGTATTAGTAATCTATTTCTAGTAAAAAATTCTGGTTGTGAAAAATAGTTTCGAAAAATGAATGGAAGAGAAAAATTTATAGTATCCCTGTTGAAGAATAACAAAAGTTAATCAAAAGGTAAGTGGAAATCATTAATATTGTTTATCATGTGACTAACTGAATCTGCAAAAGTAACGTGTTTGTGTGAATAGTTTCCTCGTTTGCTAAATGTGGTGAGCAAATTTAGAAATAGGTATGCAAAAATTTTAAGCAGATATAATAAAATTGGTTTTTAGGTGATGTAGAAAAGGAAGAGTTTGACCTTGCTGGAACTGCTTACAAATTCACAGACGAATATATTGCAGAAAACTCTGCCCAGTATTTTCATGGTTTTAATCTAAGTGACTCAAAAGATGTGGATGATATAGATATAGGACTACAGTTTTCCTGACTCAAGATCAAGTAAGATTTATTTTTTTACTAAAAGATATTAATGAAAATGAATATCCACATACACTAGATGAATTGAAGGGATCTTCCACCCCAGCTGATAATTTGAGCTACACTGATGAGCCAAATGAGATGTGTTGACTCAAATGAAAGATCCTAGTCTACATGAAAAAACTTCTACTAGAAAATAATGATCCATTGGGAGAAGTGGAAGAGAAATGTAAAGAAACATAAGATTGTAACAGGCCCCAGCTATTTGTCAAGACTGAGCAGGTTGCATGAAGCCAAAAAACTAAAACTGCCATGCGATAACTGTTTATATAAATGTCCAGAAATAATAAATGAATAATATAGGGAACCACTGAGAAGAAAAGTTTATGAATTAGTGGACAAGAGTCGCCATAGAGATTACATATCAAAATGTATGACTCCTATTTCACCTAACAATAAATATAGTAACTGTCAACATTCAGTTAATAAGGCTTACCATTTCCTGTTAAATGACAAATAAGTGAGGGTCTGTAAAAAGATTTTTAATGCCATGCTTGATATTTTAAACAATGATATGGCAACAATTGTTGCTAAAACAACCTAAACTGGATGTGTGGATGAAAAAAGAAGGGAAAACATGACAACCATTAAAAAAAATTGAAAAATGAAAAACTGAATAGATTATGCAGCACAAAAATTTGTTCCCTCACATCGAGTCATATTACTGTAGAGCAAGAACAAAAAAATACCTGGAAAGTCACTGAATTTATCAATGCTATATAGGCTCTACAAAGAAAAATGTATGGAAAAAAAACAAGATTAAGTATGTCAAAAAATCAATTGATGAAAGAATTTTCAATACAAGTTCAATATAGGGTTCCAAAAACCAAAAAAGGATCAGTGCTTACATATGAATTATTTAAAAATAGTAAAAGGAAACTGGAAGATATAAGTTTAGAACATGAGACCCATTTTCACGGAGTTAAATTGTCCAGAGAAAGTAAACAATCTGACCAAAAGATATGCTTGGAAATGTAAGATCTTGTGGTTTGTTGTTATGATCTTCAAGCTGTGATGATTCTACCTCTACCTCAAGATGAAGTTACAAAATTTTATTATAAATCTCAATTGAACATTCTAAATTTTAACATATTTGAACTATTTCAAAAACAAGGTTATTGTTGTTTATGCACAAGGGACTTGCAAAATGAGACACGAATGAAATCATTACTTGTGTTTATCACTAATTGAAAATGATTTCAGAAAACAAACAAAAACAAAATGTCATATTTTATACTATTAACTGTGCAGGTCAGAATAAAATCAAATATATTTTTCTCTCTTTCTCCCTCTCTTTCTTTCTTTCTTTCTCTCTCTCTCTCTCTCTCTCTCTCTCTCTCTCTCTCTCTCTATATATATATATATATATATATATATATATATATATATATATATATATATATATATATATATGTATATATATATATATATATATATATATATATATATATATAAAAATCTGCATATATCTGTATTGTGTGAAAAACATACAACAAATGAAGGTGATTCTATGCATGCATGCATAAAAAAAAGAGAAAAAGAGTATTGAAAAGTGACCCACTGTATGTTCCTTCGGAATTGGTGACAATAACCAAATGTTCAAAGAAGAGCCATAGGTACACTATCTTAGAAATGATAGATGTTACTGAAAAAATGGGTAAAAATTTTACCTTTACCTTGGGTTGTTAGGCTGTATAAGACAAAGACACCCTTTTCTTGGAATGTCTCACTACATCAAAACAAGGATTTTAAAACAATATACATCAGGTATAAAGAAAATTCAGCAGCTGTAAGATAAGGGGCAAATACCTACTGTTCATGTGGAGTTTTTTTAAACCTACAGATAATACCAAAAAACGTGGAACAGTAGGTGTTATTGTAGACTAGTGTGAAGCTACATACTATATTTTCTGTATTTTTAAAATTTAAACAATATGTTAAAAATTAAAAAGTAATTTTATTATTTATTTATTTTTATATTTTAAACAAATTCAATAAATTATTAGGTTGGCTCCTAATGCCACTTGTTAACATATTAACTAAGCATATGTTGTTTGCTTCTGACATACCTGTCAAATTCAGACCAAATATTAAATTAATTATAAAATATAAATAAATAGCATTTGATAGTAAATTTAATCATTATACCCAAAGTAAATAATATGTTTAAAAATGGTAATTGAATTTATATAAAATTATTTTAAAATGAGAAATATTATGAAGTTCAAATGATTTGATGTTGTCATTAATCAGATGATATTTGACTTTTAAATTTTGACAATTGTTACTCATCAAATCTTTTAATGGCAGATATTCTTTGAATTTTTTACTTCTCATTTAATGTCTAAATTTTATTAGTGTTTTAAGCAGTTTTTAATTTAATCCTGCTTAGAAAAAAAAAAATTGAAAGGATTCATGTAGAGTAGTGAATTGATGTAAAGAACTGCTATTTTATGAAGCTACCCATGATTTCATCAATAGGGCACAAGCTGAAGCTGATGCAACATCCAGTGAAGAAAATTAGCTAGATAAGTAATTTCTAAGAAGTTTGATTTTAATTATTTTTATTGCTGAAAAAGAAATGTTAATTTTTGTTTTATTCTATTTTTTATAATTCAAAACCTCTTTTTAATAGAATGTTACCTTATAAATATAACAGTGTCTTTTCTTCCCGAAAATATAATGTAATTGAAAATTTTCCCTGTTAAATTGAACCTTCAAGTAAGATTATTCATCAGATATGTTTAAAATTGTTTCTAAATATGTTGTTTGACAGTGAGATATTCACTTTTATTGCAATACATTTCCAGTAGCATTTCTGTGCGACAGTAAGATAAGTGTCTTTTTTTTTAATATTGGTACAATTTTTCACAAAAGTACTGTTAAGTAATCTAGTATTCAGTTTATAAGTTATATTCAAAATATAAATGCAGTTCTCTGTATGATAAGAAAGTTATGACTAGTTATTTCTTTAGCAAAATACATTTTGCATGGTTCATGTACTATTGTTTTCATGTATCAAATTCCTGCAACAAACTCGCAAATGTCAATGAATAAGACTGAATGAGTACAAAGACTTAGAAAGTTAGAGGCTATACTTTGGAGTTGTAGTACCAATGATGATGATGATTATGATAGGGGTACAAAGGAAATAATAATGATGTAACAAATTACAATGGTTTAAAGCAAATATTATGTTCATCCACATCTCATACAATTATTTACTAAACATATCACCTTAATATTCAGTCATCGGGGGCATATTATTTAATAACAACTGTTCCTAAAAACTTTTTATCATACATATAATAAATTATTTTGTACATACTTGTAAAGCTTCTAACTCATTATTTTGACGAATTTCAGCAGATTCTTCCCCTGACATTCTTACATTTTTATAAATAACAAAATATTTACTTGTTTCTTATTTGTTATAGGTAAAAATTGTCTACTCAACACTTCTGAAATTGAAATTAACTTTTTTGAATACTTTTCTTGTTGATATTAATTATGTCAAATAGTATAACCTCACTTTTAGACAAACGTAATAAAACCACGGAGTGAATAAGTGAGTACTTTATTTCGGTTATACAGTCACATTTGTATGTATTCATAGCCCAAATCACAGAAGATATAAAATCACAGATTCAAAGATATCAGAGATAGGTCATAGACATGGTACCAGCACAGAATAATAATCAATTGTTTATTATTCTGTGGTACCAGGAACATATGACATTCATATCCACCGCCATGTTTTTCGTACAGACAGATTTGACAAACACGTATAATATATATTTTACGTCATACGTACTGCTCTGCCAGCTGATCGAAGGGTCTCGTCTCGTCGCGTCTACAAACATATTAGTAAATAAACAACATGTTTACAAGTTTTTTTTAAATGACTAATTTTTACGAAACAATATTATGCTTGTTATTTATATATTGCTAACCCAAACTCACGGTTCGTAGACTTACTACGGTTGCCTCTTCCGACTGGGGTGGGGATGCTTGAGTTACGTCACAGGAGTACACAAGAATACAAAACCCATTTATTCGCGATTGAAACTGAATGTAGAGCATCGAGCAAAAAGACAATAGAGGGAATGTAAAGGTAGTGGGGGCAAACATATTGTTAGACAGGAAGTGCGATCTTTAGAGGCCACATTAAACAAGGAAAGAGAATCTCTCTCCTTGTTTGACATCAAATTTAGTTGGGTTATGTTATTGTTTGTCCCAAATGTCACATGAAATTTTATTTATATTGAAGTTTTTTAACAATTGTGTCGCATTTTACACTCTTATCACTAATAATTAATTAAAACTTTTTCGTCTAAGACACATTCTGAAAAATATTATATAGCTACTGTTGATAAGTGTCGGAAAATTTAAATTTCGCGCATTCGCATTTCCGGATATGTCCGCCATCAGAGGCCACTTTTTTGGTCTCCTTTTCATAAGGATTAGATTCCCTCTTTTGTCTTATTGCTCGATGATGTAGAGGGCAGGTCGATTGCAGTGTCATGGCCGATATAAATGGTATAAACAAAAACAAACATAACATTCGAATATTTACCATTGCTTTTCCATGTTTAGTTTGGTTTAAGACGAGTTATTTGTATCATTTAATAATGGAAATTAACCTTAATGATATCTTTGAGTATTGTGGTGAAGCAAAGAGTCCATTGGTTGAAGGGGAAGCAGTTTTCAAGTAATGAATTCCTAAATTTTAACTTTAATGTTTCGAACTGGCTTGTGTATTCATGATGATGAATCCTATTTTGTGTATACCTGGGAACCCAGAATATAATATTCTGTGTAATGTTTGCCTTAACGTATATATAACATATTTGCCTTATATGCATTATTATACCTTATGTTTTTAATATTTTAATTTTTATTTTATTCTATTTTTTGACATATGTAAGTACTTTATTGTATATTAACATAAATAAATAACTTTAACTTGGCTTTATTGTAAAATAGTTCATTAGATTACATGAAATCAACCTACTTTATTTATAAAACATTTTTGTTTTGATACATCCATCCAATCACAGGGCTGAATGTTAAGATTCAAATTACGTCACAGGAGTACAATCCGGCTTAATGTTCATTGGTTAGGCGGAAGAGGCAACCGTAGTAAGTCTAGGAACCGTGACCAGAGAACTACGAACGCAGAGAAGCGACACTCCTTTCATCTTGCGTGGGCAAGCCGCCAACGAGTGAAAATGACAGGAAAGCACCTTATTTTTTAATAGTCAGTGGGCATATTACACAATATAAATTCTTAAATAAAATTTAGCATTTATGTTGACTTTCAATAAATATGAAATATTGCACATGAAATATATTTGTATTTATAAATAATACTTCATTACTTACAACTATAAGAGTATTAGTATATTCGAAGTGTATTGTAAATAATGAAGTATTTAACTTTTGTCAATATCTCATCTTAATAAATTTACAGTTTTCTCCTGATTAAGTCACAGAATTGTCACTAAATATTGAGATATACAATAAATAAAGTTTTAATATTTTTTATTTGTAATTCCCATTTAAATATTTATTCCCTAAATATGTTGTGTACTCCGATCCATATATTTGATCTTTGTTATTTATATGTAACGAATTAAACATTGACAGACAACTTTTGTATATAGCAAAAAGTAGA
The DNA here is from genome assembly GCA_918026665.1 of Diabrotica balteata. NCBI lineage: Eukaryota > Metazoa > Arthropoda > Insecta > Coleoptera > Chrysomelidae > Diabrotica > Diabrotica balteata. The sequence goes on from OU898282.1 coordinate 92,904,644, forward strand.
TGAGCATTTAGTTTTTTCATAATTTAATGTAAGTTTGTTTGGTGAAAAAGACAGCAAATATTTGAAGTTATGTTAATGTAAGTTTGTTTATTTGCAATCATGTTTTTATTTTGAAGTCTTGTTCTGTTATAATTTTAAGATTTTCCCAATTTTCGATCTAATTATGTCTCCAACAATTTTTAGTTTGAGCATTTTAGGAATTTCTTTGTTTCGTTTAAATCAAATATTCTCGTGTATAAAACCCTCTATATATTTTTATTTCCTAAAAATACTATATTCGTATTGTTGTCTGCGAGCGCTTTCACACCAGTAGGCCAACATCTGTGTTGATTTTTTGACCTGAGCCTTCGGAGACAATAAATTTAATGTGTGTTCGTAATTCTCTGGTTTTTATTCTGAACTATCCCTTGGCAAACCAAAATTTATTTTTTTATTGCTTCACTTTACGAGAGCTCGGGCGGACACGTCGGTGTCGGCTTACTCAAAGTCAAATTAATACTATTATGTAATAACTAATAATAATTACAAAGCAATAGTAATTACATGTTATTATTCTTAGGAAATCTAAATAAACTTATTCCTTTTCCTATCACAGATGAACATCCGCGAAACGCACAACAATAACCAGAAGACATTTTAAATACTTATAAATTAAACTTTTAACTATAAACTATAACTATAAACTTATATATTTAACTTATATATTTTAACTATAACTATAAACTATAACTATAAACTTTTAACTACTAAATAATTAGATAAATGGTCAAATGCACTTGTATCAGACTTGTATAGTCGAGAGTTTACCACAGATGCCTACGGACTATCGTAAGCAACTTAAAGTTGAAGAAAACGCACGTGTTTTTGACAGTAAAGCACCTTATTTGGGTCATGCGTATACAGAAAAGAGACACGAATTCCGGGCCTCGTGTCGCTTCTCTGTGTTCGTATGTTCTCTGACCGTGACCCAAACTGTTTGTTTACAAAATGTCTGTTCGACAAAAATGGCTGAGACTATTTTTTGATGAAAAGTCCTATCAGTCAAATGAAAAGTTTTTTCTGTGGTATTTAGAATTCTTCTGTTTAGAATATTTTTTAGCCATCCTACATAATAGATAACTAACTCTTAAGAATCGGTTCCGTTATTTTGATATCACATCTCACATCTCTATTAAAAGTTCAGCAGCCTGTCTGGTCTGGTTCTCAGCTGTCAAATAGGTTAATTTCATCATTACAAAATTGTAGTTTTTTCTCATCAAAAACACTTCATCTTCATCATATATGTAAAAAATAATGTTTTCACTACAAAATCCTAATCAGGTATGAAACATAAAATGTACACCTTAATAAAAAAACTATATGCGTTCTGTTTCAGGCATTTGCTACATTATCACAGTTCTCCACTAAAATAAACACCAGGCACTCTGTTCACTTAAAGAAGACTTCTGCTAAGAAATCTAAACATGCTCAGAGTTTTATCTGTTTAGATAGTTTTCTAGAAGCTGTTAAAAATTGTGACTTTTCATTTGCAAAGCATTTGAATACAAAAGATTTATTTGGAAATCACTTTATTAATAATTTTAAAGTCTCCTATACCTCAAGTAACACTTTCTTTGAGAATAAACATGGTTTTTCCGAAAGCGATTTAAATAAAACTGTTCCCACAATAATATTTAAGAAAGATTGTATATATGTTCCAACCACACTCTATCAAAAATTAGTTGATGGTTTGTTATTTCAACGTCCAAGTTTATTTAAAACCCAATTAAGAACTTTTAAGACTGACAGAAGCATAAAAGCTGAACTTAACAGAAATCCCCCTTTAACAGATAGAGTTAAACAAGCCTTCGGCATTACAGGGTCAGATGCAAGTACTACCATTTCTTCAAAATTACCAAATTCTCCAGAGAAGTTAAAACATATGTTAACTTCTGAAGATGGAGTAAATGAATCGGAGAAGCAGAGGTTGAAAGTTGCTTTTGCTGAAGGATATTTGATGGGAAACAATGCTACTCCTAAACCAGGAAAATCTACAAGATACTTAAAAGTAGCTACACAAATTTTAACTGTTTTTATATTTTTGGCCATTATATTTAGCCTTATAGCTAGTGCCAGTGGATCTGTATTCAGGTAAGTGGGTAAAAGTGTTCTTATTTAAAATAAGAAAAATAGTAAACAAAATTTGGATACTAAAATTAATAACAATATACACTTCATCTAATTTATATAACGATGCACGTCATCGGCGTCATAGCCTGTGACGTCACATGATACCAACACAAAATATTTAGGGTGTAGGTGTGTTCTTTTTTACAATCACTTTACCGAGTACACTGGCATTACAGCCACTAGACATATTTCATTATATACGCGTAGAAATAATATTTAAAAATTTCTATTAATGTCAACTTAAATAAATACACAGTAATATGTTTCATTTAATTTGTATAAATGCATTATAAAGCGTTTTTATGAAGAACATTTGTTCGGAACACACTGTAACTGTAATCGAACGAAGGTAAAATTTTGGCATAAATTGGTAACACTTATTTGACAGTTGCGATGTTGACACTTTTTGTACTTTATTATTTTGAATTTTAAAGTGAATATCTCTTGTTTTATATTTTTAACTATTTAATAAAATCTGTTCTTTTTAGAACAAAATTAGTGTGTTTTTATTTCAAAAATTTCACGTAAAAATTTAAATAGTTGTTGTAAAGAGATGGTAATACTTTTGCAATAATTATGTAATCTATTTGATTTAAAATGGAGTCAGGATTTTTTTATACTTTGGCAACTATGTCAACTTCGATCTCTGACGTAGATAATGACGTAAGTCGTTATCTAAATTAGATGAAGTATATATAAATTGTGCTGTATATTGTATTAAAATTAAGTAAAATGTGTTAGAACCTTGAACAAAAGTGTTTTCTAAACTAATTTGTGATTGTATATTACACTCCATGTTCTTATGGGCTTACATTTTCCATTCACAAATGAATTTCTTTTCTGGAAGCCAGCAATGTGCCACACTTGATTTTGTCTAATATTACAGTGATAAACTTGTGTAGTTGTGTGTAACTGCTATGTGTTATAACTGCTCATACTGGCCAATTGGTTTGTGGTACATCTTCCATCCTTGTAACCTTAGCACAATATAATTATGTGAAAGCCTAGCCTAAAACTATGTTGACACTGCAAGTTCTTGTTTTAAAGAGAAAATAATTGTATTCTACAATACCCGTTGCTAAGGCTAAAGCAACTATGAAAACTATGACACACCTAATATAAAATATGTAGTAAGGCTGCCAGTACTTACAAGTAAATAAGTGGAATAAAATTACGTATTACCTCTTGCAACTGATTTGAATGTGTTCAAAGAATATGTAATAAATACGGAAAAGTAACAAAAAATAATAAAGATATCAAGTTATATGAATACTGTACCTATATTGCAGAGTGTTACACTCAAATATAAGTAGACTAGGAAAATTACAGAGGTTGCTGTTTTACTTACTTATATGAAAAACCTAATAAAGAACAACAAAATGTGAAGAATTTTCAGATATAGTAAGTCTCACTGAAAATATTGAATGAAAAGATTGAAACACATTGTGATTAAGGGTAAAAGGGGTAGAAGCTTACTGGTTATGTTTTCAAAAGATATTCCAGATCAGTTAACTAGAATATTTAAGTATCTTGATAATATTATCAACAAAATAACATATATTTATTTGGAAATATTACATTCTTATACATACAATTACTCTCATACAATTACTCAAAATTATAGTCAGATGTTGATCAATTAGCAACGTTTATGGTCCATACTGTGAGAATACATAAAAATGGAAAAGAAGAAGCATCTCATTTTAAAGATATGTAACTAAATGAAAATGACATTAATTTAAATGAAACCAATGAAAATATTGAAGAAAAAGATAAAGTGATTTATCTTTAGCAAAACTTGAAAAACTGAAAAAGAAGACCACAAAATAAGAGTTGACTTAAAGAAGAAAAGAATTTTAATACTATGGACCCAAGAACAAAAACAAATTTTAAATACATATTTTGCAGAACATAAAAAGATAAGGACCGTCAAAGAAACAAGAATGTGAAAATATGAAAAAAGAAAATAATAAGATTTTTAACAATAAGGATTGGCAAAAAATAAATAATGTTTATATTAACAAAGCAAATTTCTAAAACATGTCAAGTAATAATTTGGAAAATAATCAGTATTATTGCTTGATTTTAACAACACTTAATTCTTATAGAGTTTTGAAAATAAAAATACCATTTTCAGCAAGATATCTCAACTTAGGTAGGCTTATGATAACATTATTTATACATAATATATTATTGATCTATTAAAAAAATCTTCATTCTACACAAAATTATAAAAAATATTGTACATTATATTTTTTGTGTTATGTAAACATTCGTTATGAATAACAATTAAAACTTGAAAATAATATACTGTATTTTTATGATTTAATTAAAAAGGTGTATTTTATTCTGAAATTTCTCAAAAATTGTAGAATTCAATTAGGGAATCAGGTAGAGGTGGATCCTGAAGAAATCCATGTAACTTTTGAAGATGTAAAAGGAGTAGATGAGGCTAAACAAGAACTAAAGGATGTAGTCGAATTTTTGAGAAGTCCAGATAAGTTCTCAAATTTGGGTGGCAAGTTACCAAAAGGAGTTTTACTTGTTGGTCCTCCAGGTATGTTAATATTTTCTATAAAAGTATATATACAGATTGAACGAATTTAAAATGGATCATACATTTTAATATATGTCTGTTTGAACTGCATTTGAAATAGTGGACCAATATAAAACTTGGACAAAAATAAATCCATACCAGGTGATAGACATTGTATAAAATATCGTTCAACTATCTGTCTCCTTTTAGAACGCTCCCTTTAGAGCGCTGTCCTAAAGTCAATGTTGCCAATCGCCGTGTAATAATCCGATTTGCGGATCTTTTTGAGAGTTATATCTTCTTCGTATCTTTAAATAAAACGCATATTTGTCTATATTTTCCATTGTATTTACCAATCTACTACAACAGACTAATAACAAAAATAAACTTAATGGTTTGTGGTTATTTCCTTTCTTTCCTGTAAATATTTTATGGTTATTTGAGAGACATCTAGAGGAATTAGATTGGCAACACCACTCAAAATCTGACTGCTTAGATAAACTAAAAAGGGGCTTGCCTAAAGCCGCAACTCACGATACATCGGCGTTGTTCAACTTCGTCGAGTTCGGCGAATTGACAAGGATTTTGATCGTGTGTGACAGTGCATCCAATGAAATCGTACAATTTGGCCGCAGACAGACTGGCCTGTCTGCTGCAGTACTGCAGAGTTGATCTTATCAATTTGTTGAGCGTGTGTGACCGTTTACAATTTGTTGATACTGCAAAAATACATTTTTAACTTCACACTTGCTTTGATCATATTATAGAAAATCGACATGGCTTGATTTAGCGTAAATTTTTTAAGAGAGTTTTTTGAATTATATAAAAAACAAGAATGCTTATAGCGAATAAAAGGTAAAACATATCATGATAGAAACGTCCGAAAACAGGAAATGGACATTCTAGTTTTAAAGTTCCAAGAAGTAAACAAAGATGCGAATGAAGAGTATATAAGAAAAAATTAACAATTTTAGAACATTCTATAAAAGAGGATTAAAATTAGCATTCCAGTCCAGTAAATCGGGTGCAGGGGTAGACGAGATTTATTTTGCACCAGAATCTATCTTATGTTCCGAATTTAACTTGTTCAATCTGTATAATATATATAATATATATATATATATATAAATATATATATATATATATATATATATATATATATAGAACGAGTTAAATTCGGTTCCGAAGTTCCGAATTTAACTCGTTCAATCTGTATATATATATATATATATATATATATATATATATATATATATATATATATACAGATTGAACGAGTTAAATTCGGAACATATGAAATATATGTGTTTTGGCTCAACTCCGTTATAGGTGGTTGGTCAACAAAAGGTTGTCAAATAATTATATTATAAAAATCCATATATATATATATATATATATATATAATATATATATATATATATATATATATATATATATATACCACACAGTACACGGTTACCTAGCATAATCATAGTATGCTATGGCATCAAAGTTTCGAACTTTGCATAATCCCTTTATATATGACAGTCATGTAACGAAAACCTTTAATTTGGCAATGCAATACAATGTAATTTAGAAAAAAAAATTATCGCAATTTGTGGTGAACTTCATCAGAATTACGAATATAAGATAATATAGAAGAATATACATATATACAATATATAACAGAAAGAAAACTTATATCTGTAGATAAACTGATTTATGTGTTAATAAGTTATGTTGCCTTTAATCCGTTTACTTTTGCTAAAATTATTGTTTACATTTGTGAAATATGCCGGAACTTTTAAGGGTTGAGAAGAAAAATAAATTCCAACTCTACAAAATAAAAATCGGTCAAGAAATAATATATGAAACAACAAATGAAATATTGTAAAACAAATTATATTGCACAGTACTTTGATTATTTCAATACATTTTTAATGGTCATGTTCATCCACAAAATTTTAGATACTCATCTGATAAAAATCCCAGTTTATTTCGAGAAGGTCACTAGAAAACTAAATGTTTGAACAGTCATATTCAGTAAATATATAGTAGGCACAGTATATATTGACATTAACTTAAATAGTCAAATGTACCTAAATATGTTGAAGACTAAGATAAAAAGTTAAATTTTTAACAAGATGGAGTTTTGTAGTAAGATACTAATGAATTATCTCAGAATATATTGTCCTGAATTGTTATATTATTGCAAAGAAGTAAATGGGGAATATTTTTAACACTTTGTACATTCACATAAGTTTTAAGCTGGCAATTGCTCTTCAATTTTTTTATTGTATGTTTTAGTATGTAGTATTTGTTGCTGAGACGTTCTTGCAATGTGATAAATATTTTTTATCATTAATTTAGTTATAATAAATTAGACTTTATAAAGTATTTTTACTTACCTATTAAATCGCAGAAACACATTAAATTGTTTCAATGTACATATTGAAATACTGTCTTGTACATCTTAGAATCTGTATATTTCGAATCAAGAGATTAATCGTTTTTGGAATAAGTATTTTAAGAGGTTTTAAATCAGGTTTCACATAATGTACTTTCTGATTTCAACAAACTGAAATGGTGACTTTCACCTGAAAAGGGATTATGCAAAGTTAAAAACTTGATGCCACAGCATACTATGATTTTTTTTTTAAATTGACCTGTCTGAATCAACCTTTTCATCATTTAGATTTGACCATATTTGTATTATTCAGCTAGTTCAAATTTAAAGTTCCGATGCAGCAAATACTACAAGAAGACAGTGTATTAGCTTAGTATCCAGTTACAGATATTTTTAGCAATGTTCTAAAACTACTTCCTTGTGACATTTCTAATTCAAATATTATGTTTATATGGGATTAAGCCAAAATTATTGGTTATAACCATTACATTACAACCAATAATTGTGGATTAATCCCATATAAACATAATATTTAAAGCAGAATTTTTTGTTTAGACATACACATTTGTTGTTTGGCCCTTTTCTCTAATGGCATCTAATTTTCCTATATACACTAACATTTACCAAATTTTGATTCCATATCTATGAAGTTTATTTTTTATACACTTATAATGTATTAATGGATATATATTATCGTCCCCATACTAATGCCTAAATGGAGTGGCGATATTTCTCTAGGCAACTACATCTTGATTACTTGGAAGAGGAGGATTGGTGAATATATTAGGTTGTAAAGTGTCGTATTTATTCACTACTATTTCCAACGGGATAACTTATACTGGATGATATTACTTATTTAATTAATTACGTGCTTACATCCCTGATTACGAATACCGACTATGAATGAATTACAATTATTAAGTGACTGAACTGAACAACTGAGCTCCCAGTTTAATAGTTTTGGATTACATACTGTATTTATCTCAGTATTTTTAAGATACATCTTTTATACTAATTTAATACTACACACTGATGAAACACCAAACGATCTCTCCATAGACCTAGCGATTTAACTAGGGACAGTTCTTTCTTCAGATAATAGACTGAGGCCATTTTTTCATCAAAGAAAAGATATTTTGTTTCATGAACAATTAAATTTTATAATATGGTTTTCAAAATAAAATGAAAATAATCAACTGATTCATAATAATTGAGTATTGGTAATAAACACGTCATTGTTTTTGAAAAGTTGAACATTTTCAATCTTGCGACCCTCTTTAACATATTGGAAGAGCTTATATATGGAGTATATAAAGTATGTACCTATTACTGTAAAGACTAGAGTAAAAACAATACTAACTGCAGCTATTTCAACTACCTCCATATAATTAGAGTTCTCGCCTTCGAACTTTAGATTCTCCATATCGCTCAATATTTCATCACTTGCATCCTAAGCACATATCAGGTCAGGACAAGCATTAGTCACATCTGATATCCAGATAATATTTACAGATTGACTGAATATCTGATGTCTATATTCTATAATTTTTTTTTTGTTGACTGAATTAATTTGTCTAAAACAGGTACTGGTAAAACATTACTTGCAAGAGCTGTGGCAGGAGAAGCTGGTGTACCATTTTTTCATGCAGCTGGACCAGAATTTGATGAAGTATTAGTTGGACAAGGTGCCAGAAGGGTTAGAGATTTATTTAGTAAGTATAATGTATTTGTATATTGGTCACAAATGAAACCAATGTCACAAAAAATTTAATTCTCTAAAGAGATTTTTCTATGACTTGTCTTTTTTGTTGTTACATCATTTTTCTTTTCAAAAATCTGTCCAGGATTTAGACACAATAATTTTTATTTTTTGGGTAAATTGTATTTTTAATATCGCTTTAAAACCGTTGGTACAGGGTGATCAACTTTACTGTAGAGTTTGGTATCTCCTTGGCCAGGAGTGATCATAATGTAAAATTATATCTAATAATAAAACCTAATATAAAATTTGATAATGACATTAGTGCGTTGAATTCACATTTGTCTGGTCTTTTATATGTCACATCTTACTTTCAGTAATGATCTTTGATTTATGGGTGTAAATTATGGGAAGAGATCATATTTTATATTTTATAACAATGACGTATAATAAATAGACCCCGTAGCCTTCTATACTGAATATTATATAATCGGGTGTCATAAAGACCGGCTTGAAGGTTTTATTTCGGAGATTTATGAGTTTCTTTATACTCCTAACAGTGAAGGAACCGACATGAAATTTTGGAACATTACTGGAACAAAATCTTAGCATCGTTATGACTCATGCGAAGTAACATCAAGTTGAACAATATTGACGCAATATTAAAAACAGCAGTAAACGCTGATCATTTTGCAAACTAGGTTTGTCACTCTACATGCATGGATTCGAATTCGAAAGTGGCAGACAAAAGTGGTAAGCGTTCAAATCCGAAGACAACGATGTGAAACACAAAAGAACTGATCCATCGTTTTCATATTATTTTACAAAGAATTTCGAATGGGGAAGAAATTGATATAGAAAAATTTCGGAAGTATACTACAGAAATATCCAGGTACTTGGTTCAACTATATCCCTGGTACAATATACCCACCAAAGTTCACTAATTACTGGCCCATGGGCCCGATATAATTGCAGCAGCATTATTAGCAATAACCAAATATCAGAAAAAGCTTATTACAAGAAGCGAGAACCATCTTAGAGCTAACGCACAGAACAGCGACTCCGGCCACGACCACTGGTCGGACCTTTTCCGCATGGAGTCCGACCTATAGTGCGACCAGCAACTTGCTGCTTCTACGTACATTCGGCATGTCCGGCCAGGCTTTCTACATTTATTTTTCACTTCAATTATGAGATGGATGTCACGGAGCTAGCCGTTGTTGTGTATACATATAATTTTTTAATAAAACGGAAGGAAGAAAATATCGGTTAAATCCCACTTTTAAATAGTCCTGTACAACACAAAGTATACAACACACATGCAGATCACTGCCTGATCGGTATTGGAAGTATCAAAACCTTCCATTACCGATTTGTGTCCCATTAATACAAATTTTATGAAATCTGTCCGCCATATTGGATTCGCAATTTTGAATTTTTCTACTTAGACATCAAATTCGTAATCAGCGAGGTCAAAAACTTTTTTGTATCTGTTTATGTCCAAAAAATCCCCATATGAAATTTGGTCCCTATATTGGGTCGACCATTTTAAATTTTTCAATTTTGACATCAAATTCGTAATAAGCAAGGCTGAAAACCTTACAGTACACATTGATATCCAAATTTATATACATTTAGACTTTTGACCATGTTTTCAGCAATTCATCCCAGTGTGTGATGTAGTAAAAAAGAAATGTGTGGCGTATAACAACAAACTTAACCAAAAGTTTAATTTTCATAATACTCTATATTTATTTTTATTTGTGCTTTAATAATAATTATTGTAGTAATGGTATTTATTTTTATTTTTGCAGAGGCAGCGAAAAAACGTGCCCCATGTGTGATATTTATCGATGAAATCGACTCAGTAGGTTCAAAACGTACTAATAGTGTTTTACATCCATATGCTAATCAAACTATTAATCAATTACTCAGTGAAATGGATGGTTTCCATCAAAATGAAGGAGTCATTGTATTGGGGGCCACTAATAGAAGGGATGATCTGGATCAAGCTCTCTTACGACCGGGTAGATTCGATGTAGAAGTAATTATTTTTTTTTATTTAATGAATTCGGTCATTTATCAATGGAGTTAGATATTTTAACAATTAATGTTTATATTACTATAGGAATGCCATTAAAAATGGAAATATTTTACACATATTGTGCAAATAATAATAATTGCAGATAATATAACCATTATACATATCTTACATTTAACTCATTAATCTAGTTCTTGTCTATCATCATTATCATCATCCCAAAACTATTAATGATCATATGGTTCCGTAAAAACTTTAAAATAAATATTTAATGTTACACCAAAAATTTTCAAGATATTTGTGGCAAAAAGGTGCCATAATGCCATCTCCGTCTTTGAACACACACACATTAAGGTCGATTCAGACCAACAGTCATGTCATTGTCAGAGACGGTACAGTCAAGATTGCCTCTGTGGTTTTCCAATGAGGTAATTCCTACGCACGGGCACGGTACAGTCGCAGTCGCGGTACAGTCAAGATCACTGCATGCCCAGTCGCTCAGCCAGCGATCAAGACTGTGACTTGATTCTATATATATACACTTCATCTAATTTATATAACGATGCACGTCATCGGCGTCATAGCCTGTGACGTCACATAATACCAACACAAAATATTTAGGGTGTAGGTGTGTTTTTTTTAGAATCACTTTACCGAGTACACTGGCATTACAGCCACTAGACATATTTTATTATATACGCGTAGAAATAATATTTAAAAATTTATATTAATGTTAACTTAAAGAAATACACAATAATATGTTCCATTTAATTTATATAAATGCATTATAAAGCGTTTTTATCAAGAGCATTTGTTCGGAACACACTGTAACTGTAATCGAACAAAGCTAAAATTTTGGCATAAATTGGTAACACTTATTTGACAGTTGCGGTGTTGACACTTTTTGTACTTCATTATTTTGAATTTTAAAGTGAATATCTCTTGTGTTATATTTTTAACTATTTAATAAAGTCTGTTCTTTTTAGAACAAAATTAGTGTGTTTTATTTCAAAAATGTCACGTAAGAATTTAAATAGTCGTTGTAAAGAGATGGTAATACTTTTGCAATAATTATGTAATCTATTTGATTTAAAATGGAGTCAGGATTTTTTTATACTTTGGCAACTACGTCAACTTCGATCTCTGACGTAGATAATGACGTAAGTCGTTATCTGGTATATAAGACTGGAACCTTGGAGTATTCGAGCTGTAGGAGTGAAACTCTAAATTTAGATATTACTAATTTGAATAAGATATTATTATATGAATGTAATAATTTGATAAGAGGAAGGGGCAGTCAGAGAAGGTCACTGAGGCTAACCCTGCTTCGATATGTATTGTATCATCAAATTGTGTGTGCCTGGCGTTAAAGTCTCCTTTTATGATAACCTTGTTCAGACTGGAGACGTTTTCTAGGAGGTTGTAGTAAGGGTTTTAAGGGATGCTTATAATAAAACATTAGATTTAGTTAAAAAGGTTCTGAAACTGTTTTCTTGCAGTATTTCTAAGTTAAATATTATGTTTATATGGGATTAAGCCACAATTGATTGCAATGAAAATTACGTTTTATAATTGATATTTGACGTTTTGATTTCGACATTCTGGTAATCGTTTTCAAAAAAGATTATTTTTAAAATAATGAGCTGCTGTTATAACCAATAGTTGGTTGGCAATATTGTTTGCCAAATTGGCGGGTGATTTACTTGGCCTTGACCTTGTAGGCAAATATCCATGCTTTGTGTCTAACAGTTTTGTTTTGTACAAACACCACCCTCAGAATGTTCAACTAAAAGTATGACTATTTACCTACAAGATCGAGACAAGTGTAACCCGTCAATTTGGCAAACAATACCCATCAAACAACTATTGGTTATACAACTCATGATTTTAAAATAATCTTTTTGGTTTAATCCCATATAAAAATAATATTTAAATTAGAGTTAGTATTTCATTATTGTCTGAAATATTTTCTGGAAGAAATGGGTAAAATGATGGATTCGAGTACATATTCATTTGAATAATTAATAAAATACTGAAAAAAAAAATAGCAAGAATATAACTTTTAACCCTGAATTTTATAATTTTAGGTTACCGTTCCTACACCTGACTATACAGGTCGTAAAGAAATATTGGGCTTATACTTAAGTAAAATATTAGCTAAGGATATAGATCTAGAATTGTTAGCAAGAGGTACGACTGGATTTACGGGAGCAGATCTAGAAAATATGGTCAATCAAGCAGCTTTAAGGTATGTATTACAGTTTATCATTATCATGGTTATATGAACTGAGATTATTAGACGCCATATAGCGTCTTTCTTATTTCTCATTCTGTGCGGACGGCGCCATTGCATGTACTATCAAAAGTTCATTTAGCATAGGAGAACGTTCTGAAATAAAGTTCCGCAGCGAAAGTGCTGATATGCTAGAAAATTATACAAATGGTAAAACATTCCAAAATTACTATTTCAGTCAAGACAGCGTGCATGGATATGTTGCATCACTTTAAAATTAGTGTTCTGACAGAGTCGACTATCACTTTCTTACTTAATTACACCTTACAATGGATTCCAGAATTTATTCCGGGATTCTGGAGAGGTATGTATTACACTGATTCAGTATTGGCCGATACGAACGTTAGTACTGTATCGTTCGTGAATAGTCGGCCGGCTGTTGCTAGTCTACGTCCACTTCACCAACCCGACTGTTTAGTTAGCTCGGTGAACGTACTAACAGCCCAACCCGACTAAACTATCGGCCGATAAAAAGTCTGCAGTCTGCGGGGCCCACACTAGCAAAACATAGGCGTTACGTTTAGTTTTAAGAGGTGTGACACTTATAATAAATTAATACCTTTTCACAAGAACAGAGTTAATATGAAAAAGTAAAATCATGAGTGCCTGAATTCTCCAGCGAAATGACTATCTAATCATGTTTCACACATAGTCTATTCACTATTTAAAATTAAGAGTTTGGCTACTTGAAGGGAGGGATTGATAAACGACAGATTATCTTTATCTTAAAATATGGCCCCTTTGTAATAAAAATCGATCCATTTCAGTATTTTCACTAAATCCAATGAATACTTCCAAATATCAGGGTGAGTGGCCAACCCTTTATTAATAGACTATTGTATTATTTCCTTTTGTTGCCTTTTTTTATTGAGGACGTCCTAGAGAGTTGAGACTTGGTACATATGTTCTTGATCTAAGGGAAAACCCTATATTGTATTTGAATTCAACTTGGATTTGAAACTTGGTATATAAGTTCCCCTTGATGTAAGGACGAACCTTATTGAAAGCAAAGTCAACAGCACTTCTTTTTTTCTGATTCTTATCGTTTTTCTTTTATTAAAAGAAAACTCTTGTTGCCTTGAAATTTAGTACATAGATGCCTTTTGGCGTAAAGAGTATTCTTATCTCTAGGAAAAGTAGGAAAAGTGGTAGAACCTTGAAAATTTGTACACAGGTTATTCTTGGTGTAAGAAATAACCTTTTTCATCTTGGGACGAACAGGTTATTTTCTTCTTCTCATATTTTGTTAATTTTTATTTTTCTTTAAAGAAATATTCTACTCTTGAAACGTAGTACATAGAATTCTTTTAGAATAAGGAAAAATCCTTGTGAATTTGGGGTAAGCTGATCATCTATTTTCATATTCTTAAGCTTTTCATTTGTTTTGAACGAAAACTCGTACAGTCCTGAAATTTGGTAAATATGTTCCTCTTTTTTTCTTGTTTATATGTTATCTTTCTACAGGCACCAGTTGTTAGAAGATCTTCAAAGTTTGGTTGCAAGTTTATTAGTTTGTTACCGAGTTGTTGCCAAGTATACAAATACATGTTAATGTGGTTTTAACTTGTTCAGCTAAGAATTTTTGTAACTGAAATTCATAGATCCATAGAATTCATGGATCAGGACTTTTATAATACTTATAAATTCGCTAAAATAATAGTTTGATTGAAAACTTGTTGGAATTATTGGGTTAATGCTTAGTTTCATCTATTAATCACATCCTTAGGCGGGTCCCAGTACTCGTATTTTTTTAATTGTGTTAAATGTATGTTATATTAAATTAGTTTTTAAAATAGAGCGGCGATAGATGGAGCAGATTTTGTTGCCATGAAACACTTGGAATCGGCCAGAGACAAAGTTTTAATGGGACCTGAAAGAAAATCCCGTATACCCGACGAAGAAGCGAATATGATAACGGCATACCATGAAGGAGGACATGCGATTGTAGCTTATTATACGAAAGATAGTCATCCATTACATAAGGTAACCATTATACCCAGAGGACCTAGCCTCGGACATACTGCGTACATTCCAGAAAAGGAAAGGTATCACATAACAAAATCCCAGTTGCTGGCTATGATGGATACTATGATGGGCGGAAGGGCTGCCGAAGAACTCATTTTTGGACCAGAAAAAATTACTTCAGGTACATATTTTCTTGAAATTTTTAAATGTTTATGTTCAATATTATTTATCCTACCACGGTTCTTTTGTAAAACTTAAAACGAAAATTTTTTAACTTTTCTACTTTCGCATATCTACACGTACAACTTACGACATAACGCTGCTTTGGTTTGATATTGTTATGTAGTAGGATAACAACAAATGGTTCTAATCAATTTGTTTTGTACTTGGTATGAATTTTTATTTCATGGCCTAAAATTGCAAGACAATATTTAAATGCTTCCTTGTTATTTTATTCGTGTACTATAACGTAGTGATATTTTAAGTTGAAATTTCTCTAAAATCAGGAGGAATCAGACATATTATGTCCCCAAAGTCTTAAAAAGTAATATGAAATAAAAGAGAAATATAAGCAGTTCAAGATTTATTATATCCATGTAATACATAGTGTTTATACATATAACATTTTTTTAATGATTTAATTAGAAATGTGGTTATATCGACGAACTCTTCGAATATCACATTACTAATGGGGATGTGTTTACCTTGGACAGCAATTAAATTGTAACGCAGAAAGTCACGGCGAAATTAGATCTAGGGTGGAGCAGGCTAGAGCTGCTTTTAGAAGGATGTCTAAGGTGTTATGTAACAGAGACCTAACATTGACATTGAGGATCTGTCTACTTCGCTGCTACGTGTTCTCGGTCTTACTTTATGGTGTCGAGTCCTGGACTTGAATAAAATCGATCTAAATCGCCTTGAGGCTTTCGAAATGTGGTGCTATAGAAGAATTTTAAAAGTTTCCTGGGTGGAGAAGATTCGAAACTCCACAATACTAGAACGTTTCAGCAAGACAACTGAGATCATAAAAAGCATCAAACAGAGAAAGCTGGAGTATTTCGGACATGTAATGAGAGGTCCCAAATATAGGTTGCTACAAAATATCATGCAAGGAAAAATAGCAGGCAAACGTAGTCCAGGGCGAAGAAGAACCTCATGGTTGAAGAACTTGCGAGATTGGTATGGTGTTGATACAAACATGCTATTTAGGGTGACAGTGAATAAAATTAAGATAGCTATGATGGTAACCAACGTTCTGAAAGGACATGGTATATGAAGAAGAAGATGTGAATAAAAGAAACAATTATGAAAAATATAGAAGACAGTTGGTCTGGTTTGTACGTAAATCGTATGAATGAGGAGATCCGAATGAATGAGTAGAAGCTCTCAAAATAATATCTGGAATGGCAACCTTCTAAACATAGGAAGTGAAGATAAATGGAAACTAGTTTTACGGCCAGAATCCGCAAAATGATAAGCGCGAGAGAACCCAGAGACGACCTGTGGCAGAATAGGATGGAATGGTGTTTGGTTATCAGTCAGCGTCGTAAGATGTTCGTTCTAAACCAATTATATATATATATATATATATATATATATATATATATATATATATATTTATTAAATGGCCAAATATATGGCCTAGGAGGACAAATTCGTTAAGCTTCCCGTGCTCGAATCGGTATCAATAAAGTGTACGTAAAAAGGCCCCACCTGCTTTTGCTGCCAAAGCAGGTGGCGCCTTTGTACGCTAACTACTGTTTTAGTGAAGTTTTGGGAGACATTCGTTGGACTTTCCGAGGTTGAATTTGTATCAGCCCAAGTGTCTGATGAGCCTGTGATAGGCCGAAATGATCATAACACTTTATTGATACCGATTTGAGCACGGGAAATTTAACGAATTTGTCCTCGTAGGCCATATATTTGGCCATTTAATTTAAAAAAGCGATAGCAGCTTTTGCTAAAAGATTTAATCTTTTACATGTATATATATATTATAAGAAAAAGGGAGAAGTACTTATTGACTCGTTTGGAAAAAATAAAACTGTTTGGATGGGCTGGAGTCAATAAACAGGGGCACTTAGAGAACTATTTTTTAAAATAAAATCCACAAGGAAAAATTCCTGTAGCTGGCTGTATACCACGTATAACAAAAAGAGGTTAATCTTTGTAAATGGGTATATTTATTTAAAAAACCCTTAAAAGGGCCACATCAATAAAACAAACGTTTTCGGACCACACAGTCCATTATCAGGTTATTAAAATCGAAAATGCTAGGTCATAATGCCTGAGCCACCAAAATATTAGGGTAAAAACCCTTTAAATTACATTTAGTTATGAAATGTTGTACATTGTGTTATAAAATAACTGTGATGTTCAATATTAAATTAAATTTGACTATAGGTAACACATGGCCAATTGGGTTCCAGAGCCGGGTGAGAGGGAACCTCTGCACTCGGAGAACAACTGGAACTGTTCCACGTTGTTACTCGACCTTTCAATTGTGTTTACAGTTATTTTCACGAGCTAACCTAAAAATACGAATCATCTGAAAAAGTGGCACGAATAATTGTAGAAAGTAGTAACTCGCGAAATAAAATTAAGTTTGTTAATGAATTTGCTGCAAATTTGCTATATATATATATAATATATATTATATATATATATATATATATATAATATATATATATATATATATATATATTATATATATATATATATATATATATATATATCGAGAGAGAGAGAGAGAGAGAGAGAGAGAGAGAGAGAGAGGGGGAAAGAGAGAGGGAGAAACAGTGCTTATCCATTCCAGTATAATACTACATACTATTATCTTTAAGAAGATATCGTATCAAAACAACTGTTAGCTAACATTTAAAATATCCAGTATATGGAGATTTTAACATTAAATACGTTAGACACGTTAAATATTGTATATATTAAACAATTACGAATATAACAAGTCACGAATAAATATTATATGAACTATGGTTTGCTTTATTTAAACCGGAATCATTTAGTTTCTCGTCAGTTTTAAGTATATAATAATATATGTAATCTCAATTTTCTTAGGCGCTAGTTCAGATTTGAAACAAGCGACATCTATTGCTACGCATATGGTGAAAGACTGGGGAATGTCAGAGAAAATTGGTCTTCGCACTATGGTTGATAATTCAAAGAGCTTCCAACCAGAAACATTAGGTCCCTCAACCAATGAAATGGTACGTGAAAAAATATTTTTTGTTATTCTTGTAATAATACATTTAACAGTAGATTCATCTTTCAACTACTTTTTTTTTCATCTTTAACTGCACTACGCACTACTATTTTATTTTATATTTTAAACAGTAAGTTGAAAGACGAATAACAAAATAAGCTTAAAAATTTCATGCTCTATTGTAAGATATTAAACTTTCAGATTCTAATTTTTTATGATGCTATCTAGTTCCTTGTTATGGTTATTATTATTTTTTTTTAGGTTTACCTATAGCATTTAAAGTGCAATACATGTTGAGAATATGCTACATTAATTTATTTTGAGAAGAGTGAGTGTCAGAGAACCCAAGGTATCTCTATGAGTTAATTAATTAAAGTTGGTTTATTATTTCTACATCTGGTCTACACATATTTATTTATCTTATTCAACTCTCACTCCCTGTAGAGGGAAAATTTGGTCGTTCCATAAAAGTACATTATCAAAAGAATTGAGCTCTGTGGGACTTATTCTGTGTTATCAAGCCCTAGGTGAGCTGTTTTGCTGAAATATTCTCTACAAATTTTATGATACATTTGGATGTCTAAAAGTGAAGACATTCGAAGAAAATTTTAAGTACAGTCTATAAACGAGTGGACACTAAACAGAAAAAAGAATGGAATAACCACAAAAGCAGAATGGGGAGATCCGTATGGTCTAAAGAGCGAGATATAAACCACCAATCGGTAGAAAAACTATCGCGCACGATAGTTTTTCTACGAGTAACGAGGACCGCGCAAAAGACGGAGTAGCAACCTTCCATAAAGGTATCAATCCGCAAATTAACAAGCAGAATTGCTTATAATGCGAAAGAATAAGAAGAAAATCTGGATGTCGCGACCAGTACCGATCTTATAGAAATGTTCACTAAGTCCCAACTGTTTGATATTCTCTATTAGGCTATTCGGAATTACACCAGTAGTTTGGATACCATAGCTATCGTCTGGACATTCGTGTCCGTCGTCTCCTTATTTGTATATCAAGATCTCTATAAGTAGAGATTTTCTCGTTGTATTTTATACGCGGATTATTTTCGATAAGTGTTTTCACATCAATAAGCGTTGCTTTTCTAGTTAATATAATAACTAGTTTGAGATAAGGTAAATTATGTGCCACTGGCTTATCTGTGAGCACAGTACGGTGCCAAAATAGCTTATAGTTGTCATTCTCGAGCATAATGTAAGGGATATATTGATAATAAGGGGAGATATTGGTTTGTAAAAGTTCTAGTTTTTTAGCTGTCTCTTGCTGGAGTATCTTTCCTACTGAGTCATACCTTTCCTTATATTCACTTCCAAGAAATGACTGGCATCCTCCAGTAAGATGTTTGATGGGCTTTTGGGCTTTAAATTATAAAAATGTATAATTGTGTGACTAGATTTTTTTGAGTTTTGCAGGTCTTAAATTTATAGGTAGATTGCCTAGGTTAGAGGTGATATCCTTTATTTCGGCTATTGTATGTCTGATTATGATGAACCTGGTAAAATATAAGTTTTTCGTTCGTCTGTTGTCTGTTTCGCATAAATACTTCGGTAGGTACTTTTCGTTAAAACTGGAGCACAGTAATTTTATTTTATTTTTAAGATTAGAAATGTAATTAGTAATTAATTATTGCTCTAGGTCAATATTGAATGGAGAGTTGTTTTCTAAATGTCCCGTAACTAAATCATAGGGTTTTATTTTTGTTACTTTTTTTTTATCTTTATAGAGGGGGGTCTGGAATCTTCAAAAGACATCTCAGTCCAGGACGCCGCCTGACTAACCTTAGTGCAGGATTCGTTCTTCGTACTCCCGGTGATAGTTCCCGAGGTAGCGATCCGGAAGCGGAATGGCCGCTGTAAGGCGGGCATCACTTCCGACTCACTACCTTTATTCATTCATTCGCCATTCATACACATCCACACTCTATTCATCAGCAAGGAGGCTCCCTATCTCGTTCCAGGTAACGCGTAGAAGACTCTTATCGCTCCTAGTTCGGCATCATTCCCAGACGGGCGTTTCCTCCTTCCCTACAGTCTGACTCACGCATTCTAATATACAGTCTGACCCACTTTTCTAGCTTCACCTTTTAGCATCATTCACTCTTACCTTGCTGTCTTTCTTCCTCTTCCTTTTTCTTGATCACTGCACGGATAAAGCTGTGTATGTTAGTCCAACCTGATTTCTTTTCAATCATTCTCTCAATCATTTCTCCCACTATAACAAAATTCACACCTGTCTCTCTCCATTCTGTTCCTTTCCACTATTCATCTCCTTCAATCTAACATTGTATGTGTCACAGTGTCCGAGTATCCACAGTATAGGCATTCATCTGTGTCAGCCTTTCCGATCCTATAGAGGTAGGCCTTAAAACACCCGTGTCGTGTGAGCACCTGCTTCAGGAAATAATCCAGTCGCCTGTGGCCACAGTCCACCCAATCTCTTATGTTTGGGATCAGCATTTTCGTCCACTGTGCCACATCCTCCGTGTTGTTCCATTGTTCTTACCATCTTTCAATTGACCTTTCCCTTTCCTGTTTTGTCTCGACTACAGTAACGTTTGGGTCTCTTCTCTCATAAAGCTCTTTTCTTTCCACCGCCAAAACATGCAACGGAACACATCCAGTGATGCTTCATAAGGCTGCCGCAGACACAGTTCTGTAGGCGCATGCCACTCGCAACAGACTTGTTCTGTCCACTCCTGTTATGAGACTCCTATAGGCCGTTATCTCTACCGCCTCGCTCCAGACTGGTGCCGCGTAGAGGACGATCGACTGTACAACACCGTTTAAGACCCTCCTCCTTTCGGATTTGGGTCCTCCAATGTTCAGCATCACCCCTCCCCAATGCAGCCGCACTATTCGCAGCCTTCCGGACCACCTCCCGCACGAGCTCCCCCCATTTTCCTTTCTGATGCAATGTCACTCCTAGATACTTTACTTGTTTCTTGGGCGTTAGACATGCTCCCGCACATTTTAATTCAATACTTTGCCGGTTCCTTGTACCCTTTAGAATGATGGCTTCAGTTTTCTCTGTCGCAAGTTTCAGTCCGTGCTGCGTCATCCATTTGTTTACTACGTGGCCTACGTTCCGAACCCGGTATTTGAAATTTGTCTCATTCCGGGCCACTACCAGTACAGCGAGGTCATCCGCGAATGCAAAAGGGATTGTACCCTCGCCGTATTCACTGTGCATAACCCCGTCATATGCCAGATTCCATAGTGTCGGGCCCAAGACAGATCCCTGGGGTACCCGCCCTGGGGTACCCCGGCCGTCACGTTCACTTTTGTGCGCTTTTCCACCATAATACTTCTCTCGGTCAGATACTCCGCCACCACATTCATCAGGTAACCTGGACATTCTCTCTCCTCCTTTGCCTTCATTACCTCGTTCCACTGCAGTGTATTGAATGCATTCTTAACATCAAACAACAGCAGGGCCGCCCAACGATGTTCATCCCCTCTGTTACGCAATGCTTCGAGTATACTCATGACCAAATTGCCTCCCAAGATAAACCACCTGACCTCTCAATCGTGTCGTCTACGCCTACTCGCAGCATCCTTTCATACAGCTTACTGATGCATGGAAGAAGACAGATGGGGCGATACTTTTCCCTAGCTTTGGGAAGCAGTATTAACCTCGATGTCCTCCAATGCTTAGGAAAGGTTCGTGCCAGCAATGCATTCATGTGTTCCAGAAGCCACGCAGGCTCCACTCGTCCTAGACCCTTTACTGTCTCAGGTGGAATCTGATCCAGTCCGGGGGACCTACGAGCCTTGAGCGAACCCAATGCCTCGACAAGTTCATCCATGGTAAAGGGTACAGTGCGCTCAGCTCCTTCATCCCTCCATACACCATGCCATCTGCCGTCCGGAAAGAGCTCTCTTGTTACCTGAAGCTTCTTGTCCATAGGCATTTCGTAAGGAGGATACGCAGGGAACTTCTTCATGACGATCTTGTATCCTTGACCCCAGATGTCCTCATCTAGCTTTTCACACAGCTCTTTCCAGTGCCTTATTTTTTCTGTACGGATTTTACTGTACAGTTCCCTCTTCCTTGCGTGGTACTCTTCCTCGATCTCCTCGATGACCTCAGGGTTGATTCCTGCTCTGCCTCTTGCTCAACCTTCTTCTCATTGCTATACATACATTTCTTATTCTCATTCCACCAATATGACATCCTGTTGACATCTTGGCGATCAATCTTGCTTCCTTCCATCGCTTCTTTAATGACTCTCTCCAAGCTTTTTCACCGTCGGTAATGGAGTGCATTATACTCACTCTCTATTTAATTAGCTCCTCGTATACTTTCCACTCATTCCCAATGCCGCTTCTGCATCATTTTTGTTACTGATTGAATACTATCGTTTTATGTCAATAAGGCATAATTTACTTTTTGTTCTATTGGGATTGTTTAGCAACCTGATATGATCTATAATTGATGAATGAAATATGTCGGCTACATCATTTGATTCTGGATGCTGGGAAGAGATAAAGTGAATTTTTATCTTGTGTAATGCCATAAGTCAGTAGAGACTAATGAATTATTTAGTTTTGTACTATTGTCTGAAATGATTTGTAATACAATGATGAGTGAAGTATCTAATCCAAAACCTTAGCTAGGTGATATCTTGAGCAGAATTAAGTTGTTGTGATATATTTGGAGAAGGAATCGACTAACGTTAGAAATTTGGTTTTCTCAAGAGTTATAGAATCTAAATGTAAAATCTGAAATGGCTTAATTGCTCTAGGAGTAATTCTAAATGTTGGCTTTATCGGATTTCTACCATATTTTGTTATTAGGTATATTTCGCATTCGTTAATATAAGCTTCTATAGAAACTCTTTAATTGGGCCAATAATATTATTATTTAATTCGGTTATCCGTTTCATCTAATTCTCTTTGATTTTGCTTGCCTTAATAATAGTTTTGAATTATTTCTTTAATTTCGTTTATAAGAGCATCGATAAGTTTTTTGATGCAATTGATAAATTATATTTGTGAATTTTGGAACAACACTTAATTTCAATATGTCCTCAAAATAAACGTGTTATTTTACTTTGGGTATGGTATATTATTTAATAAAATCAATCATATCACGCTCAAAATTATTTTTTGAGAACTGGACAAAAATTCTTGATCTTTTATATAAATCTATCTAGTTCTTCTATAATTTGATTATTGTAGGAGTAACAGGATTTAAATTGAAAAATTTGGTGAATTCCCGTGTTTACAAGGTTTTCGGAGATAGGAATTCCAGGAGTAGGATTTTCTATATTGGTATCTATCCTCTCGATTCATCAGGGTCTGTTATCTTCATCTATTTTAAAAATGAGTGATTTTGTTGTGTCCGGTTCATTGGAAACATCTTATTGAGCTATGTTGATATTTTTTGAAATTTCTCCAAATTTTTTCTCTTTGACGTTTAGATCTGTCCTGGATAATGTAGGGCAATTTGTATTTAAAGATCCCTTTTTATAAATGATTTCATAATCATATTCTTCTAGTTTCAAACCCCTTCTTACCAGCTTGGGGTTGCGATCTTTTAAAGAAAATAGCCACTCTAGTGGGTATTATAACAAATAAATCTGGGCGGAGATATTTGGCAGCCCATACTATTGCCAGTAACTCTTTCTCAATTGTCAAATAAATAATTTCTAAGTTCTTCTGCTTGCATAAGCAATTGGAAAAAGGGATCCAATCTTTCCTTGACTAAGTACGGCTCCTAGTACAAAGTTACTTCTGTAGTGAGATTGAAAGGACGGGAAAATTCAAGATACTCTAATATAGGTTCATTTATTAAAAGTTGTTTGCAAATTTCAAAACATTGGATGTAATATGTTCGAATCATTTAGATTAATTTCAGCATTTTTTCAGTCAAATGGCTATAGAAAGATCTTTTATAAATTTTCTGTAACAGCCCAAAAGTCTTAAAAATCCTTTTAATTGTTTAATATTTTTGGGTATTGGAAATTTTCTTGAAGAAAATGAAAAAATAAAAATATCTGGAAAGAAATGAAAGATAGAATTTACAAAACAGTCATCAGACCAATAATAACACACTCGCAGAAACACGACCTGACACAGAGAGGACAAAAATAATGTCAGAAACAGCAGAGATGAAAACACTTAGAAAAAGGTATGGTAAAACACTATGAGACAAAGCTAGGTGACTAGCTAGGTGCAAGGTGGAGAACATCAAGGACTAGGTAAGATATAGAGTAGAACGGAACGATCATATAAGCCGAATAACAACAAATAGAGTAGTAAAGACAGCAAGAGACGGTTCATAATAGGAAGACGATCAGTAGGAAGACCACGAAAACGATGGAACGAACTGGAGGCACATTAAAAAAAAACAGGCACATTTGATTTTAGCTGGGTTTAGCTTAACACGCTTTGGTGTTACGATATGACCTTAATATGTGACTTCTTTCTTTAGAAACTCAGATTTATCTATTTGGATTTTGAAGTTGCTTGTTTGAATTGCCGTCAAGATATACCAAACATGTTTCGTTTGATATACCTCTCAAAATCTTATCCATTGTGCTTTGGAACGTTACTGGGGTGTTACGGAGTCCTAAAGGCATTCGCAAAAATTCGTAGTGACCATTTTATGTATTGAATGCAGTTTTTAATGTCGCTTTCAGCCATCTCGATTTGATGAAATCCAGAAGCGAGATTAGGCTTCGTAAAGTATTGATACCATCCAAGTGTCGTCTCCGCGACGAAGCTCGGCAATCATCATAGGTATTCGGATTTTAGAGACAGCTGCTCTGAAAGGTTCATTTGATGTACATACGTACCATTCTCTCAGGTTACGAACACATGATATTCTACGGCTCCCTACGCTTCTCTCTTCTTGGATGCATCAGTTGGAGAAAGTTATATCCCTTTCCACATGTAGTATGTCCGAGATATTCCAATTTTCTTGTTTTGATTTTATTTAAAATTTTCATTTCTTTATTCATTCTTCTCATAACCTCTTTGGTTGTGACGTGTTCTGTCCACGATATTTTCAGAATTCTTCTATATACCTATATATAGAGGAATGATTCCAGTTTTATCCAACCAAGTTTTCAATACTTAAGTTAAATTCGTCCGTAACAAATACTTTATCTTTATTAGATATTTTTTCTAGCGTGCATTGTAGAGTGTCACAAATTCTGTGTCTTCTTTCGGATTGCTTGCGTCGAGTATATTTACACTTTAGTGTATTGTTTCATTAGCCACTTCCATTATTATCTGTATGATATTGTTAAGTTAGAAGAAGCATTAGTCAACAACCGGATCGACTCCAGGTACGGAATATTAATACATAGTATTTAAGAACAAGCTCAAATGATAGTGACGTTGGGTAATGGAATCGAAACAAAACCAGTAAAAATCAACTTAGGCATAAGACAAGGAGACACAATATCTCCAAATTTATTTACAGCTGCCCTAGAAGATATCTTTAAGTCAATGGACTGGGAAAATAAGGGAATTCCTAATTACGGAAGATACTTCAATCATCTTAGATACGCAGATTATGTAGTACTAATAGCCTACACGTAGAATGCACTGAATAAAATGATTGAGGAGCTACACACAAAATCACTAAAAAAAGCACTGAAAATAAATTTCAACAAAACTAAACTAATGTCAAACATAGATGACAAACCTATGATAAAGATCCAAGGGACAGGAATAGAACACGTAGATGAATATACATATCGCTGCTGTAGAACAGAGCTAGTCTATGCCCGAAATCACAACTTCTCAGGAGAGCAATTTGAAGTTTTTCAGAAGTTTAGTTTTACATTATTTTGTTTTTCAAAGATTACCGTTTACTTTGTGCATACTTTTCAATTCATTCAGAAAATTTTACATTAATATAAAACTAATTTTTTTTGTTTCATTGTTTTAATAAAAAATTAAGTGAACATAGACTAGTGCTGCATCAGAATTATTAGTGCAGAAGTAGTTTATCTGGACTTATGCTAGTTCTACACTAACAATATTCTTCATTTTTACAAAAACACGCAGTTGATATTTAAGTAAAGCCGAAGGAAGGAATGATTAAATAAATTACTACTGTTCATAAAAATACAAATGTTTTATTAATATGTCACTGATTACAAAATAAATTATAAAAACAGTGCTTTCTTAAATTAAGTTCCCTTATGACTTTTAATTTAAATATAAATTTAATTTAAATTTCGTAAAATTGTATGGAATCTTTCTACATGCTGTTCATGCAATAAGGTACTGTTGACTTGGCACGTATATAGCAACATTTTTTGAAGCCCTCTCAATATTACTATGTCGTATACTATCACCTTCGTTTTGGGTATGTCCCTTTTCCAAGAAAAAGTGAGAAATTTTGATCTTATATTTAGCAGCTAGACATTACAATATTTGTGTTGAGATTTTGTCCCCCACAGTTGTCAGAAAAACAAAACACATTTCTTGTTTTCCTTTCAGAGCCTTTTCTTCTATTAATTTTTTAACACAGGAAGCTACTTCATTGGATCCTCTCTGTCCTTTTGTCTTATCCCACATGTAGCAATAACCTTTTTTATGAAGATCATAAATAATCAGATTGTAAACAGAAAGCTTTCTACGATAATAAAACTAAGATACATTTAAATATGGCGTTTGAAGAACTTGTTGCATATCAAAAACTGCTGAAAAATAGTTATTATCATTTTCACATCTCTTCTTTGATTTTTCTTTTGTTTTTCTTGCAAGAATCTTGTTCTTTAAATGGTTAAAATTAAATCTTCCATTTCATTTCTCTGTTCTTCATTGCTGTTTTTGTGTTTTTCGCATAGGTCACACAAATCCTTTTTTGGTTAGAAGAACCCAAGGTTAAAATTTGTGTTGATCTATACATTGACAACGTAGCGAATTGTTGAATATTTTTATTCACACAGTCTTCTTTATATAAATCATACATTTTTTATATTTAGATTTTAATCTAAATATTGCCTCTTTGTATATTTTCGGCAATAATCGCTTTCTACCCTCGGAAAAATATTGATATGATCCAGCGTTGACTGTTTTATTTTGTCAGATAATTTTGTAGCACAAAGATTTTTTCCTCTTTGATCTTCGCCAACTGTATTCAGTATTTTATCTCTTCTGGAAAATGCAGTTTTTACCATTTGACATTAAAGACACAATGTATTCAGGAAAAACATTCTACAAACTCTTTCCTTCTTTTTAACAAAGATAATAGAAATAAGACACACCTTCTGACCTTCTTTTCTTTCTGGATTTTATGTTTTCAGAATTAGATGTAGCTGGTAAGTTATGAACATGTCCATCTACAAATTCAGTTTCAGTCATAGTGTGTGGTCTGGAAATGTAATTATAGAACCGTTGTTGGCAATATATTTACAAAAGCCAGACTAGCGCTGCCACGATCTGGTGAGTGCAGAACTAGTCTATCTCCATATCGTTAGTTCTACACTCAGTATATTTGATTTAAATAAACACAGATGAGAAGAGAACTAATAAATGTTGACATACACTACTTCTGCACCAACAAAATTAAGGTGATGGACATAGACTACTTCAGTTCAGTTCAGATAATGGACATAGACAATATTTCTGCAGTAAATACCCTCTGTAACAAGGAAAGTTTTCATCAAAAAAACAGCAAACAGCCAATTTTAGACATAGACTAGTTCTGTTCTAAGACAGCGATATCTGGTTCAAAATGTCAAGGTAAGTAAGAAAATCAGACTACCGAAATAAGCAGACGTGTAAAAATGGGATGGGAAGCATTCGGAAGACTCTCATATATACTCAAAAAATAAAAATATACCTCAAAGACTGCGAACCAAAGTGTTTAATTACTGTATCTTACGTATATTTACATATGGAACTCAAACCTGGACATTCACTAAAATAAACATGGAGAAGATCAGAAAAACTCAGAGAACTATAGAACGACAGATGCTGGGTATCTTACTCAAAGGTCATAAAACCAATGAAGACATTGTAAAAGTAGACAAAAGTAAAATATGCTGTCGAACAAGCAGCTACACTTAAATGGAAATGGGCTGGACATAACGAACGTCTTAAAGGATGGCCGATGGAATAAAGAAATCGGGAATTGGCGGCCATGTGAAGCCAAAAAAACACTAGGAAGACCGCAAATGCGCTGGAGCGACGATATTAAAAGAACTGCAGGACCAATGTGGAAACGTCTTACAAACAACAGAGATGTGGGGGACTGTGGGGAAAGAGGAATCTTTATACTGAGTACAACTATCAGGTGTGTCATAAACAAATATATAGTTAATGTAATTAATCATACTTTCAGTTAATCCTCGGTTTTTTATTTACATGTTCACTTTATTTATTCTTGGGAGAACTGTTAATGTTGTTTGGTTTGCTTGCTGGTATTGTTGTCTAGCCGACTGTATGACGTGGTTCCTCCTCCTCGGTATTCTACCACCGATATTGTATGTTGGCTCTACTGTTATTGTTTTTTTAATAATACAAAATAAATCTGATTTTCAGTGATCATTAGTTTATAGTTAAAATATGTGATGTGAGGTATAACATGTTTTAATTAATTTTTCAGGTTGACAGTGAGATCCGTAGGATTTTATCAGAAAGTTACGAAAGAGCTAGACAAATTCTAAAGGTTCATTCGAAAGAACACAAAGCACTAGCCGAAGCTTTGTTGAAATACGAAACATTAGACGCAGAAGATATAAAAGCGATTATGTCAGAGAAGGGAGGTGGTGGGGACAAGAAAAAAGTCTAGTTTTAATAGAATACGTTTGTTGTTGCAGTACCGCATTTTATTTTATTTTAAAGAGACACAACAACTAAGGTATTTTAGAAAATTTGTAATTTCTGTATATATGTTTTCGCTAATTTAGCAAACACGGAATACCAAATCCACCGGTTTGGTGTATAACACTTAATTTAATTTTGTTAAACTTTAATTTCCTTTTGATAGGAAATATAGATTGCGTAATAAAAAATGTTACATGATTATTTGTGTTTTATTTTTTCTTTGACAATTTCTTTTGTAGTGCGCGTTTGATATCTTCAATCGCCGTTCAATCAGTCTGATACCAGAATCTTCCTGCTGGATATAAAGAAAGGCTTTTCTTTCCTAAAAAAATATTTAAAGGAAATAATACTACGCTTGGTTTAGAGAGAAACAATACATATTTATTATTACTTCACCATATACAGTTATTACAAATAATAATAAGATTCAAAAACAAATTTACTGGTGCGGCTACATTTTGTAGCGGTTCCAATAGCTAGTTGTAACTATTTAAATAATTATTCTTAAATTTAAAATATTTAGATTTTTCAACGGAGCTTACATTGAAGTAATGGAGCTTACATGTACTAAATGTCCGAAAGAGATAATACTAACTGTCATATGTCGAAATTAAATATTAAAACTTTTAACTTTTTGAAACATTAAATTTTAAAATGATTTACATTTAAAAGAAGGATAATATGTCAATTAGCCATCCCCAAAACTTATATTTTTATTTATTACAATTTTTCAACTCGTCATGAAAGCAATTATTAATGAAAAATGTCTATTTTTACTTTGAAAAATTTTAACCAAAAAAATACCTGGTATCACTGACTGATGTATTTCCTTTAAGAAAGTTTTTGGGATCTTAATTGAACGAAATCACTGCAAAAACACATATAAATTAATGTATCCCGTAAGCTGCAAATTGGTTTTTGAGAAGTTGGAACTGACTCGGGCTTCGTGTTAACAAACTGCAATCTTCAAAGCTTGGCTTTTCAAACACTCCTTTAAACCATGTGGAGTTCTCAAATCGTTGTAACGGTGCTTACGCAAATCTCCCACATGGGACACAACACATACAACAAATCAGTGATTAAATCAACAAAACTGCTACATTTGCATTTGATTAGATTCAACTCTCCATAAAAAAAATTGCCGGCTTTTTCAGACTACCATGCCGTGGTTCATCCCCTTCAAGATCTCAATTCCAACCTTCACTTAAACTCCACATTTAAGTGCTACAATACACTATATTTCCATGACAAAAAACGAAAAACCATTACGAATTTAAAAAAAAAATCAAGACTCGAAACAATGAAGTGACCACTTCGGTGATCCATTGCAGAGTGATGTAATTCCCTTACCCGCAATCATTTCTCACGTCTCACCTATATAAGTGTATGTTTATTTGACGCGCTTTATTAAGCGTAAACGATCAAAGAAATATGCATCTGATTTAAGATATACAGACCGAAAATGTTTATATTATCAATTCCAACTATGCAAAATGATTAAAAAAATATTTCGGTAAAGTGTAAATCCAACTATGCAAAAGAAAGAAAGTAAGAAAATTTAGCATGGTTTAAACGAGTCTACACAATTATTTCAACATTAAATAATATCAGATTCAAAACCAACAAAATAAAGACATAGACTTTTGATCTCGGTAACAAAGAACATAGTAAACATCAAACTACACAAAACGCTCAAAAAGATATATTGTAGAACTATTTAGTAGTTCATGGAGCCTACCGATTATTTCAGTTAAAAAGAAAGACAATAAATGTCGACCCAGTTAAAATTAGGGCAATTTTGTCTATACCGAGTTCTAAAAATATAAAACAACAACGCTGATTTCTATAAACGTTATCCTGATGTAGATTAATATAGCGAAAATGAGACTAGTTACGGGATTCGGCCCAGATTTCTTTAACCAGAAAACGAGTAAAATGTTACTCCAGTTGATTACGTGACAAACTAACAAACTACAGCAGCTTTCCGAAATACCAAGTATATAAGACTTGTACTCTTAAGTTCTCCGGACCATATATTGTACATATCATATGTGGCAACGATATTTAGCCATTTTATATGTGTTCTGTTGGTTTTATACCCCAAGGATGAAATTAATAAAATTTAAACCTGATTTGTAGTTAATTTTATGTTCTGTGATTCTATTCATTCATTAACAACTGACTGACGACTGACGTTTACAAATCAGCTGTGAACGTAAATATAAACAAGATTGAAGTATAAAAGCTGCTAAACATGACAAAATTTATATATTAAATAAACATGAGTGAGAATATTTCGGACAGCAGTGATTCCACGGTATTTACAGTTCTTTGTGTGTACCAAAATTCCAGTGATAAAATAAAGACAAAAGAATTTTTGGAAGCTTGTTCGGATGCCGTATCCATTATTGAGAGGTTTGGAAAAGCATTTGCTCCAGTTGTACTTGATATGCAAGGAAATATTCAGAAACTGAAAAGAGAACATGAGAAAGATGTGACTTCTAATATGTATGTGGAAGACATGATCCTCAGAGAAGGATCTGAAGTTGGTTTAGCAACAGAGGCTCTTATGTGGTTAAAAAGGTAAATATTACTTTCATAAAATTATTATTTTCATACATATAAATACATCCTTCAAAAATGATAGATGATAACTATGATTTTAATTCAAGTTACCTACTTTCATTCAGTATTTTATTGAAAAGTTTTATATTTGAAAAATTTAAAAATAAAAACTTAAAACCATATAATTAATTATATTCTTGTGAAAGGGTCTAAAATATATACATTTTTTTATTTGTTGGCTTATTCTCCATTTAATTTTTAGGTTTTAAACATATATTTCATGTATTTGACTTAATTTCATTATTAATGTCATGTTTTTCTTCTCCTGTCACAACCATTGTTTTCCACAGCATATGAGTTGCAGTATTTGTGATTTTGTTTCTCTTAGATTAATATCTTTATTTATATCTAACACATATTTTATTTCTCTTACACTACTAAAGCCCACATTCATTGCATGTCACACTTTGTTTCCTAATTACCTTCTGTACTTATATCTATTCATTATTCTCTCTGATATTTTAACAATGTACTTTATTAAATCATCCTTGCTTCCTGAAACCTTCCATTTACGTAATATATATTTCCTTTATAAGTAATCATTTTCTTATGTTTATGCTTATATGGATAAAAAATATTCTGATGCACATTAAAAAGGAAAGGCTACATGGCGACATTTAGTAACCACTGAGCCACCACTGTACTTCAGATAGTGCAAAAGCTATTTGTTCCAGCTACTTATGTAGTCATTATCACATTTATCACTAAAAAACCTGAGCCAGAAGGTTACAAGAATGAAAGACATACAATATGTCAATTGGTTGGTTGCACTATAACCTACAATTGGTTGTAACAACAAACAGCTTCAACAAAAATATATGTCATGATTTGTACAATCTTGTTTACTATTGTATCCCTTAAGTTTATGTTGGTATCTATTGCAATGTATTCTAGGGCTATACTAGGCTAGTACAAGGTATGCAAGAGTTGATGAATTTTAACATTAAATTCATAGAGCTTCTCAAGATTTGCCTTAATATGAAAAGTGGGTTTATTGTAGACTTTTGCTTACAGAAGCCACACTGATATTTTCCAATTACCTTCTCTGAGTACAGATGTAGACTTTGGTATATAACATTTGTCAAGATCTTATATGTTACATTAAATAGTACCCCTTTTTGAATACAGGGACTATTATTATGAGATGCCATTCATCTAGTATTTGTGTCTGATCACTTTGTTTAATTAACTCTGATGTAATGTTGTCTAGCCCTGGTGATTTTTCATTTCTGGGTTTGTTGATTTCATAGTCAATCTTTGAAATAGTGGAGCTTCTTCTTATCTGTGATTGTTGATGTCTTGAGAAGGAATTTCTATCATTTTGTTAATATAAAATTGTCTTTCCATCTCTTGAGGATATCTTTTTGGTCATTTATTATTATTCCATATTTACTTCTACATATACTTAGTAGAGTTATAAACAGTTTATGTTTTGTTTAGTTTCTGGTAATTTTTTATTGTCTCTGGTCTGTTGTTAATAGTTCCGGTTCTTGCATTTCTGCTCTTGTTTTTTTTTCTTTTTTCTGTGTAACTTCTTCTCTTCTTTCCTATCATTTTATATTCTTCTTATGATTGTTTTATTGCCACTCTTTGTTAGAAATTTAGGTATGCTTGGTTTTTACTTCTTTTTATTTCAGCATATTGTGACGTTTATATAGTTCTAATTTATTTGTCTTTATTCTAATTTATTGTCTATATTCTAATTTATTAAAACTCACGATAGCTAATTACTAATTTATTAAATAACTTTACAAATGTATTTATTTCACGTTTCGTTACATTTAAATATCGCGTTTACCGATCTTCTTATGACTGACTCAAATACAAAAATCTTTCATTTATATACACAACTGTTGTCATCTGGAACTTTCGGCGAACTTCCTGAATGATCTCGTATTTTGGTGAAGGCGCTCGACTCGTTTTTCAACCTCGAGACGTGGATGACTCACTAAAATTAGTGTCTAGAGATTTCTGTAAACAACTGGTAGCGAAGCTCAGGTATATTTTGACCTACAAATTACGAGAATCAATAAAAAAGAATTAGTCATAAAATATTTACAGTTCTATATGCCATAACATTTAAAATCGTAACATTGCCCCCCTCTTAAAAGATGGTTCCTCCTGGAACCTTGTCGGGACTGGAACTGGAACGACATGCTGATATCGGCAACTGGACCCTCTTTTACAACTTCCAGTTGTATAGAAATGACAAGGGACGGTTTTCTCTCCGCAGCAGTAACTATGCGGATTGCAACAGACTAACACCTGGACTTCGGTGTCTTTAAAGATTTCCTCCACCATGTTTCGTATAACCCTCCAATCTAATTGGCGGCACTCCAACTTTGGCATGGCTAACTTTTGCACGTCGGACTCTAGTACGTGCTCTCTCAACTGAAGTAAGGCTTCCCATACATCTCGGTAGGTAGGTTGGTCACGGGCAGTGTCTTTTGTTACCAGGTAGAAAAGGTAACGTGATGCATCTTGAAGTTTCAAGGTTTTACCAGGAGCTGGCACTTGGCATTGAAGTTCTGCAACTCGACCAAACTTCCTTCGAAAGACGGATGCCAACCCTGGTGCATCTTTGATACTGGCCGGGATGGTAAGGGCCAGTGAGTAGTCATCGGGAAGCGCGAGTAGATCTTGCCTTTCTTCAGTGGTAACACCATGTCTTGCTTTACCGGTACCTCCATAGGCACCCATGAATTCCTCAAACGTGAGGTCAGACACATCTTGGACTTGGTTTACTTCCACTTCTTCATCTACGTCGTGGTCACCCTCGAAAGACGCCAACCGGTTATGGTGTACTATCATCGGCTTTCCTCTCGGAATCTTGCTTATTCGGTAAATAACATCATTGATCTTCTCCATAATGAGGTATGGACCTTCCCAAAACTGCTGCAATTTGGGAGAACAACCTTTTCGCTTTTTGGGGTTATAAAGCCAGACTTTATCGTTCTTCTTAAAACACCCCTTTTCGGCTTGTGTATCGTACCGTTTCTTCATTCGGTCACTAGCGATTTGGAGATGGGAACGGACCAACTCGTGTACATCGTCCATTCTTCTTCGTAATTCGATCACATAATCTTCACCTGCTACATCTTCTCCAGGTCGACACCCAAACTCTAGATCACAAGGTAGTCGCATCTCGCGTCCGAATAGGACTCTGGCTGGTGTCTGGCCTGTTGATTCATTAACAGCAGATCTGTAGGCCATTGTGAAGAACGGAAGATATTGGTCCCAGTCTCGCTGATGATCGGATACCATCTTTGTCAAATACTTGCCAACTGTTCTATTCATTCGTTCTACCATACCATCCGATTGCGGATGATAAGCCGTAGTTCTTGTTTTCTTCATACCTAGTCTATCACATATTCCTTGGAATAAATCGCTTTCGAAGTTCCTGCCTTGGTCACTATGGATCTCCAAAGGCACTCCAAATCGGCTGATATATTCTTGGATCAACTTATCTGCAACGGTGGCGGCCTTCTGGTCTGGAAGTGCGTAAATCTCGACCCACTTAGTGAAGTAATCCATTACTACCAACATGTACTTGCCTCCATTATCACTTTCTGGAAATGGCCCAGCAATGTCCAAAGCTATTCTTTCAAACGGGCTTCCAACATTATATTGTCTCATAGGAGCTCTCCTTTTTCGATAAGGCCCGTTACTCGTAGCACAAATAGTACATTTCTTACACCAGTCTTTTACATCGTCGGAACTGTTCATCCAATAAAACCGTTCCGAATTCGCTGAAGGGTCTTTTTCACACCAAAATGCCCTCCTGATGGACTGTCGTGTAACTGACGAAGTACTTCGGCTATTCTGCTCTTTGGAATCACCAACTGTCTTCTCTTCTCTGAACCGTCATCATTTTCCAGGACTCGTTTGAGCAAGCCATCTTCCATGATAAATGAGTCCCACTGGGCCCAATACGTCTTAACTATTGAGCCTAGGTTCGATATTTCTTGCCAAGGTGGTCGACGGTTTTCTTCTTTCCATTTTCGGATTTTCTGTATAACTGGATCTCTCTCTTGTTCTTCCCTGATCTTGGTAGGCGTCCAGTCGTCGTGGACCACCGTCGTTCTTAGCACTGCTGCTTCCTTGGATTCCGTTTTGTTGCAGTGAGAACACTCTGCTGGGCATGGCCTTCTGGAAAGAGAATCAGCGTTTCGGTGGCTAACTCCGGCCCGGTGCTCAATCTTAAAATCATATTCTTGGAGTCGTTCGATCCACCTGGCTATCTGACCCTCTGGATTCTTAAACTGCATCAACCACTTAAGGGCGGCATGGTCGGTTCGGATTAAAAACTTCCTTCCATAGAGGTATTGATAGAAGTGCTCTACTGATTTCACTACTGCCAGAAGTTCTCTTCTCGTGACGCAATAATTCCGCTCAGGTTTTGAGAGAACTTTACTGAAATATCCAAGGACTCTTTCCTGTCCTCCCTGAATCTGAGACAGCACTCCTCCAATTCCCACATTACTTGCATCTGTATCTAAGATGAACTCTCCTTCTGGCAGTGGATACCCTAAAATCGGTGCTGTGATTAAATGCTTTTTTAAGGTCTCAAAGGCATTTTGGCAGTCTACATCCCAGCGGTATTCTCTTGCTTCCTCTGTAAGTCGCGTTAATGGTTTAGCGATATCTGCAAACTTCTTAATAAACCTCCGGTAATAAGTACATAGTCCCAGAAACTTCTCACTTGATGTTTGTCAGTTGGTTTTGGCCATTCCTTAATGGAATCGATTTTTCCCTTATCCACGGCCACTCCTTCTTTACTGACTATATGACCCAGATAATTGACTTTACCTTGAAATAGCTGGCACTTCTTGGGGTTTAACATCAATTGGGCAGCTTTAAGTCGATTAAAAACGTTTTCTAAATTCTTCAGATGGTCTTCAAATGTCTCCCCCAAGACGATTATGTCGTCTAGATAAACTAGGCATGTTTTCCAAGATAACCCTCTCAACACATTTTCCATAAGCCTCTCAAATGTCGCAGGAGCGTTACAAAGTCCAAATGGCATAACGTTGAATTGCCATAATCCAGATCCTGTGGTGAAGGCTGTCTTTTCTTTATCTACCGGGTCCATTTCTACCTGCCAGTATCCAGACTTCAAATCCAAAGTAGAAAATAATTTACTTCCAGCCAATGTGTCTAATGTGTCATCGATCCGAGGCAGAGGATAACTATCTTTCTTGGTAACGTTGTTCAGCAAACGGTAATCCACACAGAACCTCGTTGTTCCGTCTTTCTTCTTAACCAGGACCACCGGAGAGACCCATGGGCTCGTAGAAGGTTCTATCACCCGTCTTTCTTCATTTCCTGAACAATCGTTTCAGCTTCCTCTCTTTTCGCCTGTGGTAATCGTCGAGCTGTTTGACGAATTGGCTTAGCATTACCAGTATCAATTTTATGCTTAACAACGGTAGTTCTTCCCGTCTTTCCTCCTTTCGGTACGAAAATATCACGATACTGCCGAAGAAATTCCCTTAATTTCCTTTTCTCAATCTGATTCAGAGACTGTCCAGCAACTGCAACCATTTGATCAAATTTATCGTTGGAATTATCAGACGTTGTCGTCTGACGGATTATGGATGTGACAGGTACACAAGTTCCTACTTTTGTCTCTTTCTTGATGGTGACTGGATAGTCATTGACATTGATAAGTCTCACAGGAATTTCTTTAGCCGAAGTCACTAATTCTTTTCCAATTATGATTCCACGGCCAACTTCGTCGTCATGATTCCAAGGCTCCATCATAACAGGTGTTCCTTCGTCCACAATTCCCTGTAGCCGCGCTACTATTATCGTTTCACTTCTCGCAGGCACGACTGTATCTTCTTTAACGGCTGCTTGCATAGTGTTGTCATCATGTGGATGGAGAAATACCTCCTCGTTACCAACTTTGATTACCTTATTCTTAAAATCCAATTGGAATCCATGCGTATTCATTACGTCCATTCCTAATATAACATCCTCTTCGATGTCAGCAACTATAACAGTATGGACGAACTTTTCTGCTCCAATTCCTAATTGTACCTGGATTTCTCCATGAATGTTGGCATTTTCACCTGTGGCGGTCCGAAGTCGCAATCTCGTTGGTAACAGTTTCTTTCGGCTGTTTATAACTGTCGGGCGTATAATGGTTCTGGTCGCTCCGGTATCCACCAACAACGTATGCTTTTTACCATTTATTTCTCCATCTACATATACACTATCTTCACGACATTTCAAAGAAGCTATTAGTATCAGAGGGTCTTTGGTAAAGTTCTGGGTCGAAGCTGCTCCCCTAAGGCCGACGCGTTCTGGTTTTGTCTTCGTCTTATGGTCTTCGTTTTCTTGTGTGTCATGCTTTTTATCATATTAAAGAGCTGGTCCAGTTTATCTTCATCTTCTTCCTCTTTTACAGTCCTAACTTTACTGTAACCGCCAGAGGCCTGCGTAGCTGACTCGTATTCGAGGGCGGCGGATAAGACATCAACCAGCGTCTTGTGACGAGCTAATCGTAGTGTTCTTTGCATCTCATGATCACGAAGACCATCAATAAACGTTTGAACGGCCAACTTTTCCATCATGTCTTCGGGAGCTGTTGGATAAGCATATCGCACTAATCTGGCAATATCTACTTCATATTCTTGAAGAGCCTCATCTTTCTTTTGTCTTCGATTTTTGAGCTGCGACTGATATACATGCTCTAAGTGTTCGTGGCCATATCGCATATTTAACCTCTTCTTCAGTTGTTCGAAATCATCCGTCTCCTCTACGGCTATGGTCTGGAGCACATCTAAGGCATCTCCTCGAAGAGCTATAGTCAGGTTTACAGCCTTTTCTTTTTCTGACCATCCATTCGCTCTTGCAGCTGATTCGAACTGTTTCATGTAGTTGTTCCATGATGATTTTCCGTCGAAAGTTGGAACTTTAACATGAACAGAAACTCCACATCCTTCAAATTTCGGCCGCGTTTCCAACTTACATTTCGTCTCGTCTTCTTTTATCTCTACCGGATCTAAAGCTACCGTATTAATTGGTGGTAGCACTCTCGTGTTAGTTATCATGGTCTCTAACTGTTTGATTTTCTCTTCAACTTTATCAAATGTTTTAGAGACTTCTTCAAACTTCTCACTATTCTGAATACATATTTCTTTAATTATTTGAGAAGTCTCGTCAAATCTTCTAGCAACATTTTCAAATTTCTCGTCATTTTGTCTAGCTACTTCTTTAATAATTTGAGACGTTTCATTGAATCTTTCATCATTTTTTTTAGAACTCTCTTCGATCTTCATTAAAACTGCTTCTTCTGCTGATTGAAAATGGAATGTCTCTGGGTCATCTCCATTCTTGTTTAGAACATTTTTTAGTCGTTCTTGGAGGATCTTCTTGGATCCGCTGCAGTCTTCATCGCGTTCTTCTAGTTGCTCACGCAACTGTTTTACTGACAGTTCTACTAGCAGCATCTTTGGTCAGGCACACACGTACTTTTTAAATGTTCTTTCGTACAACGATCACTACTGAACTACGCGGATGTTCCCGACGAACAATACCTTTCAAAGTTCAAAAGTCTTTTTCAAAAATCAAATTAAATTTATCTACAATCCCACTTCTGCACCATTGTGACGTTTATATAGTTCTAATTTATTTGTCTTTATTCTAATTTATTGTCTATATTCTAATTTATTAAAACTCACGATAGCTAATTACTAATTTATTAAATAACTTTACAAATGTATTTATTTCACGTTTCGTTACATTAAATACCGCGTTTACCGATCTTCTTATGACTGACTCAAATACAAAAATCTTTCATTTATATACACAACTGTTGTCATCTGGAACTTTCGGCGAACTTCCTGAATGATCTCGTATTTTGGTGAAGGCGCTCGACTCGTTTTTCAACCTCGAGACGTGGATGACTCACTAAAATTAGTGTCTAGAGATTTCTGTAAACAACTGGTAGCGAAGCTCAGGTATATTTTGACCTACAAATTACGAGAATCAATAAAAAAGAATTAGTCATAA
This sequence comes from Diabrotica balteata, assembly GCA_918026665.1. Classification (NCBI taxonomy): domain Eukaryota; kingdom Metazoa; phylum Arthropoda; class Insecta; order Coleoptera; family Chrysomelidae; genus Diabrotica; species Diabrotica balteata. The sequence goes on from OU898282.1 coordinate 92,944,411, forward strand.
AATATTTACAGTTCTATATGCCATAACATTTAAAATCGTAACAAT